>NIVC01000012.1:832500-1137500 GCA_002269645.1 Macrostomum lignano | reverse complement strand
GCTCAAGATGCGCCGAGGAAAGTCTGCCAAAGGGAAGGCTACTGCCAACCCCGGCATCTCCGGCAAGAGCGGGGCGCAGTCTAAGGCCCAAGGAAAGGCGCAAGCCGATCCCAAAGCCAAAGCTGCATCTCGCCCCTCTGCTAGCAGCAGTTCGGCGACCGCGGTAACGGCTCCGGCCAAGCCCCGGGAACCAAACCTGCCAGTCGGAGGAGTTGAGGACGAGGCCGGGTCTTCGGAATCCGAGCTCTCCTCGGCCACCCTGGTGGGGTCTGAAGGTAAAGATGCAGGCGAGGAAGCTTCCTCCATCCTGTCATCGGAGCCTGAGGACTCTGCTGGGGGGGGGGCGGTGGGGGTGAGGAGGCCATGGACGTCGACCAACTCCCATCTCCCAGTCAAGCCCCAGCGGCCTGGGACGAGGACGATCTGTTGTCCAAGTCTCCTTGATGGCCCTGGGCTCTAGCCAGAAATTGCATTTAATACAGTATGACTAAGCTCCACGCTGCCAAAGGAGCGACATTCTGTCTGCAAATTAATTTACAGCATTGCGTATCTGCGTCAGTAAATCTGATGAAGATTGCTGAGCTGTACAGGCCAGGCCTCATCCTGATCCAGGAACCCTGGATGCGCAACGGTAAGTTGCCCAACATTCCCTCTGGCTACTCTGATTTTTATGTGTGTGGCCCGGGGAACAGCCGCCCTAGAGCGGCTATCCTCGCTGCTAGCCATCTCCAGGCTTGGCTGAGGACTGATCTCTCTGATGGAGACCTTTGCGTCATCCAATCTAATCATTTCTCTCCGCGTACGTGTCTTGTTGCCTCGGTTTATATCCCAGGCGACAGAGACCCTGCTCCTGAGAGTTTACTGCGCCTCGCGCAGTACTGCGAGTCCCAGAACGCTGAGCTGTGCTTAGGGGGCGACCTCAACGCGCACCACAAGCACTGGGGCAGCAAAGATACCAACACTAGAGGAGAGGAGCTTCTGGCCCTCATCTCTAACACAAACCTCATGCTCTGCAACCGCGGCAGCACTCCTACCTTTAATAATGGCAGATGGACCGAGGTCCTCGACGCCACACTCGTTACCCCAAGACTCTTTGACAGAGTTGAGGAGTGGAGAGTCTGGTCTGAGGAGCCCTCCCTGTCTGACCACTGCTTTATCGCCTTTAACATCGCGGACACTAAAACCCAGTCTCCGATCACTTGGAGACGCAATATCCGCAACACTGATTGGGCGGCCTACAAGGCTGCCCTTGATCTGCACCTGCAGGAACTCACGGACTTACGTCCGATTGAGACCTGCGAGGATGTGGATCATATGGCTGAGACGCTGACAGGTTGCATTATTGAAGCCTACGAAGCGGCTTGTCCTGCTCGCGCCTACAAAGGCAAGACCTCGGCGCCGTGGTGGAACCCGGAGCTGGGGAAACTCAGGCGGAAGGCCAAAAGCCTTCATCGCCGTGCCATGAAGACCGGAAACCCGGAGGACATGGAGCTTTTCCGGCAAGCCTCCCGCAATTTCAAATCTGAAGTGCGCAAGGCCAAGGAATGTAAGTGGCGCCAATTCTGCAATGAATTGGATCAAGACAGACCTACTTCTAGGCTTGTCAAGGCCCTTACAATGGACAAAATGTCCAAATTAGCCATGATCAAAAAAGATGATGGCTCTCTTACTAAAGACCCTGAAGAAGTGCTTCAGCATATGCTTAGCACATTCTTCCCGAGGGTACCTACTGCTAGACCGGAGCCCAACCATTCGATGGATGGAGCCACCCTAGCGGCGGGCATTGTCACTGAAGACCTAATCGCTCGTGCGGTCAGAACCTTCAAACCCTTCAAATCTCCTGGACCTGATGGTATCTACCCTGTTCTCCTTCGTGAAGCAGCCAAGATACTGGCACCCTCGTTCCTGAGACTCACCCGCAATCTTATGCGGGCCTCTATCCAGCTGGGATACGTTCCCAAATGCTGGACTGAAGCTCGGGTAGTCTTTATTCCCAAACCTGGGAAGGGTGACTACCAAAGCGTCAAGGCCTTCCGGCCTATTAGCTTAACGTCAGCAATGCTTAAGCTCACTGAGAGGCTTATTCTCTGGCGGCTGCTGTCCTGCGAGCTGACAGCGATGCCCCTCAGCAATAATCAGCACGCCTTCCGTACCGGGAGGTCGACTGACAGCGCCCTGCATGCGATTGTCGAGAAGATTGAAAGGGCGGTACTGGGTGACGGCTACGCTCTGGCTCTCTTTCTTGACATTGTTGGCGCCTTCGACAACGTTATCTTTGAAGCGTTTCAGAGGGCCCTTCAAAATCGCAAAGCTCATGCTACCCTCATACGGTGGATCATGTACATGATCTCCAACCGTACGGTCACTGCCCAACTTCTTGGGCAAACTGCCTCCACCAGAGTCTGTAAGGGTGGACCCCAAGGCGGAGTCCTCACCCCGACGCTCTGGAACCTGGTCATGGACGCTCTTTTGAGTGACTCCCGACCCGACCCCGTCTTCAAAGTCGGGTATGCTGATGACGTCACGGCCATTGTGGCAGGACCGTCTCCCAGCACGCTCAGGGATCTGATGCAGAGCTTTATCCGCAAAGCAGAATCCTGGGCCAATGACAATGGTTTGGAACTCTCTGAGCCCAAAACCGTTGCCATTATGTTTACCAGCAGACTACGCTGGAACATACGTCCTCTGCAGCTCTACGGCAGAGATATTGCCTTCGCGCACCAGACCAGATGTCTCGGGGTCATACTTGACCACCGGCTCAACTGGTCCTCCACGTGAAAGCAAAAGCCAAGCGTGCCTCAGCCATCCTGGCCCAGCTCCGACGAGCACTTGGCACTTCTTGGGGTCTATCCCCAAAGCGGCTTTGGTGGATCTATACTTCCGTAGTTAGACCTGCCATTACGTACGCCTCTGTTGTCTGGGTTAGCGCTACCCAGGTCAAAAGCCATGCAGACCTGCTCAACACGATCCAAGGCAGAGCGTGTAGGCTCATCTGCAACGCCACCAGGTCCACGCCCTTTGCTGGCATGGGGGCCTTCCTTAATCTTCCGCCTCTTGACCTCTTCATCAGGGGTGAGGCGGCTAGAACGACGCGGCGTCTAATTGATGCCGGCGTCAAATTCATTTACATGAGAGCACCTGCTAAGCGGAACCTTGTCCCGCATAGCGATCTGTGCCTCAACTTTCTCAACGAGTGTCAGGCCAATCGCGTCTTCACCGATGGCATTGCCTCAACGCTCAACCTGAGACAGCGCTACTCCGTAGCTATCGACTCGCGCGATAACATCAATGACCAATGGAACCCTGGTGAGCTTCATTGCTACACCGACGGTTCTAAGCAGTCAGCCAACACCGGCTTTGGTGTTGGAATCTTTCTGAACGGGAGGGTCATCGCTACCCACGCTCAATACACTGGGGTCAACTCCAGTGTTTTCCAAAATGAAGTTCTGGCCATCAGCTCCTGCACTGCTGAGCTTCTCGCCACTGGCGTTACTGGTAAGAACATCATTTTCCATTCGGACAGCCAAGCTGCCTTGCACGCCATCAGTGGCTGCAGCACCAACTCTGCTACAGTCCTCGACTGAAAACTCCTCAACGTGTTGGGTTCCGCCAACAAAATTACCCTTAAGTGGGTTCCGGGGCATGTGGGGATCCGAGGAAATGAGTTGGCTGACACCCTTGCAAAAGTTGGTGCCTCCGGCTCCTCTCTCGGCCCCGAACCTCTTGTCCCGATTCCTGGCTGTGTCATCGACTCGCGCATCAAAGCGTGGATCAGGACTCAGCACCGCTCGACTTGGGCGAACCGCACGAAATGCAGGCAATCCAGAGGCGCTGTCCCTCAGCCCTCTCAACAGCTCCGGAAGCTCCTCTTGCGCCTCTCGCGCAGAGACATCCGGGCTGCCACCATGACCCTCTCTGGTCACGGCTGCTTCTCCAGGCACCAGTACCTGCAGGGCAACGCCACCAACGCCACCTGTAGTTTCTGCAACTCAGGTGACGAAACCGCTGAGCATTTCGTCAGCATCTGTCCCGCCTTCACGCGGGCCAGACTCACTTACCTCGGGCCACACACATCTATTACTGAAGCGTGCAAACCCGAAAACTTTAATCAGCTCATGCGTTACCTTCGGGCCACCCGCAGGGCTGAACTCTCCTTTCCAGAGAGCACCATAGCTGCTGGCGACACTGGGGGACCTCCCTGGGCGGCGCCAACCCTCCGTCCATAGCGACGCGTCGGCCGTTCAGGGACTAGCGGAATGGGCGCCCGCGCCTTCCCGCTGTGTCCCCTCCGGGACAGCCCTGCAGCTAAGTCAAGTAAGTCAAGACTGTCTGTCTGTCTGCCTGTCTGTCTGTCTGTCTGCCTGCCTCTCTGTCTGCCTGCCTCTCTGTCTGCCTGCCTGTCTGCCTGCCTGTCTGCCTGCCTGCCTGCCTGCCTGCCTGTCTGTCTGTCTGTCTGTCTGTCTGTCTGTCTGTCTGTCTGTCTGTCTGTCTGTCCGTATGCCTGCCTGTCTGTCTGCCTGCCTGTCTGCCTGCCTGTCTGTCTGCCTGTCTGTCTGTCTGTCTGTCTGTCTGTCTGTCTGTCTGTCTGTCTGTCTGTCTGCCTGCCTCTCTGTCTGCCTGCCTGTCTGCCTGCCTGTCTGCCTGCCTGTCTGCCTGCCTGCCTGCCTGCCTGCCTGTCTGTCTGTCTGTCTGTCTGTCTGCCTGTCTGTCTGTCTGTCTGTCTGTCCGTCTGCCTGCCTGTCTGTCTGCCTGCCTGTCTGCCTGCCTGTCTGTCTGCCTGTCTGTCTGTCTGTCTGTCTGTCTGCCTGTCTGTCTGTCTTAGTGTCTGTCTGTCTTAGTGTCTGTCTGTCTGTCTGTCTGTCTGTCTGTCTGTCTGTCTGTCTGTCTGTCTGTCTGTCTGTCTGTCTGCCTGCCTGCCTGCCTGTCCGTCTGCCTGTCTGCCTGCCTGTCTGTCTGTCTGTATCAGATCCTGTATCAGAGCCTGTATCAGAGCCTGTATCAGAGCCTGTATCAGAGCCTGTATCAGAGCCTGAATCACAGCCTGTAATAGAGCCTGTATCAGAGCCTGTATCTGAGCCGGTATCAGAGCCTGTATCATAGCCTGTATCAGAGCCTGTATCAGAGCCTGTAATAGAGCCTGTATCAGAGCCTGTATCAGAGCCTGTATCATAGCCTGTATCAGAGCCTGTATCAGAGCCTGTATCATAGCCTGTATCAGAGCCTGTATCTGAGCCTGAATCATAGCCTGTATCAGAGCCTGTATCATAGCCTGTATCAGAGCCTGTATCATAGCCTGTATCAGAGCCTGTATCAGAGCCTGTATCAGAGCCTGTATCTGAGCCGGTATCAGAGCCTGTATCAGAGCCTGTATCAGAGCCTGTATCAGTGCCTGTAATAGAGCCTGTATCAGAGCCTGTATCTGAGCCAGTATCAGAGCCTGTATCATAGCCTGTATCAGAGCCTGTATCAGAGCCTGTAATAGAGCCTGTATCAGAGCCTGTAATAGAGCCTGTATCAGAGCTTGTATCAGAGCCTGTATCAGAGCCTGTATCAGAGCCTGTATCAGTGCCTTACCTTGCCAACCCCGACAGCGGAGCCGGCGAACTCGATGGGGCTGGCCAGCCTCCGCGCCGCCCCGGGCTCACATCCGGGCACGTAGCTGCTGTAGGAGCCCCGTAAGTGCGGATCCTGACCGAATGAGGTGCTGAAAAAAAAACAATCAAATCGTGAAATTTCATAAAATTAATTACGACATATCGGCAGAACAAACGTCTGAATGAAGTACCGCGCAGCTTACCGCAACAATTTCGTCACACGAGGCAGACGGCAGCGCAGAGCGGATTCTAAATAGGACACCAATAGAGCCTCTACCTGCTCAGCAGTCTGACTCTCCATTTCCTTTGCGTAATGACCAGCTAGCCACACTGTGGTGTTTTGATTGGATGGTTTCTTTTAATTAAGGTGTGACCTGAAGAAACAGAGGATCCACCTGAAGAGTCAGAGGATTAACCTAAAGAATAAGAGGATTAACCTGAAGAATCAGAGGATTAACCTGAAGAAACAGAGGATTAACCTGAAGAATCAGAGGATTAACCTGAAGAAACAGAGGATCCACCTGAAGAGTCAGAGGATTAACCTAAAGAATAAGAGGATTAACCTGAATAATCAGAGGATTAACCTGAATAATCAGGGGTTGACCTGAAGAATCAGAGGATTAACCTGAATAATCAGGGGATTGATCTGAAGAATCAGGGTCAAACCAGTCGCATAGGCAACTCACAAATGAGAGTATCTCTGCTCTTATTAACAACAGACACTCCGGTTAATCCATCCAGCCAGTTTCGATGCAGCCGCTGTTTGATAATCCACAGGTGATTGCAATTGTTGGGCAATTCTATTGGCAAAGCAAATCGAACAAAGATTTTGTCCACAACCCCGAGCTGCATCTGTTTTAGCGCTGACTGTCTCTCGCTGGTTACCAGGCTGGGCTCGATCAGCTGATTGGCTTGGAGCACACCCAGTGACACTGTGACCAGCGCGTGATCGAACTGGTGCCACTGGGAGTCTATCAGTAGGGAGGCCGCACCATCCGGTGTTAGGGATATGCGGTCCACCTGCATTGGGTGATTATGAGAATATATAGTATTGCTAGCTGACCCAATCTCTGACCTAGTAGCTGACCCAATCTCTGACCTAGTAGCTGACCAATCTCTGACCTAGTAGCTGACCTATTCTCTGACCTAGTAGCTGACCCAATCTCTGACCTAGTAGCTGACCCAATCTCTGACCTAGTACCTGACCCAATCTCTGACCTAGTAGCTGACACAATCTCTGACCTAGTAGCTGACACAATCTCTGACCTAGTAGCTGACCCAATCTCTGACCTAGTAGCTGACCCAATCTCTGACCTAGTACCTGACCTAATCTCTGACCTAGTAGCTGACCCAATCTCTGACCTAGTAGCTGACCCAACATCTGACCTAGTAGCTGACCCAATCTCTGACCTAGTACCTGACCCAATCTCTGACCTAGTAGCTGACACAATCTCTGATCTAGTAGCTGACACAATCTCTGACCTAGTAGCTGACCCAATCTCTGACCTAGTAGCTGACCCAATCTCTGACCTAGTAGCTGACCCAATCTCTGACCTAGTAGCTGACCCAATCTCTGACCTAGTACCTGACCTAATCTCTGACCTAGTAGCTGACCCAATCTCTGACCCAGTAGCTGACCCAATCTCTGACCTAGTACCTGACCCAATCTCTGACCTCCAATCTCCAACCGACAACCTACCCGAGAATTCAATCGGACACAGTTGTCAGGCAGCCTGTCTGCCAGCGCATCGATCAATCCGACCATGCCCCCAGCAACCAGGCATTGACCATCGGGGCAGGTGTAATCCGAGCCGCCAACAATAGACAGATCATTTAGACTGTGCACTCCTTCGACGTTGGCGTAGAACAAGGCAAAGGTTTTCAATGCGGATCCGTAGATAGTGGAATAGGCGTCCATTGGCAGTTTGGATTCGACATAAGCTCCCATCCTATCCGAGTTGGTGTCCTTCAGAACGCTAGGTGGCAGGTTGTACACGTCGGCAAGGTGCTGGCGGATGGTCTGTTCGGCTTGGCGAATGTCGGAACAATCAACTGGCTGGCCGGAGTCGGTGACGCAGGTGCACTGGGCCCAGTCGTACTGGTAGGTGCTGCTCTGGTCGCACAGATCCGGCAGGTTGTCCTGACGCTGCTGCCACACTTCGGGGTCGAGTAGGCCAAGGCGTTTGACCAGATGGTAGAGCGGATTACCGGAGCCACCGTGCAGCCACATGGCTCCCAGGGCTAGTTGAGTCCGGCCTTGGGTCGGATAGTGAGTGAGCAGGGAATCGCTAAATAGCACCTTGAAGAAATTTTTCTACACAACATATCGGTAGACAGCAATTTTCAAAGTAACTTTCTAAAGCTAATTACTCAACATATCGGCAGATATTGTAGATTGATACGATTGAATCGATTCATTCTATTAAATTCTAAGTTTATTAGATTTTAACTTTGTGTTATGCAAAGCATTTCATTTATTTCAAAATTTCCTAAACAAAATATTTAAATACTATTTGCTCAACATATCGGTAGACATTGTGAATTGATAATATCTAATAGATTTTTACGCTAAATTCAATAGGACTTACTATATTGGAAATCTTCGGGCAAAGTATAGTGCATTAAACAGTTCGTTTCGTTATAATATACTCAACGTATCTTAAATTTTAGAGGTAATTTTAGAGGTAATGGTAATTTCAAAAAACTGAAATATATTCGCAGCGATTGATATCCCAGATTTCTTTTAATATACATGTAAAGTTCTTTGCAACAAACTCCGACTAAAGTTATTTACTCAACATATCGGTAAACCTGATGTACCAGGTAGTGATTGATAAAGCTATTTACTCAACATATCGTCAGATTTCCGGATTGACTCTAGATCGAGATCGACAAGATTTATTGCACGCAGATTCCTCCTTTGAGAGTAGCTACTAATAGTTATTTACACAACATATCGGTAGACAGGTCGAACTGGCACAGGAACTCACCTTCCCAAACGCTAAAAATGCGGCCCCCAATCCGATCCGGGGCGGCTTCGAACACGGTCACGCTGAACCCGAGTTTGTGCAACAAGCAGGCCGCGGTTAAGCCTGAGAGGCCCGAGCCCACAATTGCAATGGATTTCTTATTAACTGAATTTATGACGGACATAGTCTTTGTTTGTTCACTAATTTAATAACAGCTCGGAGCACCTGTCGCACAACGGACGGATTTGAGACGATTAGTAAATCTTTATTCAGTTTAAATTATTTACTGCCAACTGAAATTATCAAGCAAGTAGCAAAAAAACTTTTTGGTAGTTTTTTTCTTCAAAATAAACTGTCTATTTCGATCCAGTTTTAATGCTTTGGTACAGATAAGATAAAGTCTGATTGTTTATGTCTTTTAGTGCTAAAGCTGCGTTTACAACCATAATAAAGTAAACTCATAGACACTTAAGAATAGCTAAGTATGTCTAAAATAACGAAAAATGCGCTTTTTCCTACTTTCCTCTTTTCAGTAGCTAAATTAGCGTTTTCGCTATTTTCGTTTTTTGAGAGTAAATTCATCTTTACATTTTTTAAAAACAAACATCAAATTTCTATTGTAGCGAAGTTAAATAAATGATGCGTTCAATTTAATATTTTGTTATTTTGTATATATTTATGAATTCAGATGTGCATTAATGAGAACAAACAGTCCGAAAAAACATACTGCAGAACTGTACAGAATTGATAAATAAATCAAGTAGTCTTACTTGACGTACAATACAAAACGTTTTGAATAAGAACAACAAAGTTTTGTTTTAAATTAGCATAGACTGACTATCGACTTACTATTATCCCTATTAAGGGATTTTAAATCTCTAAATTATAAGGATTTAAACATAAACTTCTACATGGCCAATGCAGACACAATAACAATGACAACACAAAATGCACCAGTTAAAAAACACAAAATGGCACACTACCCATTAGCCTAACCGATGTATCGTTTGCAATCAAATGCAAAATTTACGAGTTATTTGGGATCAATATGGCCAAAAATTAGTAGTAAAAGGTTATAGGTTTGGGTTTAGGGTTGGGGTATAGGTTAGGTTTTAGGGTATATTTTGGGGTTCAGGGTATAGGTTTGTGTTTAGGGTTAGGGGGTTCGGGTTAGGGTATAGGTTTGGGTTTAGGGTTAGGGGGTTCGGGTTAGGGTATAGGTTTGTGTTTAGGGTTAGGGGGTTCGGGTTAGGGCATAGGTTTGGATTAGGGTTAGGGGGTTTCGGGTTAGGGTATAGGTTTGTGTTAGGGTAAAGTTTTCGGTTAGGGTTAGGGGGTTCGGGTTAGGGTATAGGTTTGTGTTTAGGGTTAGGGGGTTCGGGTTAGGGTATAGGTTTGGGTTTAGGGTTAGGGGGTTCGGGTTAGGGTATAGGTTTGTGTTTAGGGTTAGGGGGTTCGGGTTAGGGCATAGGTTTGGATTAGGGTTAGGGGGTTTCGGGTTAGGGTATAGGTTTGGGTTTAGGGTTAGGGGGTTCGGGTTAGGGTATAGGTTTGTGTTTAGGGTTAGGGGGTTCGGGTTAGGGTATAGGTTTGTGTTTAGGGTTAGGGGGTTCGGGTTAGGGTATAGGTTTGGGTTTAGGGTTAGGGGGTTCGGGTTAGGGTATAGGTTTGTGTTTAGGGTTAGGGGGTTCGGGTTAGGGTATAGGTTTGTGTTAGGGTAAAGTTTTCGGTTAGGGTTAGGGGGTTCGGGTTAGGGTATAGGTTTGTGTTTAGGGTTAGGGGGTTCGGGTTAGGGTATAGGTTTGTGTTTAGGGTTAGGGGGTTCGGGTTAGGGTATAGGTTTGGGTTTAGGGTTAGGGGGTTCGGGTTAGGGTATAGGTTTGTGTTTAGGGTTAGGGGGTTCGGGTTAGGGTATAGGTTTGGGTTTAGGGTTAGGGGGTTCGGGTTAGGGTATAGGTTTGGGTTTAGGGTTAGGGGGTTCGGGTTAGGGTATAGGTTTGTGTTTAGGGTTAGGGGGTTCGGGTTAGGGTATAGGTTTGTGTTTAGGGTTAGGGGGTTCGGGTTAGGGTATAGGTTTGTGTTAGGGTAAAGTTTTCGGTTAGGGTTAGGGGGTTCGGGTTAGGGTATAGGTTTGTGTTTAGGGTTAGGGGGTTCGGGTATAGGTTTGGGTTTAGGGTTAGGGGGTTCGGGTTAGGGTATAGGTTTGTGTTTAGGGTTAGGGGGTTCGGGTTAGGGTATAGGTTTGTGTTTAGGGTTAGGGGGTTCGGGTTAGGGTATAGGTTTGTGTTTAGGGTTAGGGGGTTCGGGTTAGGGTATAGGTTTGGGTTTAGGATTAGGGGGTTCGGGTTAGGGTATAGGTTTGTGTTTAGGGTTAGGGGGTTCGGGTTAGGGTATAGGTTTGTGTTTAGGGTTAGGGGGTTCGGGTTAGGGTATAGGTTTGGGTTTAGGATTAGGGGGTTCGGGTTAGGGTATAGGTTTGTGTTTAGGGTTAGGGGGTTCGGGTTAGGGTATAGGTTTGGGTTTAGGCTGTGGCGTCCATGTGCCGAACTATTTGCGTCACCAAAATAAAATTCGCATCTAGACTGTACCGTACAAAAATATTAAAAGCAGACGAAAAAGGTGACCTGCTGTAAGTTGACTGTGAGTCAGTGAGTGGCCGAGAATGTCCGAACTTCAGCCGAACTACAGAGTTTGTAGTTAGTCGCGTGTCCAAAAAAGTCCACTATCGTCCTCATTGCCACCTCTACAGCCGGTCACTTCTCGTTTAATTTTTTTGTTTAAATTCTTAGAGTTTTGATGACCCCTCACATTAACTATTAAACGAAGTAAAAGTCAACGAATTCGGCGACGTGAACGCAGATGACAAAGAAGAAGTCTCTCCAGCAGCCTCGGCCGCAGCTTTTGGCGTCAGGAAAGTGTGCGTCTGACCGGACTTGGCTACTAGGCCGGCAACTACGCCACCGGCACCGGCTTCTGGCACTAGCACAGGTGCGAGATTAGCCCAGGGGTCCATCAGCATGCTGGGCTTAGCGAATGAACGAGTCCTGCCGGCGCCATCCCCGCCTGAGGCGGTGGACCAGTCGCGTTTCCGATTGAAACTACCCCGACTAGACTGCTGCTGCTGATGATGATGATGATAGCGAAATCCGCCGTTACCACCAGCATTATTAGTTGGCGGAGTGTAGTACACACTGCCGCTGCTGTAACTGTTATTGCTGTAACTGCTGCTGTTAGATCCTCTGTAACCGCCTCCCCGGTGCATCAACATCGGCGATCTACCGCCACCATAGGGACTGCCTGAGAAGCTCCCTCGAGAACCTCCTCGTCCCGGTCCACCACCGCTGTAATAGCCACCAGCATGATAACGCGGTTGACGCGGTGTGAACTGACCAGCTCCGCCTCGAGGTGTTGAATACCTGGGAGTCCCTGGTGACCAGCCGTAGCCACCAGATGGCTGATTATTGCCACCAGACGGGTTCATGATGGCTCTGCTTACAGTGCTGTGGGAGTTTTGTTTTAAAAATAGGAAATCAATTAGTATCTGCATTACTTCATTCACATTTAAAATTATATTTTGGTTTCTAAACAACCTAACATTCACGATCCCTTCTAGGACATTCACGATCCCTTCTAGCACATTCACGATCCTTTTTAGTACATTCACAATCCCTTTTAGCACATTCACGATCCCTTCTAGCACATTCACGATCCCTTCTAGCACATTCACGATCCTTTTTAGTACATTCACGATCCCTTCTAGCACATTCACGATCCCTTCTAGCACATTCACGATCCCTTCTAGCATAGCACATTCACGATCCCTTCTAGCATAGCACATTCACGATCCCTTCTAGCATAGCACATTCACGATCCCTTCTAGCAAAGCACATTCACGATCCCTTCTAGCAAAGCACATTCACGATCCCTTCTAGCACATTCACGATCCCTTCTAGCACATTCACGATCCCTTGAAGCATAGCGCATTCACGATCCCTTCTAGCACATTCACGATCCCTTCTAGCACATTCACGATCCTTTTTAGTACATTCACGATCCCTTTTAGCACATTTACGATCCCTTCTAGCACATTCACGATCCCTTCTAGCACATTCACGATCCCTTCTAGCATAGCACATTCACGATCCCTTCTAGCATAGCACATTCACGATCCCTTCTAGCATAGCACATTCACGATCCCTTCTAGCATAGCACATTCACGATCCCTTCTAGCATAGCACATGCACGATCCCTTCTAGCATAGCACATTCACGATCCCTTCTAGCAAAGCACATTCACGATCCCTTCTAGCACATTCACGATCCCTTCTAGTTCTAGCACATTCACGATCCCTTCTAGCACATTCACGATCCCTTCTAGTTCTAGCACATTCACGATCCCTTCTAGCACATTCACGATCCCTTCTAGCACATTCACGATCCCTTCTAGCATAGCACATTCACGATCCCTTCTAGCATAGCACATTCACGATCCCTTCTAGCATAGCACATTCACGATCCCTTCTAGCAAAGCACATTCACGATCCCTTCTAGCAAAGCACATTCACGATCCCTTCTAGCACATTCACGATCCCTTCTAGCACATTCACGATCCCTTGAAGCATAGCGCATTCACGATCCCTTCTAGCACATTCACGATCCCTTCTAGCACATTCACGATCCTTTTTAGTACATTCACGATCCCTTTTAGCACATTTACGATCCCTTCTAGCACATTCACGATCCCTTCTAGCACATTCACGATCCCTTCTAGCACATTCACGATCCCTTCTAGCATAGCACATTCACGATCCCTTCTAGCATAGCACATTCACGATCCCTTCTAGCATAGCACATTCACGATCCCTTCTAGCATAGCACATGCACGATCCCTTCTAGCATAGCACATTCACGATCCCTTCTAGCAAAGCACATTCACGATCCCTTCTAGCACATTCACGATCCCTTCTAGTTCTAGCACATTCACGATCCCTTCTAGCACATTCACGATCCCTTCTAGTTCTAGCACATTCACGATCCCTTCTAGCACATTCACGATCCCTTCTAGCACATTCACGATCCCTTCTAGCATAGCACATTCACGATCCCTTCTAGCATAGCACATTCACGATCCCTTCTAGCATAGCACATTCACGATCCCTTCTAGCAAAGCACATTCACGATCCCTTCTAGCAAAGCACATTCACGATCCCTTCTAGCACATTCACGATCCCTTCTAGCACATTCACGATCCCTTGAAGCATAGCGCATTCACGATCCCTTCTAGCACATTCACGATCCCTTCTAGCACATTCACGATCCTTTTTAGTACATTCACGATCCCTTTTAGCACATTTACGATCCCTTCTAGCACATTCACGATCCCTTCTAGCACATTCACGATCCCTTCTAGCACATTCACGATCCCTTCTAGCATAGCACATTCACGATCCCTTCTAGCATAGCACATTCACGATCCCTTCTAGCATAGCACATTCACGATCCCTTCTAGCATAGCACATTCACGATCCCTTCTAGCATAGCACATTCACGATCCCTTCTAGCATAGCACATTCACGATCCCTTCTAGCAAAGCACATTCACGATCCCTTCTAGCACATTCACGATCCCTTCTAGTTCTAGCACATTCACGATCCCTTCTAGCACATTCACGATCCCTTCTAGTTCTAGCACATTCACGATCCCTTCTAGCACATTCACGATCCCTTCTAGCACATTCACGATCCCTTCTAGCATAGCACATTCACGATCCCTTCTAGCATAGCACATTCACGATCCCTTCTAGCATAGCACATTCACGATCCCTTCTAGCAAAGCACATTCACGATCCCTTCTAGCAAAGCACATTCACGATCCCTTCTAGCACATTCACGATCCCTTCTAGCACATTCACGATCCCTTGAAGCATAGCGCATTCACGATCCCTTCTAGCACATTCACGATCCCTTCTAGCACATTCACGATCCTTTTTAGTACATTCACGATCCCTTTTAGCACATTTACGATCCCTTCTAGCACATTCACGATCCCTTCTAGCACATTCACGATCCCTTCTAGCATAGCACATTCACGATCCCTTCTAGCATAGCACATTCACGATCCCTTCTAGCATAGCACATTCACGATCCCTTCTAGCATAGCACATTCACGATCCCTTCTAGCATAGCACATTCACGATCCCTTCTAGCATAGCACATTCACGATCCCTTCTAGCAAAGCACATTCACGATCCCTTCTAGCACATTCACGATCCCTTCTAGTTCTAGCACATTCACGATCCCTTCTAGCACATTCACGATCCCTTCTAGTTCTAGCACATTCACGATCCCTTCTAGCACATTCACGATCCCTTCTAGCACATTCACGATCCCTTTACTATTAAGAACTCATTTAAAATTTACAAGCTTCTAACCTTAACTTCTAAATTAAAGACAAAGCATGAATTCAACATAAAAAAGGCATTTTCCCGCGACAAAATTAAAATTAATAATAATTTTATTTGTAAACGCAACAGCAGTGATGTTAGCAACGTGCTAATTTGTTACTACGCACAGTATTATTAAAAAAATTTAATTGTTATTTGACTAAATAAATAAAGTACATTTAGCACCTTGAGACTTGAGAAACGCGCTTAGTACAAAATAATAGAAAAATGGAGAAGCGGTTGTTGTGTTTTTTAGCAAAAATGCACCGATTGGTAAATAATATTTAAATACACAAGCTGTTAATTATACTACTTATTTGGCATAGATTTGGAAAACTCAGTTCACAAGCGCATTTGCCTACTTATTAGTAACATTATTAAGATAAACAAAAAAGCTGAAAAAGCGAAACACATGCGAGTAGATAAAGTAAAAACGCACAGAATTAAAAAGTAAAAGTTAATAATATATAATAGCGAAAACGCAACGTACATAATTGTACGTCTGATTACCAAAATATGGTTTACAATTGAGACTATTTGAGCAACACAAAAAATTAGAAAAATAACAGAAATACACAACAGAAACGTTTGAACAATAATGCAAACTGAGTAATTAAATTGTCAGATAATTAATCAGGCTTGTCAAGGGGATTAAAGACTTATAAAAAGTTTCCTAATCATACTACTACAACCTAGACATTTGCTATGAGTAGTAGATAAATAATTTTAAGATGTTTTTAATCTCCATGACAAACAAACCATAAATTGGTTAATAGATTTATGAGAATAACGAGTTTGAATATTTTGTTATTGATTTGCGACTTCAATCGTCCACTGAATCCAGACTATCACGACGCTTCCTGCCGCCGCCGGCCATTTGGTTGTCATCGTCCTCTGAGCTGTCGTCGAACACGTACTTTGCTTTGGCGGCGGCTCCTCGACGTTCCGTTCGTTCGCGCGGCGGCGGCGGCGGCGAACCGGCGGCCTCGCCTCCCTCATCATCGTTGTCGGATGCGCCGACATTGTCGGAGTCGTTAGCGTCGCTAGAAGCTGAGGTATTGTCGTCATCGCTGCTACCCCACATTGCCTTCTTACTCTTCTTTGTCGCTTTCGGTTTCGACTTTTTCTTGTCATCTTTGTCGGCTTTCGGGGCCGCCGGTTTCTTCTGCCGCGGCTTTTTAGCGGCTGGCATGGCCGGCTCCGGCAAGGTGTTGGGGCCGAGCATTCGCTTCTTAGGCTTTGTAGTTGCCGCAGTTTCGGTAGTGCCAGCCGATGATGAGGCGCCAGCGAATTCGGCCAGATCTGCGGCAGCCTCCGGCTTGGACAGGCTGACGCGTTTCCACAGCGGCAGCTTCACTTTCTCGTCAGTTTCGTCATTGTCGTCGCTGCTGCTGGCGAACGGATCGTCTGATTTCTTTGTCTTTTTGCTAGCTGCCGCCTGCTTGCCAACGCTGACGCCCATGTCGCTGAGCTTCAACTGCTTAGATGAGTCCTTCGGCTCTTTGGCGGCTTTTGGAGCCTTCGGCGCCCGCGGCTGCTTTGGTTTGGCCGGCTCCTCCATGGCCGGCTCGACCACAGTTGGCGACACTCGCGGCAGCTCGATAGCGGCTCCGGCGGCGCCTTTGCCAGCTTTCTTGCCGGCTGGCTTCTAGAAGAGAGTTGGGTGAGGAATTGGTGACTAGCGACTCATATGCACATTGGGATATTTATAGAGTTGCATTTTAGAGACGGTTTCGAATGAGCCTTTAGAATGGGATATTTTTTATTAAGGATTTTAAAATGGGAAATTTCTGATTGAGGATTTTTGAATGGGAGATTTCTGATTGAGGATTTTTGAATGGGAGATTTCTGATTGGGGATTTTAAAAGGGAAATTTCTGATTGGGGATTTTAAATGGGAAATTTCTGATTGGGGATTTTAAATGGGAGATCTATGATTGGGGATTTTGAAATGGGAGATTTATGATTGGGGATTTTGTAATGGGAGAGTTCTGATTGGGGATTTTGAAATGGGAGATTTATGATTGGGGATTTTGTAATGGGAGAGTTCTGATTGGGGATTTTGAAATGGGAGATTTCTGATTGGGGATTTTTAAATGGGAAATTTCTGATTGGGGATTTTTAAATAGGAGATCTATGATTGGGGATTTTTAAATGGGATATTTCTGATTGGGGATTTTGAAATAGTGGGATCTATAATTGGGGATTTTATTTTTAAATGGAATATTTCTGATTGGGGATTTTGAAATGGGAGATTTCAGATTGGGGATTTTGAAATGGGAAATTTCTGATTGGGGATTTTTAAATAGTGAGATCTATAATTGGGGATTTTATTTTTAAATGGGATATTTCTGATTGGGATATTTCTGATTGGGGATATTTGATAATGGGATATTTCGGAATAGTTATTTCATGCAAGCAATCATCATTAACCTTCTTAGGCTTCTTCTTCTTGCCGTACTCCTCTCCGCTGTCGTCCCCATCCGACTCGAAGTCGTCATCGTCGGAACCGGCGCGTTTCGCTTTGCCTCGAGCGGCTTTGCGATCGGCCTTGGCCGTCTCCTCCCCGATCTGGCGCATTTTAGCTTCCAGCTCGTCCAGATCTTCACTCCAGAGATCCTTGGGCGTTTTAGCTCGCAGCACGCGCATCTGCTCGGCCTTGTCGGCTCGATCTTTTAATAACTTCTCTTTCCGTTCGAGAGTCAGCGACCACAGCGGCATGCGGAGGATGTAGTCGAAGTCGGCAACGGATTGGCCAGCATCCGCGGCTGCAGCTTCATCATCATCATCGTCAGCCGTGGCAGCGTCCTCGTCTGCGCCAGCCGCCGCGGTGCCGGCAGACTTAGCAATCTGCTGTAACTGCTGATAGTAGGGCTGCTGGGAGCGCCAGGCTTTCACCGGGTCAGAATCGTAACCTCGCTCAACTAGGATGGCCACTATCTTCTTCTTCGCCACGTTCTCAATGCGGATCAGGTTGTCAATCTTCTCCTGGACGAACCTGGCCTGGTTGTCTAGCAGCAGGGACTCGGAGCCGAGGCGGCCCAGCAGGTAGGCTTTGCGCTTCTCGTACCATTCCAAGCGGAGGCTGTAGAACTCGCGCAGGATGTCCAGCACCGAGTCGTAGCTGGAGCGGCATTGGAAAGAATGGAAAAAATCTTGAATAAATTTTAATAATAAATTAGAAATCTCTCCATTACAAACTTAGCTCTTAAGTAAAATCCTCAATCAGAATTCTCCCCAATTACGAAATCTTTACATAAAAATCCCCAATCAGAAATCTCCCCTATTAAAAAATCTACCATAAAATCCCCAATCAGAATCTCCCCTATTAAAAAATCTACCATAAAATCCCAAATCAGAAATCTCCCCTATTAAAAAATCTACCATAAAATCCCAAAACCAGAAATCCCCCTCATTCCAAACTCACCGCTTCAGACAGCAGTTCCTATCGAACAGCACCATAGAGCTGGTGCTGAAGGTGTTCTGCAGCTTAAAGTACTTGTGCAGCCCGACCTGCCGGGCATTGGCCATCTGCTCAGGTTTCAGCTTAACCACCAATCGAACGTGAGTATCCGAGCAATAATTATTGAAATCCTCAAGCAGCTGCTCGTTGGGCTTGCTCTCCTTCCTGTCCGTTTTCTTCTTGCCGCCGGCGCCTCCGCCGGCTCCGTCGCCGCCTTCAACGCCGACTTTCAGCACCGAGTCCTGGTAGGGTTCGCTCCACACCTTCACTGGCAACTCGGTGATTTCAACAACGTTAGCGTCGCCGAAAGTTCGAACCTCGCCGTAGGAAACGTAGCGCTGGGCGTCGGTCTGCCTGATGATGCCGGTGAAGCCTCGATACGATGGCAGCATGTCGCGCGGCTCCTCGTCTCGCAGCATTCGACGCAGATTAGCAATGACGTCATCCACCGAATAGTTGGGGATTTTGGTGCTCCAGCCGGTGCCGATGCCGTCCGCTCCGTTGATGAGCACCATTGGGATGATGGGGATGTACCTGGGCGCAGGAATCGTAGATGGCTTTTTAAGGGTTATTAGAGGCAAACTTGTTGCTACAGTAACTAACCTGGTTGCTAGGGCGCTAATAACCTTGTTCCTAGAGCGCTAATAACCTTGTTGCTAGGGCGCTAATAACCTTGTTGCTAGAGCGCTAATAACCTTGTTGCTAGGGCGCTAATAACCTTGTTGCTAGGGCGCTAATAACATTGTTGCTAGGGCGCTAATAACATTGCTACTAGGGCGCTAATAACCTTGTTGCTAGGGCGCTAATAATATTGTTGCTAGGGCGCTAATAACCTTGTTGCTAGGGCGCTAATAACATTGTTGCTAGGGCGCTAATAACATTGCTACTAGGGCGCTAATAACCTTGTTGCTAGGGCGCTAATAATATTGTTGCTAGGGCGCTAATAACCTTGTTGCTAGGGCGCTAATAACATTGTTGCTAGGGCGCTAATAACATTGCTACTAGGGCGCTAATAACCTTGTTGCTAGGGCGCTAATAACATTGTTGCTAGGGCGCTAATAACCTTGTTGCTAGGACGCTAATAACCTTGTTGCTAGGGCGCTAAAAACCTTGTTGCTAGGGCGCTAATAACCTTGTTGCTAGGGCGCTAAAAACCTTGTTGCTAGGGCGCTAATAACATTGCTACTAGGGCGCTAAAAACCTTGTTGCTAGGGCGCTAATAACCTTGTTGCTAGGGCGCTAAAAACATTGCTACTAGGGCGCTAATAACCTTGTTGCTAGGGCGCTAATAACATTGCTACTAGGGCGCTAATAACCTTGTTGCTAGGGCGCTATTAACATTGCTACTAGGGCGCTAATAATCTTGTTGCTAGGGCGCTAATAACATTGCTACTAGGGTGCTAAACTTGTTGCTAGAGTGCTTCTAAAATCAATTAATAAAGTGAAGAAGGATTGTTTGTTTTAAACCTTATTTCTATTTCTGGATGTTAACCTATTATAATATTGTTTTAAAGTAGATTCCAACTGCAAACGCATCTATCCAAGGAGCTTACCAGACGGGCTCAACCCGTTGATTATCGTCCACATTGTACTCGAGCATCGGTTCGTCATTCGGATTAAAAATAATCCTAGCCAAAGGCGACAGGCAGGTGTGGATATAACGAGCCGCGGCAGCATCTTTGCCACCCTGGAGACGCGAGCCGAACTGACCGTTCGGCATCAGCAGGTTGAGATTGTTGGAGCCGACAAAGTCCTGCGCTAAATTGATGATGGTGCCCACTAGAGAGGCTTCGCCGTGGTGATAGGCCGAGATCTCCGACACTGAGCCAGCTAGTTGAGCCACCTGGCGGGTTGTGTAACGAATGGGATATAGCAAACATCTTATTTTCCATATCTACCTGTCTTAGTGACCACATCTACCTGTCTTAGTGTCTGTATCTACCTTGCTTAGTGTCTGTATCTACCTGTCTTAGTGTCCATATCTACCTGTCTTAGTGTCTATATCTACCTGTCTTAGTGACCATATCTACCTGTCTCAGTGTCTGTATCTACCTGTCTCAGTGTCTGTATCTACCTGTCTCAGTGTCTGTATCTACCTGTCTCAGTGTCTGTATCTACCTGTCTCAGTGTCTGTATCTACCTGTCTTAGTGACCATATCTACCTGTCTTAGTGACCATATCTACCTGTCTTAGTGTCTGTATCTACCTGTCTTACAGTCTGTATCTACCTGTCTTCTGTATCTACCTGTCTTAGTGTCTGTATCTACCTGTCTTAGTGACCATATCTACCTGTCTTAGTGACCATATCTACCTGTTTTAGTGACCATATCTACCTGTCTTAGTGTCTATATCTACCTGTCTTAGTGACCATATCTACCTGTCTCAGTGTCTGTATCTACCTGTCTTAGTGACCATATCTACCTGTCTTAGTGTCTGTATCTACCTGTCTTCTGTATCTACCTGTCTTAGTGTCTGTATCTACCTGTCTTAGTGACCATATCTACCTGTCTTAGTGACCATATCTACCTGTCTTAGTGACCATATCTACCTGTCTTAGTGACCATATCTACCTGTCTTAGTGTCTATATCTACCTGTCTCAGTGTCTGTATCTACCTGTCTTAGTGACCATATCTACCTGTCTTAGTGTTTATATCTACCTGTCTTAGTGACCATATCTACCTGTCTTAGTGACCATATCTACCTGTTTTAGTGTCTGTATCTACCTGTCTTAGTGACCATATCTACCTGTCTTAGTGTCTATATCTACCTGTCTCAGTGTCTGTATCTACCTGTCTTAGTGACCATATCTACCTGTCTTAGTGTCTATATCTACCTGTCTCAGTGTCTGTATCTACCTGTCTTAGTGACCATATCTACCTGTTTTAGTGACCATATCTACCTGTCTTAGTGTTTATATCTACCTGTCTTAGTGACCATATCTACCTGTCTTAGTGACCATATCTACCTGTTTTAGTGTCTGTATCTACCTGTCTTAGTGACCATATCTACCTGTCTATTTCGATAGGATCATTTTTAGTATATAGGATCTCACCTTAATCTCCTTGAGCAGATTGCGCTTAAAACAGGTGTACATGACCTTCCGCTGTCCAGGCTTCAGTCCGTCAACCAGAGACGGAATGGATCGCTCATTATCGGCATTTGAGAATAGCACCAGCTCCTTGTGCACGAAATCGTTGTAGCTAATCTCTCTGGTTGTCTTCTCGTACAGGTAGGCCTCGGGCAGGCCAAGGTCGGCCCTGCGCTTCCGATCGTCCATGAACTTCAACAGCCAGTCTTTTCGCATGTCGGCGTTCTTGCCGAATGCCATCAGAATCGACTCCTCGTCGGTCTGATCGCGTCGTATAAATCGGACGCAGTGCCGACGCATGTCGCGAAAATATTCGCGGCCCTCTTTAGCCGTCGAGGTGCCCAAACCTTTGTAGTATTTCACGTGCCACTTGTGCCAGTCGGGCGTCTGGCCGCGCCATTCGTCAAATTCCGGCATGGAATAGAATGCTTTCACCTGGTCGCGCTTGGTCACCTTCACGATTGGCGTGATGAACTCCTGCAGGGGTTGCCATGGTTATTGATAGGCTTTACCGTGTGGGTTGGCAATTCTTGAGACAGTAATACGGATTTAGGGCGATTCTCAGGGTGGATTTAGGGCGATTCTCAGGGTGGATTTAGGGCGATTCTCAGGGTGGATTTAGGGAGATTCTCAGGGTGGATTAGGGGCGATTCTCAGGGTGGATTTAGGGCGATTCTCAGGGTGGATTTGGGGCGATTCTCAGGGTGGATTTGGGGCGATTCTCAGGGTGGATTTGGGGCGATTCTCAAGGTGGATTTGGGGCGATTCTCAGGGTGGATTGGGGGCGATTCTCAGGGTGGATTTGGGGCGATTCTCAGAGTGGATTTAGGGCGATTCTCAAAGTGGATTTAGGGCGATTCTCAGAGTGGATTTAGGGCGATTCTCAAAGTGGATTTTGGGCGATTCTCAGAGTGGATTTAGAGCGATTCTCAGGGTGGATTAATGGCGATTCTCAGGGTGGATTAGTGGCGATTCTCGGGGTGGATTAGTGGCGATTCTCAGGGTGGATTAGTGACGATTCTCGGAGTGGATTAGGGAAGATACTAAAGGATGGATTAGGGATGATTCCTAAGACAGATTAGGGCCATTGCCAGGTTGGATTTAAGGGCTATTTCTAAGCGAGTGTAAATGCGGTTCAATACTGAATGAGTCAAACTACTCACCTGCAAGAAGTCGTGACGCAGCAGCTCGGGCCAGAAGAAGTGAATAAAGTTAATGATGAGTCCTTTGATATGCGAGCCGTCCTGGTCCTGATCGGTCATGATCATAATATGCCGATACCTGAGCGACTTCAAATCTTCCACTGTGTTGTACTTTTTGCCGTACTGCAAGTTCACAGCGTCCTGAATAACTTTGATCTCCTTGTTATTCATTAGCTGGTCCTTGCTAGCCTCGCGAACATTCAATAGTTTACCTTTCAGCGGGAACACGCCGAACCTGTCTCGGCCGTCCGGCAGGGAGCTGGCACCGGCCACAGCCAGGGACTTGGCCGAATCGCCCTCAGTCAGGATCAGAACGCACTCGCCTTTGCCAGCATTGTTAGCATGGTCGAGTTTCTCGTGGAACGTCTTCTTACTGGCTTTGGTTCGCTGATTCAGAGCTTTGTTGGTCTTGAAGTCGGCGTACTCAAGGACGCACCGGACAATACCGCAGTCTTCGGACAGAAGCTTCTTAAAGAATTTGTCGTCCAATTCTGGCGCGCTGCCAAATTTCTTCGCTTGCAAAGTCATGAACTCTTTAGTTTGCGAGTCGAAGCTGGGATTCTCAATTAGACAGTTGCAGAAGATCCACAGGTGATTTTTCACAAATGCCGGCTTGATGGAGCCTTTCAGATTCTTCTTGTCGGCTTTGCACTTGCCGTCGATTGCGTCGACAAGGCGTTTGAGCAGCAGGTCGCAGACAAAGTCAACGTGACGGCCGCCTTTGGTGGTGGCGATTGAGTTCACAAAGCTGACCTGTGGAGAAGTTGAAGGTTTCAAATATAAGTGGATCTCCGATATGTATCGAAATTTATTTTCTTATTTTAGAAAATTTTGCGCTAAAGTCCCGGGTTCGATTCTGTGAATTGTGAACTCGCGCGTGAATCTCAACGAAAAAACTCTGAATGGATGTACACTGCGTACCTGTGCCCAGTAGCCAGCAGCATAATTTACCGTGTAATAATAACATCCTAAAGGCGATAATTAATATTGAATTAAACAGGTGCAACCATCTTCCACTTGGCCAGAAGTAATTATTAATTAGAGAGGCGCGCACCCACCTCACGCTCAGAGGTAATAATTACCCTAATTAAAGCGGCGCACTCACCTGACGCTCAGAGGTGATAATTACCCTAATTAAAGCGGCGCACTCACCTCACGCTCAGAGGTGATAATTACCCTAATTAAAGCGGCGCACTCACCTCACGCTCAGAGGTGATAATTAAAACCTAATTAGAGTAGCGCAACCACCTAACACTCACAGGTAATAATTACCCTAATTAAAGTGGCGCAACCACCTCAAGCTCAGAGGTGATAATTAGCCAATTAGAGGCCTACCCACCTCACGCTCAGAGGTGATAATTACCCTAATTAGAGTAGCGCAACCATCTCACGCTCACAGGTAATAATTACTCTAATTAGAGTGGCGCAACCAACTCAAGCTTAGAGGTGATAATTAGCTAATTAATAGAGGCCTACCCACCTCATGCTCAGAGGTGATAATTACCCTAATTAAAGTAGCGTACTCACCTCATCCTCGGGTGATAATTAGGGTGCCCCTAATCACAAATCACAACTAAATTACATTACTTAGTATTAATGCTCAAAACTTTACCTGCTTAAATCCGTCGTTGCTCAGACAAACAGCCAGCTCCCATCGGCCACTTTTAATAATAGCCACCTCTTTGTCCTCCTTCTCTGTGAGGTACAATCTGTAATAGTCCTTAAACGAAGTGACCGGCAGTTTCTCGCCGTTGAGAAACACTCGAACGCCGCTGCAAGTGCCGGCAATGTCGAAAGCCCGACGGCTGAACAAGGCGATCGTGTCGTCATCCAGTTCGGTCATGCCGAATTTCGTGAGGTCCGGCTTGAAGCTCACCTGCAAAGATTGCGATATAACTGATTAATTTGACTGACAACGGGCATTGTTTAATACCTTCATAATTTGCGATCAATAGGAGATCATCAATAAACTACAGGAGATTAAGAGACTATCCGATGCAAACGGTGCCTTAGCTAAGAAGCGTCATTGAGCCACTTGCGTCGCTCCATAGTCGTTGCGGGTAACACAGGTAAAAATGGAAAAGAAGTGACTTTATAAGTCGCCTAAGAATCAGTTTGAGGCGTCTGCGGCCGTAGAGTCATATCTGGGTCGCGCTAGAGTCGCTGTAGAATCGCTGAGTGGCGTCTAAAGCGCATCTGCATCACTTTATAAATTGGAATCAAATTTTGCATTTTTAAAACTCTATTTAGTCTACTTGAAGTTAGTAGAAAGTTAAGCGCCTGAACTTGACTTTGAAGTCCCTTTTTAGCGACTCAACAGTCGCCATTACAGTCGTTGTCGTTTCAGTCGCTTAAAAGTCACAAAATTCGCCCCAGCCTCGATATGGATTCACTAGTGAGTTGTTTGCAATGATTCTTTAGTGATTATTATCACGGTATCGTCTTAAACAGGCTACTGAAACTTTCAAGGGACTTTGAAAAGAGACTCATGAGATTATGTGTGACTATTCAGTGAGATTATCGAAACATTAGTAAGACTTAGAATGGATTATTATCGAAACTTAAAAAATAGACTTTCAAATGAAACTTATTCAGATATCTGAGACTTTGAAGAGAGATTATCCTGATATCTGTGAGACTTTGAAGGGAGATTATCCTGATATCTGTGAGACTTTGAAGGGAGATTATCCTGATATCTGTGAGACTTTGAAGGGAGATTATCCTGATATCTGTGAGACTTTGAAGAGAGATTATCCTGATATCTGTGAGACTTTGAAGGGAGATTATCCAGCTATCGGTGAGAATTTGATTAAGGATTAATCCAGATACATGTGAGAATTTGAACGGAGATTATCCAGAGAGCAGAAAATGCTTATCAAAGGCCATAAATTTGTCAGGTGGATTAACCTACCTTAGTATAATCTTCGGCGCCATTTTTCATAATCTTAGCTTCGCCAGCTTTGCCCATATTGTCAGTCCAAGTCTGTTGGAACCGTTTCCCGGACTCTTTGCACGAGGTCTCAACAGTGAATTGGCGACTGTAGACGTTGCACAGTTTCGCTCCGTAGCCGTTTCGACCTCCCGTAGTTTTCTTCTCGCTATCATTAAAATTGCTAGACGTCAATAAGTGACCAAAGATTAGCGTTGGAACATAGAGCTTCTCTTTCTTGTGCTCAACTACTGGGATGCCTTTGCCATTGTTCCACACTTCGATGAGATTGTCCTCCTTGCTGATGGTGATGCGAATGCAGGACATGCCGGGATCGCGCTGTTTATTATCCGCCGCATTGACCAGCACTTCGTCGAAGATTTTATAGAGGCCAGGCACGAACGTGATCTCGCGTTCAATCATGCGTTTAGCGGTGGAATCGTAGACCCACATGTTCTGGCGGACACTTTCTACTGAGCCAATATAGGTGTCCGGCCGGAGCAATATGTGCTCCAATTGAGTCTTCTTCTGGTAGATTTTTTCCACTGACATTCGCTGCTTGCCGCTGCCGCCACCAAACCGATTGGCTGCATCGCTAAGTGGCGAAGCCAGCGGGCCAAGATTGTCTGTTTCGCTGCTCATTTTTGCTGCATGAAATGAAATATATATCTACTAGTCAAATATAACATGCTTTCCCTTGCCATATTCACAGCATAAGGTATTTAAAAGGTTTTAGTGCTATAAAATGACAGTCTGAATGCCTATTCTAAGAAAAAACTGGTCTCATTACCATGCTTGGGCGCAACCTTGGGATTCACTCGGCCGTTTCTATTGGCAACACACACATGTAAGTCGCTACTGGACGGAATAGTAGTCACGTGACTGTCTCAGCCAATAGCGACTTACATGTGTGTGTTGCCAATAGAAATGGCTGGGTGATTTCCAAAGTTGCGCATGTATGCTCATTACTCAAAAAACTTTTACTAACCAATTTCTATTCCTAATGTCACTTTTCAGCTTTTTTATCCTTTATTTTTTTATTCCAATATCCCACAAAAGTTTCAAGCATTTTATAATGTCATTTTATACTAGAACTTTCCATTTGGTTCATTTTTTAACATGAGATGACATATTCTAGCTTGATATCATTCTAATGAAATCCATTATCCATTATATATTAAACTTTTTCTCTGTCTTTTTTCTTTCTATTTTATATTTATTCTATCAAAACCCAAAATCCTATTTAAACTCTATTTTGGTAATAGTTAGTCACACAATTTGGCACCAAAAGCATATCACAAAAATGGATGACCCCAAAGCAATTACCACCAATCTGACTATTATCAACGTAATTATTACCATGCTATAATCTTTAACTATACTAGCTATACTTAGAAAGGTGGTTGTTATATACTAGAAAGAATTTTTGGCAATGGCTAATTGCACACCAATAGACACAATAAAAATTGCATGCCAGAATGATCAAAAAACATTCTTTGGATCAAAGTTCTTAAAAAAGTCATTCAAACAGAAGATTTTATTTGCATGCTAAAATGCTAAAAGCAATATGTCTGCTAGGCAAAAAAGTTCTAAGAAAATTATGCTAGAAAATTCTAGCATGTTGGTCATAGGCTATATCTATATTTTCCTAAGCATGGCTTATTAATATTAGCTATGAAAATTGCAGACTGTCCCAAAAGTAGTATTTTTATTATATTTCTCATTCTAATGATCTATTTTGTGAAAACGATTTTGCATAAACTTATAACAGCAATTCTCTTCTTTATATTAAATTGAACAACCTTAAAACTAGCCAATTGAAACAAAAGTTACGAACAAAATGATATTATTTGGATTATCAGAATAAGAGATAATATAATAAAAAGTAATACTACCTTTGGGATAGCCCTTGTAGTTTTAAGCTAACAAAAAGTAATGTTTAGACATAGGCCTAAGCCTACTTCCAATTGTAGCTTATTTTATGTTAGCTCAATAGCCTATTTACAAATTCAAGTTTTTTTCTTATAATTAGGCTATAATCATATCTTGCTTAATACTTCTCTTTTAATTTTAATTTGCTATTGTTTTAATATGGACTCCATCATTTTAACAAACTATTATATAATATACATATTATATATATTACTATAAAAAATAATAGGCCCTAAGGCCTAAGCTTGATTAAAAACCAATAGAACTAAAACTTTTTTAAAATTTAAATATAAAAATGTAAACAAACTGTTTTCTTATTCAACAATTCTTGGATGCAAGACATCTATATTCTATATCATTTCAAATTTAAAGTTGTTAGATACTAGGTCTCCCTTTCTAAAACTTTTCACACTAATAGAATGTCTAGGCCTATAAACTAGTATAGACTACATTGTCATAGGCCTAGGCCTATTCAAAGAGACCAACCCTTACAACATTTATCAATATCAACAAAGAGATTATTGGGCAGCTACCATCTCACTCTGCATTCCTACTTTTATTTCCTAGTAGACAAACAGTTTTAGAAATAGAAAAGTTTTTATCTGCTAAGCAGATAAACTTTTAGTAAACAAAACAACTGGCACCAATAAAATAATTCTAAAACCCTCAAATAATAACAAAAACCAGAATTCTGAGCCTAATTAGGCCTAGGCCTACTTAAACTAAAATATACCTAGACTAGATGACTGGATCTCATTTCAATTGTCACTATCAAACTTAGCAACCTAGGCCCTATATAACTTTACTAGGCCTAATACATTTTTAGACACATCTTCCAACACTTTTTATGACACTTAAAATGTTGCAAAAAGTGTTTGAAAAAGTGTTATACAATTGACTTTTGCCAACATATCTTCCAATATTTAAAATGTTGCTTAGAGCTAGGTCATATACATTACATATAATAACCAGTAATCTTATTAGGGTTACAAGGTCAGTATAGTCATAGAATTAGAGATTAAGTATAGTTGGATGATTATGGACATTCATTCAAACATACAAACCTGTGCGTATGCCTAAGATTTAGTATATTTGGATATAGAACACGCCATGCATTTCTTGGCATATCAGGCGCACAGTGTACACAGATATCGGCCTACACTTGGTATTAAAAAATAGCACATACAAATTTGGCATACATTCGGCACATGCCACCTTCTTGACTATGGAGCTTGTACTAGGCCTAGGCCTAGGCCTATCTATTCATATAAGCTTGTACATGTATGTATTGTATGTTTGTTAAGGTACTGCAGCAGCTTGTACTATTGTAGTAGGCCTATATCATTTGTGTTGTATGTCATTTAATTGACATGTCTACATATATATAATAGGAGTTGGCGTTTTTTACCACATATAGTATGTATACATTGTATTGTACATTAAGTCATGTTCAGTGTTGAATTTATTGCAGTCAAATTAATACAAAATGTACCTAGGACCTAGGTCCTAGCTCCAAGCAAAATTTTAAGTGTCGGTATCTCGATTTTTTATCTATCGCTTTTTTTACCTGTAACTGTAGCCTTGAAAGGCGAGGAAAGTGGAGACTAAGTGTTAAAAGTAGAGAGTAGGCCCTAAGACGTAAGTTAACAATATGGCGGATAGAAATAGCAGGCCTAGACTGACAGGCGCATGGGTGACTGGGTGAGATCTAGCGCCGTCGTGAATAAAATAATCGCATAGGCCTAGGCCGCCTAGCAAATAAAATATTAAGATAGAAGTGTCCACGCAGTCGATCGATCGGCTAGATGTTCAGCAATGTTAGGCAGCCATTCTTCACACGACCTTGGGCTTGGCGAATGGCTTATTGCCGCTCGAGGTCAGGCATGCAGGCAGGCAGGCAGGCAGGCAGTGTTCATGGCACTTCATGCCTTAATTCTGTACAATGCTGCATTTTTATATCAGGCTAATTTTTAAAAAAATAATACCTGAAGCCCTTAATTAAATATTGTAAAAAATGCCTAAACGCAAGAATATTTGTGTTTGCATTTTGTTTTACACAACAACAAAAATCAAAATGCGCGCCTGTCGTTATTCAGTCGCGAATTTTCACCATTCTAATTTTTCTAAGATCAAGTTGGTATCGGTTTTTACGAGATGCTATCTGTTTAATCTTGAAATAGACTGTGGCATATAATTTTTACTATAATTTAATAAAATTTTTGGGCGCCTAATGGACGCCATTCCGCTAATCCCTGAACGGCCGACGCGTCGCCATGGGCATTGCGAGGCTGTTCTCTAAGCTGCGCTTGCACCATTGGTGCAATGGGCGGAGGATTGCGGCTCAGGAGAGAAAGCGCGGGCGAGCATTTTGCAATGAGCAATCGAGGAAGTTCAAGAGGATGAGTGTGATTGCATGAAATTTGCTATTTCTGTTGCGTCAGGCATTTCCCTAAATTGCGTGCAGCGCTAAAACTTAAACCTTTTGTTATATGTTTGTTATTGTTACTTTTGTTTTTTAGCTTACATATACATGGCAATGAGGTTATAACAGTTCTTACTACTTCTCATGACTTTGCGCACGCACCGTTTGAACAAATTAATTACAATGATAGCGCAGCATTCATCTGCAGCGTCAAAACGATGATTCAGAGAGCTTTCAAAGGCTGTCTTGAGCTCAACTTTTACATTCAACTTTGCGTTTTAAAAATCGCAGCTACTTATCAGCTTCACAACGTTATAGTAGTGCAAGCGCATTTATTTTCGCTTTCATAGAGAACTGTGCCGATTCGCCATTCTGTGTATATTCTGTGATTTAGGTATTTTGTTTTATTCTGTGTTTTAATTTACTGATTGGTCAGTTTATATAACGATAAATATATTGGAGTGCTCTATATAGCTCACCTACTTTCTTCTCAACTGCAACTGCAATATACTCAAGTTAATTTGATCATGGCTTCATCTGAGGTTTCTATGGCGCTTCACCTGGGGTTTTCATGGCGCTTCACTTGAGGTTTCCATGATGGCGCTTCACCTGCATGAGGTTTTCATGGCGCTTCACCTGCATGAGGTTTTCATGGCGCTTCACCTGCATGAGGTTTCCATGGCGCTTCACCTGCATGAGGTTTCCATGGCGCTTCACCTGCATGAGGTTTTCATGGCGCTTCACCTGCATGAGGTTTCCATGGCGCTTCACCTGCATGAGGTTTTCATGGCGCTTCACCTGCATGAGGTTTTCATGGCGCTTCACCTGCATGAGGTTTCCATGGCGCTTCACCTGCATGAGGTTTCCATGGCGCTTCACCTGCATGAGGTTTTCATGGCGCTTCACCTGCATGAGGTTTTCATGGCGCTTCACCTGCATGAGGTTTCCATGGCGCTTCACCTGCATGAGGTTTCCATGGCGCTTCACCTGCATGAGGTTTTCATGGCGCTTCACCTGCATGAGGTTTCCATGGCGCTTCACCTGCATGAGGTTTCCATGGCGCTTCACCTGCATGAGGTTTTCATGGCGCTTCACCTGCATGAGGTTTCCATGGCTTTACCTGAGGTTTATATGGGATTACACCTAAGGTTTATATGGGATTATACCTAAGGTTTATATGGGATTATACCTGAGGTTTATATGGGGCCAAACGAATTGTGTTTCCGTGGCGCGATATATACAAGAACCCGAGAGTCCTTAGGTTTTAGATATACCTGAGATTTGATTCGCTGCTAGCTATACTAAGTGATATATCCAATCATTTGATCATTCATGATATTCTGCGCTATCTTTGGTGACAGCTTAGACAAGAATAGATAGTCATTCAAATGTGAGCCAATACTCGTAATTTGCTGATTCTGTGTGACACACCAGCATGCATGAGCTCTGCCACTTCCAGCAATTTGAATTGGCGTTCCATCTCTCAGTGACAGCTCTGGTAACTGCTCTGCTTGGGGTGACTAAGCTGTCATCCCGCTTGCACTTCAGTCGCAGGAACTTCCAGGAAGTGTGTCCGTTGGAACTCCGTTGGATCAACGTACCCTTTTCCACTGGGTTTCTCTTCAGTTCCTGCTGGCACACCTCACACTTGCACTCGGTTTTAAAGAAGCGGAACAGCAACCAACCGCCGACATATGCGCACTTCTCGTGATCTAAATCATCCGATGTAGCAAAGAGCTCATCACCTGCTTCCGTGAGATCTGAGTCACAAGTGTTGCCCTGCATGTGGACTGGATCTGGAGCAATTCTTGGCTCACTGCAGCCTTGGATGCTCTCTGGCTGCTGAAAACCGGTGAAATCTTGCCCGGCGTAGTTGGGGCATCCGTATGCAGCTAGCGCACTGAAGCCTCGAAGCAGACGCAGTCATGCGAAAACAGTATCACAATAAGCTGCGTATTCAAACTCTAGCAGATATGCCTTCGGTATTATCACTTTTGAAGCCAAACCTAGCTTCAGCAGCACCAGCTTGGGCCATAGAGAATGCAATACAGCAGACAGGCTAGCGCGATCAATAATGCATTTGACCTACATTTGAATACATTTGGCATGCTTTCACGCCACGCGAGCTTGTGCTAGAACGCCCAAGGCATGCTGTCTATAGCACTAACTTAAAGCGCAGCAGAAGGCAGGGCCAGCCTTAAGGTAGTTTCTAAAAATCACAGTTCAGAAGGGGGGTGGGTTGGTTCTATCAAGCCTTCCTATATTCTGTGGGACAAACCCGCAATAAATGGCAGAGAATTGGTAAAGTGCCATTCAGCCTCCTTAGTTTTTCTTCACAACAAGAGTAGCCAAGTATAGAATATCATTCTTGTGCAAGAAATTTTCTCAAATTGCGGGATTCGCCATTCTGTGTATATTCTCTGGTCTAAATTATACGGAACTTTTATTTGATATAATCTACTGACAGTAGAAATATTAGGAAAACACGCTAAAAATAATTTATAAAAATATGTCAATACATGTACTGTTTAACTAATTTAATATTTTAGATACTACACAACATCCCCCCTGATTGCGGTCACCAGCTGTTGGATCTGGAACAGCTGTGCACCCCGAGAGACTTCCTCACTGGCGTCGCTGGTGACGTTCGTGTCCACGCTCGGGTTAAAGTGTGTCAATACCGATGGATTGCAGATTGCAGCCTTCAACCCCCGGAAAGCTCGCTCGCATTCGGTTGTCCACTCGTCCACTCGAACTCGGCGTCGCTCTTGAGCAGATGTCGATCAGAGGCAAATTTGGGTTTGGGCACGAGGAAGTTGGCCGATCCCCAGGAACGCCTGCAGCTCCTTCTTCCTCCAGTCGCTTCAGCAGAGACTTGAGTCGGTGCTCGGTCTCCGTTGCTCGGTGAACAATGATGTCATCCAAGAAGTGCTCCATTCCGGGCAGGATACTACCAGGTCGTCCAGCATCCTCTCTGTAGGTTCCAGAAAATTTCGTCAATCTGTCATTTGGTAATTTAAAATGAAAGAAAAAATCGAGATTACTTACTTTGATGCCTTGCTGAAATAAGCCTACGAAAAGGAACTTTACTTGTCGCTCAAGCGAAGTGTTTTTAAGAAAACCCACATACTTATAACGTCAAAATAAAAAATTAAGAACTAAACGGGAAGTGTAAAATTAAAAGGAAAAAGCATAATTAATTTATAATGAATATTATATATGTAATCTGCAGATGATCAAAACAATCTATTTAACACGGTTCCCATTAGTATTCGAATCAAGGAATACTCAACTTGACTATTAAAGTGATTTCCTAGAAGCAATTAACTTTAAACACAACAAGTGAAATCTCCTTTCGATTCTGACCTATTTTAGAAGTAAATTTGATTCAATTTTACTTTAAAATCACGCACGAATCTTCTTTGACGAAAAGTTTTTGACGAAATGTCCGTCCACTCCTCCGGAAGGCCGCAGGCGCTCACGCTTGACCAACGGCACCTGGCGGTGTCGGTACAGGCCCTGCAAGGTACATTATGAGTCGCGTGATGACTCGTGCAGCCGCATTTGCCTGTAGCCCGCCATGAGGTCGATCTTGGAGAAGGCCGCCGATATTCGTCGAGATCTCGCCCAACGGAGGCATCCCGTGCTGGTCAATGACGAGCGACTTGTGCACATCGATGCAGACTCGAAGTTGCCGTTCTTCTTGTTGGCGACCACCAGGTTGGAAATCCAGGGGCTGGAGTTCACTCGCTCGATGATGCCCGCTGCCTCCAGCTGATCCAGCTCCTCGCCGATCTGTTGCTGCTTTGCTAGAGGCAGGTGGCACAGCGGCTGCTGTACTTTGCGGCACCGCCGTGTTGATCCTCAGCTGGTTTACTGCTCCTTTGCACAGCTCGATTGAGCCGTTGAAGACCGCTAAGAATTCCTTTGCGATATCGACACTGGCAATCCCGGTGTCGGCACCTGGAAGCTGCCCAGCTTTTCCACCAGGTCGCGGCCGATGATGCTCTCGCCCGATCTCGTGATTTGGAAGACGTGTTGCAGCTGCCAACTCCGGTGCTGGATGTCATCTGCTTGCCGACGTACGATCGTAGATGCACCGCCAAAGGTCTCAGTTGAAGGTCGCTAAGGCTCTTTGCCGTGACGATGTTGAGCAGCTGACCACCTGAGCACCGCAGTCGACCACCAGGCTATCGATCTTTCGAGCATTGCCCAGTCGCAGCTCGACTCGGATCTCGTCGTTGCCATGCACCGAGTAGATTGTAACTGACTCCTCCGCGCCGCAACTGCAGAGCCTTGCTGCGGCAACATCAACTGAAATGATTGAGCTTGCCGCAGTTTTTTCACTTTTGTCATGCCGCCGCGGGGGTCGTGACTCCGGCTGCATCGCTGACAGGGGCCGGCGGCAATTGATGCTGTCACTTCTGTGGCTTCTTTCTAGCCAGAGCGCGGCGGTGGCCTCGGGGCCCAGCATCATGCACAGCCTGGACGTTGCCCGATGAGCGGACAGCCGCCATCGCATTGCTGCCAGCCGCTGCCTCCCTAATAGCAGTCGCGATCACAATGGCCTAGCTAGTCCAAAGTCAACCTGGCAGCGTCCTCCGTCAGTAGACTCTCGCGAATCCGAGGGCTGCTGGTCTTCTGTGCCAGCTGGTCGCGAATCAACTCGTCACTCAGAGCTCCATAGTTGCAGGTGGCTGATGGCTCTTGCAGTGACAAAGTGACTAAGGTGACTGCGTCCTCTCCAGGCAACTGCTGTCGCTCCTGTTCACATCACGTTCACATTCGATGCATTTCGAGCCCTGGCGATCTGCTGCCCCTCGAAGAAGAGCAGGTGCAGCAGCAGGTTGCGGCACACCGTTGCAAGAGAGAGAACGTACTACTGCTTTTGAATACTCATCGCTGGTCTGCGACACTGTCGGGGTTTATTTAGAAAATAAGCAGCCGTCGGAAGAGAAGGCCATAGGCGAACGTATGCTGGAGGAGACTCGATCTGTCCAACTCCAATCTGGACGAGCCCAATGTGTCGGAGAATGACGTCAACAACACTAAGAAGTGGCTCAGGGTTAAGCTCGGTTTATATGTGCTTTATCTAAAATCGATTTGGCGTTGTCTTTGTGATTCAATTGAAAAAAATCTCGGCTGACCGCACTCTCAACTGAGTGAATACTGAACGTGGAATTATCAGACTCCGTGAAGTTAAGAAATTGAAGTACTGGAAGCAAAGAGTGAAAGTCGGCTATATCGGGAAGTTCGTCGACGGCTGCTCTGCATACAGAAGATTTTGACATCAGCGAAAAGAGCTTCAAACCGCATTGGATAGTGCATGCTGACCAGACCAAGTTGCCGATCGGAAGGAACCGAGAACAGAGCCGCACAGCGACCTGTTTGAGGGAGTTGCACGTGAGTTGCTCTACAAAACTGCAAGTTTATTGTTTGTGTACAGGAACTGAGGCATCCCACAAGAGATTACTACCGACTGAGACCCAATGTTGCTTCGTCTTCAAGGAGTCCGAGATCTCTGTAGTTCTTAGGGAATTTTCCGGAGCAAAGTGTCTAAGACGTGTCAACAAAGAGAACTGGCGGAGTAGCATTCCAGCGAGTCTCTAATAGTGCACCGTGTTCAGTGCTCAGTGCTTTAGAAACTCAATTGCATTTAATTCTGAAAGATCTTGTTAAACTTTACTGTGTATGCAAGAAAGAGTAAAATAGAAAACGCGGAGAAAACTCTTGAGAGTTGCCTGTTTGACTGATAGCTGTCATCAAACAAACAAATTCTGCATCATATTCATAGGCATGCAAGACTGCAGTCTCTGCTCCGCTCTTCTCGCGTAAAAGCAGAAAAGTCAAACAACGTCGCTCCTTGGACCGGAAACACGTGCCAATCCGAAGCGCATAAATTCGCAACTACCAGCTACTCAAGAATTCAATTTCAAATTCGACTTAATCTACACACAGATCCAAGACTCGACTCGACTGGACTCAAACAATCATGAAGTGGCAGCTCGCTCTCGGACTTTTGCTGTGCGCCGCCCTGGTCGTCGCTGTGCCCACCCAGGAGGAGAAGGCCATGGCCGAACGCGTGCTGGAGGAGACTCTGTCCAACATTGACGAGTCCAGCATGTCGGAGGAGAAGGCACTGGACCTGAAGAAGAAGATCTTCAGGGTTAGGGCCAGGATCCATATTGGTTAGATCTAAGACTGGCAACTGACCGGACTCTGAACTCTGACTGTAAACCGCCCAAATCTCAATGTAGAGGGTTTAAATTCTAATATCTACCGATCAGTTTTGCCAAATATATCAGCAGCAAAACAATATACCTTTGTCTTGTTTTTTTCTGGAATACCGGACTGAATGTTGTGAATAACTCTTCAGAATGAAGAAAGGAAGAATTTTGAATCAAATGATTCAAAGGAAGAAATTCAACAATCTGCCGTCTGTCAATTTTTTTTCGCAAACTGGACTGGTAAATTGTACGTATAATATTTTACAGTGCATTAATTCGCACCCGCCTACAACGCTGAGGCAGCTCAGCGGGAGACGCATCTGATTCGCATCGAACTACGAGAACCTAAAATATGAGCTTCGATTCCATGCGCAGCTTCTTTTTTGTTGCTCATAGACGAAAATCATCGGCAACGCCTGCCAGCAAGAGGTGTCGTGGTTCTTGAGACGGGCGGAGCCGTTTCACAGTGATCAGTCCCGTCATCTGATTCATACAGATGCTAGCTGTTCCATACAGATGTTATATACTTCACTTTCTGCTATTTATTGAACGCCTTCAAACTTTTTACATATAGCTAAAGTATATTGTATATTGTACGTATAGCTAACGGTATGACTTTAGCGGCATTTTGTGGCCATATTTTAATTTCAGGATTACAAGCATTTCCACTCGATTTCTGGTGTGTAGCAGTTTTGTGAAAATCTGACTCCAGGAGATGAAACTGCAGGCAAGCTCCTACATGTAAATAAGCTAGAGATATCAAAGAAGACTTATACGTAGAGTTGATCTCCAAGACTTTTTCGCTTGAGTCGCCAGTTTTCTGTCCTTAGTATTGAGCAGTCCCTGCCCAAATCTTTCTCCTTTTGTCAACCTCACACATGCCAACGGACGTGACGTTATACATGTATTACTTTAAGTAATAAATATCGACGCGGAGATGGGAACGTTCAGGTGAGATTCTATGATCAATCAAGTCTATTTTTATCTATATGCAGTTGCATACTTCTGGATTGCTATTCAAATTTTAGTCCCTAAAATCAATCGAAAGTTGATCAACTGCATACACCGGTGCAAATGTATTTCCCCTCTCTGAGACTATACTGTACATGATGATGTACACTGGTGTAATTCGATCCTTTCGATTGATCTATCCATCTATCCATTCAGGTCTGAATTTGTAGATATGGATGTATACTAAACAGTTTATTAGCCATGCCGATTTCTGCTACGCTCGTATCTCCATATGATTTGCTGAATAAAATATGTGTCAATGTTTTAATTTTTAATGTTTCATAAAGGAAAACAAGACGAAGCGTACAATGGGTTGCTGAAACAATGTTTTGCTGCTGATATATTTGGCAAAACTGAATCGGCAAATAGATATGCAAGAAGACCCTCTACATTGAGATTTGGGCGGTTTACAGTCAGAGTTCAGAGTCCGGTCAGTTGCCAGTCTCAGATCTAACCAATATGGATCCTGGCCCTAACCCTGAAGATCTTCTTCTTCAGGTCCAGTGACATGCTGGACTCGTCAATGTTGGACAGAGTCTCCTCCAGCACACGTTCGGCCATGGCCTTCTCCTCCTGGGTGGGGACGGCGACGACCAGGGCGGCGCACAGCAAAAGTCCGAGAGCGAGCTGCCACTTCATGATTGTTTGAGTCCAGTCGAGTCGAGTCTTGGATCTGTGTGTAGATTAAGTCGAATTTGAAATTGAATTCTTGAGTAGCTGGACAGTAGTTGCGAATTTATGCGCTTCGGATTGGCACGTGTTTCCGGTCCAAGGAGCGACGTTGTTTGACTTTTCTGCTTTTCCGTGAGAAGAGCGGAGCAGAGACTGCAGTCTTGCATGCCTATGAATATGATGCAGAATTTGTTTGTTTGATGACAGCTATCAGTCAAACAGGCAACTCTCAAGAGTTTTCTGCATGCAATTGTATTCAATTCAGTGTGGTCTATTTGACTTGCTCGCGTGCACAGTAAAGTTCAATAAGAACTTTCAGAATTAAATGCAATTGAGTTTCTAAAGCACTGAGCACTGAACACCGCGCACTATTCCAGAGTGGGTGGAATGCTACTCCGCCTGCCCTTGTTGTTGACACTTCTCAACACTTTACTCTGGGAAATTCAGCTAGTCCTCCATGGATATTCCATTGCTTTCCATTGAGGTTTCCATGGCTTTACCTGAGGTTTCCATGGCTTTACCTGAGGTTTCTATAGACCTTTACCTGAGGTTTCTATAGACCTTTACCTGAGGTTTTCATGGCTCTTTACTTGAGGTTTCTATAGAGATTTACCTGAGGTATTCATGGCTTTACCTGAGGTTTCTATAGACCTTTACCTGAGGTTTCCATGGCTTTACCTGAGGTTTCTATAGACCTTTACCTGAGGCTTCCATGGCTTTACCTGAGGTTTCTATAGACCTTTACCTGAGGTATTCATGGCTTTACCTGAGGTTTCTATAGACCTTTACCTGAGTTTTCCATGGCTTTACCTGAGGTATTCATGGCTTTACCTGAGGTTTCTATAGACCTTTACCTGAGGCTTCCATGGCTTTACCTGAGGTTTCTATAGACCTTTACCTGAGGTTTCCATGGCTTTACCTGAGGTTTCTATAGACCTTTACCTGAGGTTTCCATGGCTTTACCTGAGGTTTCTATAGACCTTTACCTGAGGTATTCATGGCTTTACCTGAGGTTTCTATAGACCTTTACCTGAGGTTTCCATGGCTTTACCTGAGGTATTCATGGCTTTACCTGAGGTTTCTATAGACCTTTACCTGAGGTTTCCATGGCCCTTTACCTGAGGCCCTATTCACAATCGGCCTTATTCCGATAAAAATTATGGACATGTTTCATTCCTTTGAAGAATTTTCCCTGGTACGCTTGTGTGCGCGAAAATTAGCCAGTGGGCTGTCGTGCGATTCGCTGCCATGAAAGCCGACCCCCCCCTCAGGCACAGACTGTACATGCCCGACGATTAGAAAATTCAGGGCCGTTGTGTACACCCTGTGTGAGCGCGTGCTTGCGTACAGTTTAGGCGTGTAATGTTCTATGAAATCAGCTAGCGCTGTGCAACGCTCAGGTATAGCTCCATGGAAACCTCAGGCAAAGCGCCTTGGAAATCTCAGGTTAAGCTATGGAAACTTCAGTCAAAGTCATGGAAACATCAGGTAAAGAGCCATGGAAACCTCAGGTAAAGGGCCATAGAAACCTCAGGTAAAGGGCCATGGAAACCTCAGGTAAAGGGCCATGGAAACCTCAGGTAAAGGGCCACGTAAACCTCAGGTAAAGGGCCATGGAAACCTCAGGTAAAGGGCCATGGAAACCTCAGGTAAAGGGCCATGGAAACCTCAGGTAAAGAGCCATGGAAACCTCAGGTAAAGGGCCATGGAAACCTCAGGTTAAGGGCCATGGAAACTTCAGGTAAAGCCATGAAAACCTCAGGTAAAGCGCCACGTAAACCTCAGGTAAAGGGCCATGGAAACCTCAGGTAAAGGGCCATGGAAACCTCAGGTAAAGAGCCATGGAAACCTCAGGTAAAGAGCCATGGAAACCTCAGGTTAAGGGCCATGGAAACTTCAGGTAAAGCCATGAAAACCTCAGGTAAAGCGCCACGTAAACCTCAGGTAAAGGGCCATGGAAACCTCAGGTAAAGGGCCATGGAAACCTCAGGTAAAGAGCTATGGAAACCTCAGGTTAAGGGCCATGGAAACCTCAGGTAAAGGGCCATGGAAACTTCAGGTAAAGAGCCATGGAAACCTCAGGTAAAGAGCCATGGAAACCTCAGGTAAGGCCATAGAAACTCAAGTATAGCATTTCGTGACGAACACATTGACTCATGGAGACATTTACACACATCATTTATCTCAGAGATAGCAAAAATCTGTCTACAATCCGTTTACTACTTTCATATCTACAGATAGACCTACAGACAGACCTATCTGACTGATTTTAAACCCCTACCTCTGAGGACATACAGAGTTGATTGGATGGATGGCTAAAAGCAAAAAGGAGATTTTTCAGAACCATATAAGCCACCGGTATATGTCTGGTTTATACTATTCATGCAATAGATTTATTCATCATTTGTCGTATCAACAGTCGACGTTTATCTAAGCTGCCGGATTAGCCTAATACATCAAGTTCGGCGCCAAAAATGTTGACGTATCGGCTAATTGCAAAGCAACATTTGTCTGGAAAGTTCTTTAGAGTCAGATTATGAATTATGACTATGTGTTAGATTGAATTGAGAGATTTCATGCTAACCACGGACTAATCATCGCACCTCATCATCTAATTATCGCATCTCATCATCTAATTATCGCATCTCATCATCTAAGTATCGCATCTCATCATCTAAGTATCGCATCTCATCATCTAAGTATCGCATCTCATCATCTAATTATCGCATCTCATCATCTAAGTATCGCATCTCATCATCTAATTATCGCATCTCATCATCTAAGTATTGCATCTCATCATCAAATTATCGCATCTCATCATCAAATTATCGCATCTCATCATCTAATTATCGCATCTCATCATCTAAGTATCGCATCTCATCATCTAATTATCGCATCTCATCATCTAAGTATCGCATCTCATCATCTAAGTATTGCATCTCATCATCAAATTATCGCATCTCATCATCAAATCTAATGCTGGTTCAAATTTCGCAACTGGTAGGTTATGATTTATTAATGTCACATCTGTATTTTTGTCCCGTAGTTTATGGTCGAAGGAAGGAATGATGGAGCACCTTCTAGATGATTTCAAAACAGCTGTGTAACGGTGGTGGAGACTGGGACACATTCAGGTTACTGTAGTGAACATCAGGATATGGTACAGCTGATGGGAGACAGTGGAGTGACAGCTGAGATAGAGTAGAGTGACAGCTGGAATACAGTGGAGTGACAGCTGGGACACAGTGGAGTGACAGGGGACACAGTGGAGTGACGTGGTGGATGCAGGGCTTGGCAGGAGAGTCCGTGAGAATACGGAAACAATAAAATATCAGTTTATTTTTTTCTGCGAGCCAAATATTTATCATTTAAGTTTGCAATCTAAAAGTTGACTGCTAAAAAGGAAGTCTTCCTCAGTCATTTCCTATCCGGAAAGCGAAAAAAAATGATTGCACAGCCAAAGCTGCCTGCCTAGAAATAGCTAAGCTTTTTGAAGAGCTGTCAGAAACGTGTCAAGAGAAAAGCCACAATCTATAAAGACTAATTTGTATTGCCAAAGTCAGCATTAAAATATTAAGCTGGTGGGATTAAGCTGCAAGCGGACACGCCCTCCACCGCGGATCTTCTGGTCTTATGTTGGGGATTAGGGGGGGGGGGGGGTTGGGAACTTCACTGGAGGTCGGTTTTAATATTGTTTAAAATGACGTAAATATTTTCAACCATATATTTATCTGGGTATAATAAATGCAAACTGGGTATTTGCAGGACGAGGTTAATCAAGTGCTAACAACCAATGTCTGGCTTGAGCAGGTGAGTCCTTACATACTACAGGTGATGTGTCCAAATTCACCTAGATAGTTAGTTAGTTAGTCAGTTAGTTAGCTAGCTAGCTAGATAGTTAGTTAGTTAGTTAGTTAGTTAGTTAGTTAGTTAGTTAGTTAGTTAGTTAGTAAGTTAGTCAGTCAGTTAGTTAGCTAGTCAGTTAGTTAGTTAGCTAGCTAGATAGTTAGTTAGTTAGTTAGTTAGTTAGTTAGTTAGTTAGTTAGTTAGTTAGTTAGTTAGTTAGTTAGTTAGTTAGTTAGTTAGTTAGTTAGTTAATTAGTTAGTTAGTTAGTTGGTTAGTTAGTTAGTTAGTTGGTTAGTTAGTTAGTTAGTTGGTTAGTTAGTTAGTTAGTTAGTCAGTTAGTCAGTTAGTCAGTTAGTTAGTTAGTTAGTTAGTTGGTTAGTTAGTTAGTTAGTTGGTTAGTTAGTTAGTTAGTTGGTTAGTTAGTTAGTTAGTTAGGCAAAAAACGTCAGAAAATCGCAAGTCAGACTTGTCACGCAGTCTACAGTCTTCAAGCAGAGAACTGGGCGATATGGAAGGCGGATCAAAGAACAAAAGCCATAAAAGTCAAGCCTGCAACTGGGCCAGTCTCCTTAATGCACTGGCCACTCTGTGTCTTTACATGAGGCAGAAACTTCTTTAGTATAAATATTAGAGATTTAGTATATTTAGAGGATGATAGGCAAGGGTAGTCTCTTTAGAGTTTTCAATATATATGTAAGGATTGAAAGCTTTTAATAAATGTACAACCAAAAGCCATCTTGGGTTATTAGATAGATAAGCTACATGTAAATAGTAATCTGCACTTCTAGTAAGGAAAATGAAAATGGAAGCGGGCAATCAGAATGGCGCTTGGAGAAAAGTCATTTGAAATCATCACTCAATTCAAATAATAAAATTTCAACAGGAATGGCACGACGAACGGTTGCACTGGAGTCCGGAGAACTACAGCGGCCTTGCAGTGCTGAGAGTGCCCTGCCAGAAACTCTGGCTGCCGGATATTGTGCTGTATAACAGGTAAACTGGAGTGAGAACAGGTAAACTGGAGTGAGAACAGGTAAACTGGAGTGAGAACAGGTAATCTGGAGTGAGAACAGGTAAACTGGAGTGAGAACAGGTAAACTGGAGTGAGAACAGGTAATCTGGAGTGAGAGCAGGTAATCTGGAGTGAGAACAGGTAATCTGGAGTGAGAACAGGTAATCTGGAGTGAGAACAGGTAATCTGGAGTGAGAACAGGTAATCTGGAGTGAGAACAGGTAATCTGGAGTGAGAACAGGTAATCTGGAGTGAGAACAGGTAATCTGGAGTGAGAACAGGTAATCTGGAGTGAGAACAGGTAAACTAGAGTGAGAATAGGTAAACTGGAGTGAGAACAGGGGTGAGAACAGGTAAACTGGAGTGCAAACAGGTAAAATGGAGTGAGAACAGGTAAACTAAAGTGAGAACAGGTAAACTGGAGTGAGAACAGGTAATCTGGAGTGAGAACAGGTAATCTGGAGTTAGAACAGGTAAACTGGAGTGAGAACAGGTAAACTGGAGTGAGAACAGGTAAACTGGAGTGAGAACAGGTAATCTGGAGTTAGAACAGGTAAACTGGAGTGAGAACAGGTAAACTGGGGTGAGAACAGGTAATCTGGAGTTAGAACAGGTAAACTGGAGTGAGAACAGGTAATCTGGAGTTAGAACAGGTAAACTGGAGTGAAAACAGGTAAACTGGTGTGAGAACAGGTAAACTGGACTAAACTGCAGTAAAAATACTATCTGACTAAACATCCATTTGAACGGAAGAATTCACCTTGCCCGTCTTTTCCGCTGCCTAACTGTCCTGCCCCCCTACACAAAAAGTTGACGTGATTGACAGGTTTCAAGTAGCCACCATATGCCTGAAAAACTATATGACATAAACAGGGGCAGTGATGTACGCGGAAGGGGGCAGGGAGGGGGACCGTTGCCCCCCCTCTACCCCAATCAACCCACAGACATTGCACTGGTCTAAAAACTAAATCAAGGTTGGTAACCCAGCTACACGAATGAAAGGAGCTCAATTTTGCCGCCTCTTGGACGTTGGCATCCACCGAAAGACAGGGGGCGCCCACCAAGAGACAGGGCCGCCCACCAAGAGACAGGGGTGTCAACCAAGAGACAGAGGCGCCCACCAAGAGACAGGGGCGCCCACCAAGAGACAGGGGCGCCCACCAAGAGACAGGGGCGCCCACCATGAGACAGGGGTGCCCACGGAGAGACAGGGGCGCCCACCAAGAGACAGGGGCGCCCACCAAGAGACAGGGACGCCCACCAAGAGACAGGGGCGCCCACCATGAGACAGGGGTGCCCACCAAGAGACAGGGGCGCCCACCAAGAGACAGGGGCGCCCACCATGAGACAGGGGCGCCCACCATGAGACAGGGGTGCCCACCGAGAGACAGGGCCGCCCACCAAGAGACAGGGGCGCGGTCGTGTCACATTCCCTTGCATTGGGGTTTAACGGATTCTAAAAATAGATTACCAATATTTCTAACACTGTTTCATGCAAAATTTCAAAAAAAAGTTGAGGTAAAATATGATTGTAATAAATTTATTGTCGATTTTGGGAATATCTAAGTTCGATATAGGCAGAGCATCGGTTACGCGGGAAAAACGCGATTTAGATAAGATAAGAGAATTCCCATGGTTAGACCTCGATTGCTTAGGTGCAGATTCTGTCAGATTATAGCTGTTTAAGAGAAGCTGTGCCAGGGTCAGCTGCAGGCCAAGCTGAGGCAGTGAAGGCCTGACCGGCGGAATTCGATACGCAGTGGCGTGCACCGAAGGTTTTGCGCCTCATAAAGTCAAGTGCTAACTTTGTGTTTCCTATAAGGGTGAAAATCTATTCAAGGTTGATTGAGGACCGGTAGAGCCCCGTGATGGTACGGATAGGGAGACAAAATGAACTGGTTGTTAAGGTCACGATAAAAAGTAAAATGACAGACAGACAGACAGACAGACAGACAGACACTAAGACAGACAGACAGACAGACAGACAGACAGACAGACAGACAGACAGACAGACAGACAGAGTTAAAGGATTCGAGAGCCAGGTGTTTCCGACCCCCGCTCAATGCCAGACTGCACTTTATAAAACTGGATCTTCCGGATCCCTCATCCTGCAGCGCAGACGACTTCACCACGGGCTACATGCAGAGCAAGGCGATGGTGGACTGCAACGGCACAGTGTTTTGGCCGCCCCCGGCAAAGCTGCGATCAACCTGCAAAATCGATATCACGTATTTTCCGTTTGACGATCAGGTGTGCACAATGAAATTTGGCTCCTGGACCTACGATGGTTTTCAAGTAAATATAACTAAAAAGTGAGTTGTGCTTCTGGTAGAGGGTGGGTTGCCCTTGTAAGCTAAAAAAGAATTGCATCTTCGAAATAGTTTCAAATTTTTTAAGTTTCGAACTTTTGAAAACTCAAACTTGTAAATATTCGAACTTGTGAATCTTCGAACTTGTGAATCTTCGAACTTGTGAATCTTCGAACTTGTGAATCTTCGAACTTGTGAATCTTCGAACTTGTGAATCTTCGAACTTGTGAATCTTCGAACTTGTGAATCTTCGAACTTGTGAAGCTAGCCCTTCACTCATTTCGTCGAATCTCATGCAACATCTGGTTGAAAATTTTACGTTTAATTTTTAATTTATTGTTTTCAAACACCACGCAGACGAGAGGAGGTCGATTTCGAGAACTACGTTCAAAGCGGCGAGTGGAATCTCATACGGGTTGACGTTGAAAGACAAGAGGTCAGTCGCCTACAATTAGTTTTTTTCAAATTCAACTAACTAAAAAAGATCGTTTTTAATGTTTTAGAAGCGACCTGAAAAAAATTCTTAGCTTTGCCTCCTGAAGTCACACATACAGACAAAAAGACAGACAGACAGACAGACAGACAGACAGACAGACAGACAGACAGACAGACAGACAGACAGACAGACAGACAGACAGACAGACAGACAGACAGACAGACAGACAGACAGACAGACAGACAGACAGACAGACAGACAGACAGACAGACAGACAGGCATACAGACAATTCAAACCTGTACAATTCAAATCCCGCAGACAGTCTATCCAATCAGCACAGTGCCATATCCGGACATCAAATTTCACATAGTTATTCAACGCAGAACGCTCTACTATCTGTTTAATATCATATTTCCATGCCTGTGGCTAACTGTGCTCAGCTTGCTCAGCTTCTGGTTGCCGCCAGATTCCGGGGAGAAAATTACATTGGGCATCACTGTATTGCTGGCCTTCTCAGTGTTCATGCTGCTTATTGCCGAGAATATGCCTGCGACTAGCGAGTTTGTCCCTCTCATTGGTAAGTGGCGAGGATCGCTATGGGGGAAGGGGTGCTTTGTGGGAAGGGGTGCTTTGTGGGAAGGGGTGCTTTGTGGGAAGGGGTGCTTTGTGGGAAGGGGTGCTTTGTGGGAAGGGGTGCTGTGGGAGAAAGGTGCTGTGGGGGAAGGGTGTGTGAGCGGAAGGGGTGCTGTGTGGAAAGGTGCTGTGGGGGAAGGGTGTGTGAGCGGAAGGGGTGCTGTGTGGAAAGGTGCTGTGGGGGAAGGGTGCTGTGGGGGAAGGGTGCTGTGTGGAAAGGTGCTGTGGGGGAAGGGTGCTGTGGGGGAAGGGTGCTGTGGGGAAGGGTGCTGTGAGCGGAAGGGTGCTGTGGGGGAAGGGTGCTGTGGGGGAAGGGTGCTGTGAGCGGAAGGGTGCTGTGGGGGAAGGGTGCTGTGGGGGAAGGGTGCTGTGAGCGGAAGGGTGCTGTGGGGGAAGGGTGTTGTGGGGAAAGGGTGCTGTGAGCGGAAGGGGCGGTCTGGGGGAAGGGTGCTGTGGGGGAAGGGTGCTGTGGGGGAAGGATGTTGCGGGGGATGTTATGGGGAAGGGGTGCTGTGGAGGGAATAAGGGGTGCTGTGGAGGGTAGGGTGCCGTGGGGGGAGGGGTGCACACTTGATTAACAGACGTCTAAACACTTTGTGTGCTGTATGATATAGAAGGGTATGCACCTCATGCTACTGTATAATTAATTGTTCGTCATCAATGATAGCAGCTTGTCCTGTACGAATTGCAGGAATCTACCTAACCGTCACAATGTCCACCACATCGCTGTCTATAGTCCTGACCGTGTTCGTGCTCCACCTGCACCACATCGGCCCGAATGACAAGCCGCTGCCTCGCTGGCTGCGCCGGTTTCTATTCAAGCGCCTGGCGCCGCTGCTCTGCATGACCTCAGTGGCGCGCTATCAGCGCAAGGCGCGTCGCAAACGTCGAGAGTTGCGCCAACTCGACGATTCAGATCAACAGCCTGCAGTTGATGACGTCACTGACGAGGCGGAAGACGAGTTGGAGACAGCGACGTGCACCACCACAGCGTCGACATTCAGGCAGCAGCATCAACTTCGACAGTCCATCCGTTTGGATCGGCATATCCGGCGACTGATGCGACAGCAACTCGACGATGAAGCGGCCCAGCTGTTGATCAGCGACTGGCGCACCGTCGCCTACGTCATGGACCGGCTGCTATTCTGGCTGTTCTTAACTGCCGCGTTCACGTCAACTCTGGTCATACTGGTTGTCATGCCGCTGTTTAAGAAAGTTCTTTGACACACCATGGCAGGCGCGCTGAATGGGAAAAAGCTATTCAAAACGGGAATTCGCTTAATTTAATGTACTTTAAATTATATCTCAGGGCCACTGGAATATTTAAAAGAGAACAAAGGGCCCGGAAGCAATACAAAAGTAACTCAGAACTCAGTAACGACGAAGCGATTCCACTCTGCCATCGAGTCGAAAGTTGGCAACAATTTGGAATGCGGTTGTTTTCTTGATTTGCAGAATTCTTGCAGCTCCTGCTATGGATGACCCTTGTTGAATCGCATCAATCAGCCGCTGGCGATCTGCCACAGGAATTGGTGGTGCCATCATTGAATTGGGTCGCTTTCAGGCCAAAGATGAGCAGACAGGGAAATAAAATTTCAGTCCGATTCCCGTTTTGAATGGCTTTTTCCAAGGAATTCTAAATCTAGCAAATCTAGTTGTTAGATTTAGAATTCCTTGCTTTTTCCCATTGAATGTCCAAAGTTATAGTCTATGGCCAAGCCTCCCTCAGTGGACTTTGCTAAACCAAGGAATTCTAAATCCGGCCTACTGGAATGACAACTGAAATAGCGGTGAGGACTTCTTTATACAAGATAAGGCTTACTGCGATTGCCACAGACATAGGATTTTGCTTGCCGCATCAACTTAGATTGCCAGAAAGAAGAATTTTATTTTGTCTTAGCCTGTAAGCACTAATTTGCCAGAGTGACTTTCCTGAAGCCAAGTCTCTGCGTCCTCTGCATGCCAAATAAATGCGCCGTTTTTGGCTGCAAGTCCGGCAGCGAGTCGGCAACGGCACGGTCAGCGAGGATTTCATTCCACAAGTTTCCGAATCGAGACGACCTGCTGGAAAAATGATTAAAGAGCATTTCCTGAGAAGCAACTTTCAAGCCATCGAAGCACACTCGAATTTGCTCTCTTCACTTCACGGAATCAGATTTTATTACTGATCGTTTTCTCTTTATATTCTGTTTTCTGAGTCCGGCTGCTTATCAGCGGCTTCTGGAGACCAAATCGCTAATACTGCCATCCTTCGAAAATTAACAAGGAGGATGGGGTCTACAGGTCCGGACAACTCTCTGACTATCTCAAATTGTGCTACAACAGACTACATGCCTATGAGACGACAGTGGTGTTATTGATCGACGAGATTTACCTAGCCAAACGAGTTGAAATGATATACGAATACGATCTTTCTTTTTAAATACTCTGCAGTTTACGTCGCACGCTTGCGATCTCTAATCTTGGCCTCATCTTGTATAGCTGATATTTCAGTTGTCATTCCAGCTGCTAGATTTAGAACTCCTTGGCTAAACTGCTTAAGTCCATGACTGGGATGTGATCTGCGGCTTGAATGTCTATGGCCTCCCGTTTTAATTGTTCAAATTCACATTTAGATCGTCAAAAGCCATAGAAGGTCAGCTCCAGTTAATAATAAAAACTCTCTTAACTCTAATTTTGACTATATTGAACTGTCTATGTATGCCTGTCTATGGCCCTTTTGCACGTCTGGATCAATTGATATTCAAATATATACATGTACATATGGCATTGCACATGCAATTGGATATTTAACCTTTTCGCGCCGGAACTACAATACAAAAGCTCCGTTCCTGCCGATATGGTCAGCTGGGCTGACCATAAGACTATAGCTAATAAGCTTTGCCCCCCCCCTGTAGCTGAGAATGGCCTTTCTAGACTTTCTAGCCGAGAATGGAACATTTTGGACTCGGCTTGGACAAATCTAGGGTCGAAAAAAGCAGTTTCAAAGCGCATTTTACTTATGCTCTCTAAATAGATTATGCAGTGTGTACACTCGATATCTAGCTATAGACACTACGGTTCCGTTTAAAATCTGCAAGCCGGCCTTTTTGAAAGATAAAGCACTGCACCTACTTAATAAGCACTTAATTCGAGTAGTGCATCATTTTATTGAAAAGTAAATCAGCTACAACCATGAACATTTTGCATACATCGGATTCTGAGACTGATGATGTCATATCAGAGAATGCTGAAACCGAATCGCTGCATTTCATTGCAGATAATGGACTTATTTCGCCCATTTTTCGTAAATGATCAGCGCTACTGACCAAGCTCAGCAGGAACGGCTACTTTATATGCAGCACATAACTTTTCTTTTACCATAGACTCCAAAAATTACCAGCAGTAAAGGCTGTTAGTCCATGGTCAGTTCTGCTTTCTGAATTTCTCAAGTTAAAGTTGATAGCCTATATGGAACAAAGACAGGCTTGGGCCATAGACAAATACATGTAGATAATTTGTGACTGAGAAATTTGACTGGAGAGTTGATCATTTTTCTTGCCAATAGCAGTGTCATCAATGCATACCCCTGCAAGAAAGTGTAGCAACACATAATCAGGAATTGCGAGACCATAGTGGATTAAAAAACGAGATGGTATCGCAACTGAGTCGCCCGCCGGTCAGCAGATAAATTATGGGGCAGCGTTAGAATTTTATGTCGACGAGAACTTTAAAATAGTCAGAGAAAGAACGCAACGCCTAATATGGACAGCCGCAGTGCCGAAATAGATTGATTGCCCTTACCAGACAGACAGAACGGTACGGGATGATTCATGTCCAACGATGCCACCTTCGCGCTTACCTTCAAACACCCACGCTGTTAAAAGATTGACTACTCAAGGCCAAAAAGAGGAACTGCCGATTGTCATGCTTTTTTGAACCCAACGACAGAATAATGGAAAAAAGCAGGTTCAAAATGACACTGAAACTGAAACTGGTATATCCAAATGACAAAGGCGATCAAATCAAATGAATCTCCCCAGACCAATCTGGTGGATAAACCAGTCTCTATTTCGCTAATATCAACCAAAGTATCAGTGTTGATCTTTCGTAGTTGTCGTAGCAATCCAGTCAGGAATGAATAATAATATAGCTGGATCGCCAGAAGCTCGAAATGTAACTCAAAATTTTTACTTCAGCTCATAGACAATGTTAGCATCAGAAATTGTTATAATTTATTTCTTCTTTTTATTATTGCTGATCTTTTTAATATTGCTTATTGCTGATTATTGATCTATATATAGTGCCGCTGGAAGACTGGCATGTGACATGTACAACCCACCAACTTTGTTGTCGTGAGCCAGAGGCTGATAATTCCGGTTGTCCAATTATCGGTGACTCATCCTGTCTAGAGTCCAGATCTGACTTGTGTATGATGTGCTTAGGAGTCAGCGCTGCTTGTGGGACGATGTCATTTATTTAACTACTTATTAGTAGTGCATCGTAAGTAGTATACGTGTAGGTCAAGAAATGCATATTTTTTCTATTTTTCTCTAATAATTGTGGTAATCAGTTTCTTATAATTAATAATGGTGTTACTTTTAGAAAAAACTACGAGAAGTATGCGATATAGCGGCATTGTTGCAGTAAATAAATTGAGTCATATTCTTTACGAACCATCCAATTTATAGACTGCACAGTCAGTAAAATCAATATTAGTGTCAGAGTTGAGCTGTTGAAACACTTCGCTCAGTTCCTTAGTCAGTAACTGGTGCAGTTTGGAACCATCGTGAGAGTAAGTCCACTCGCCACTGTCCGCACTGTAATCAAATCGTTTCGGTCCTGAGGTTGGCGAAGACAGCCATATTTGCCGGTTCGGCGTCTGCTTGTTGATCACGTAGGTTCCGTGCTCACCGAGACTCAGAGTGAGCACGCCGCTTGCCAGCGTGACGTCATAGTCGCTTGAGTCAGCTGATTTTGATAGAAGATCGTCAACTTTATCGGCGATTCGTTCCAGCACTTCGTCTGTGACGTGTTCGAAATCTCCGAGGGACAGCTCGGCTGCGGGTCTGAGGGAAAAGATGGCAGGTTGTTCTGCAGTGGGTCTGAGGGCAGGCTGTTCTGCTGCGGGTCTGAGGGCAGGGCAGGGGGCAGGTTGTTCAGCTGCGGGTCTGAGGGCTAAGGACAGGTTGTTCTGCTGCGGGTCTGAGGGCTGAGGACAGGTTGTTCTGCTGCGGGTCTGAGGGCTGAGGACAGTTTTTTCTGCTGCGGGTCTGAGAGCTGAGGGCAGGTTGTTCTGCTGCGGGTCTGAGGGCTAAGGGCAGGTTGTTCTGCTGCGGGTCTGAGGCTAAGGGCAGGTTGTTCTGCTGCGGGTCTGAGGGCTGAGGACAGGTTGTTCTGCTGCGGGTTTGAGGGCAGGGATGGCAGGTTGTTCTGCAGTGGGTCTGAGGGTAGGGATGGAGGGATGGCAGGTTGTTCTGCAGTGGGTCTGAGGGCAGGCTGTTCTGCAGTGGGGCTGAGGGCAGGGATGGCAGGTTGTTCTGCAGTGGGTCTGAGGCTAAGGGCAGGTTGTTCTGCAGTGGGTCTGAGGGCAGGCTGTTCTGCAGTGGGGCTGAGGGCAGGCTGTTCTGCAGTGGGTCTGAGGGCAGGCTGTTCTGCAGTGGGGCTGAGGGCAGGGATGGCAGGTTGTTCTGCAGTGGGTCTGAGGGCAGGCTGTTCTGCAGTGGGTCTGAGGGCAGGCTGTTCTGCAGTGGGTCTGAGGGCAGGCTGTTCTGCTGCGGGTCTGAGGGCAGGCTGTTCTGCTGCTAGCAGCAAGATTAACTTACGATTTAGCGGAACCACCGGACTCAGTTGAGCTGGCCAACAATCGAATCGAACTCGGTACTACACCAATCGAATACCGAATAGGTGGGTTTAGCGCTTGAACGCAACAAGCATAGGGAATAGATTTGCTTCCAATCTGATTGACAGCTGCTAATTGGCTGCAGGTGGTCAGAGCTCTGCGAGAGAGCAGATGACGGATGGGAAGCTGGAGGCGATGCTGAAAAAAATTTAATTTGGACCTCAAGTTTAGAAATATATATGAAGCGAGGACCGACATGGAAATGGCGCTTTCATTCTGAGGACTGGCATGGAAATGGCGCTTTCATTCTGAGGACTGGCATAAAAACTGGCGCTTTCATTCTGAGGACTGGCATGGAAATGGCGCTTTCATTCTGAGGACTGGCATGGAAATGGCGCTTTCATTTTGAGGACTGGCATGGAAATGGCGCTTTCATTCTGAGGACTGGCATGGAAATGGCGCTTTCATTCTGAGGACTGGCATGGAAATGGCGCTTTCATTTTGAGGACTGGCATAGAAATTACTTCTAGATTTGATAAAAATTGATAAATTCTTATAAAATAAAGGTACTAATTTCCTGAACTCTAGAAATAAAAAATGATAACCATTTTCTCGCATTTTTACAATGACAATTAGAATTACTGGTGGTACACAGGAATAAGACAGACAAAATCCACCTGATAGAGAAAGACGACACAAAGAAAGATATAAAATCGGCATTGGTATCGGTATCGGTATTAATGAAAAAAACTATAAACTTTTTTGCTTACCGGCAAACAATTAAAACAGCATACATTGTAAGTTTTTACGCAATTGACTAAATGATCACAGACTACTGAATATAAAACCATTAGAAAAGGCTTGCCAGGATTACAGATAACATCTTACAAAGGTTACAGTTGATTTATAGTCATACATACCTGTAACAGGTGACACCCCTGTCTAACAGGCGACACCCCTGTCTAACAGGTGACACCCCTCTCTAACAGGTGACACCCCTGTCTAACAGGCGACACCCCTGTCTAACAGGCGACACCCCTGTCTAACAGGCGACACCCCTGTCTAACAGGTGACACCCCTCTCTAACAGGTGACACTCCTCTCTAACAGGTGACACCCCTATCTAACAGGCGACACCCCTGTCTAACAGGTGACACCCCTGTCTAACAGGTGACACCCCTCTCTAACAGGTGACACCCCTCTCTAACAGGTGACACCCCTGTCTAACAGGCGACACCCCTCTCTAACAGGTGACACCCCTGTCTAACAGGTGACACCCCTCTCTAACAGGTGACACCCCTATCTAACAGGCGACACCCCTGTCTAACAGGTGACACCCCTGTCTAACAGGTGACACCCCTGTCTAACAGGTGACACCCCTGTCTAACAGGTGACACCCCTCTCTAACAGGCGACACCCCTGTCTAACAGGTGACACCCCTCTCTAACAGGTGACACCCCTGTCTAACAGGCGATACCCAAAAGGTGATAACTATTATTGATTTACAATAAGGTTAGAAAATTTTTTAGAACAACTAGATGCAATAAATCTATTGTGTATTAGAAAGTAGTTTTAACACAAATTACATATACTTTAAGTAGTAAAATATAAAATCTGCATAGAAAATCTTCGATAACACTCAAATAAAAAGTCATGCACTAAATTAGTAGGGTAAACTAACAATTTGCATGAAACAGCAAAGCAGAGCTTGCAGGACAAATACTAGAATATTTGAAGAAACATTCATTCGTTGAATCGTTTTGTTTTTTACACTCGATTACTCGATTATTACTTGTACTAAAACGCCTGAAATCGATTTAAACGTAAATCTTTCTAGAAACTGAATGAACTAAACACGTTTACACAGATAGTAAACACGCCCAGAACGATTTTAAATACACTTAGACAGATGTTAAACACACATAGACAGACATTAAACACAACTTGAAAGATGTTAAACATACATAGATCAATGTTAAACACACTTAGACAGACACTAAACACATTCTAACAGGTACTAAACACAACTGGACAGATATTAAACATACTCAGACAGATAGTAAACACAAAGCGATGTTAAAAACAGACACTTCGATGTTTTAAACACACACAGACCGATTTCAACCACAAACAAACCAATTTTAAACACAGACAGACCAATTTTAAACACACACAGACCAATTTTAAACACACACAGACTGATTTTAAACACACACAGACTGATTTCAAACACAAATAGACAGATTGTAAACACAAATAAACCGATGCTAAACACAATTGTTTTAACTGAAAGGAGCAAATAAAATATTTAAAAGTTTATTAAGAGTTCAGCCTTGGAGACTCAGGGAGGGAAGACTACCTCAGCTGACTGCCATTGAACTGATCAGCACTGGCCGAGTTGGCCGCGGCTAATGCGGCAGCTCGACGCTTCTCAGCATTCGAATAGGCGCTGAAAAAGATGTCGCACAGCTGCCTGAGACGGACAGTTCGATCAGTCAGCTGCTGAGGCTGCTGCTGCTGCTGGGGCTTCTGCAGATGCGGATACCAGCGCAGCATGGACAGATGCCGGTCCCGGCTAACGGAGTGCAGAAAGTGGAAGCAGTAGTGCAGCACGCACTCATCCTTCTGCATCCGGTCTGGCAGGCGGTGGCCTGCGAGTGTTGGGCGTCGATGTTATTCAATAATATTATAGGGCCTGTATATAGGCAGCCAGTTTTAGTCTAGGGGGCTGCGTGCACCCTGACGCACTTTAGGCGACTTTGTAAAGAAACTTTTATCCAGTCAAAAAGGCCATTATTACACACCATTTAGCGGCTACACCAGCAGATTTCTATAACTGATAAGAGCAGGCATACTGCTATGAGATTTTATTAAACTAATTAAAAGTTTATGACTAAGTTATAGACTCGTCTATTTTTCTTATCTGATTGTCCATTCCTCTGGCCCTCGCCACCAGTAATCAATGTACATCATACTCTCTGCCAAAGTGACCAACCAGTTCACCCACCCCATCTCTCGTCCAATCAAATCAAATTTGAAAGTGTGAAAGAATTGGCCGCTCAAAAGTGTGTTAAAATAACCGGAAAAGTGTGGCAAATTGGCACAATGTGTTGAGTGCAGCCATACGCGCAGGCACACACTCACACAGGAGTGTACAGCGGCCCTAACTTTATTTTATCGTTAGGAATGTACACTTCACTGTGCCTTGGGGGTTGGCCCTCTAACTGGGCGTTAATTGCACGAGCAGAGCCAAGCCGAGATTCCACTTTCGCTCTAAATTAACAGTAGGAGTACAAAGTCATTTTTTGTTGCGCAACTTCTCAAACAAGAATTAAGTTGTCAGCCCTCCGGACCCTTGTCGGAACTCAGGATAATGGGTGGGGGCACGAGTGTGCTAAATTCAGCAACGCCTAGATCACGAGTGCGCGTAGCGTGTCTATGGTGTTGCTGAATTCAACGCACGAGTGCCCCCACCCATTATCCTGAGTTCCGACCTTTGTCTAGCTTCATTGTGTCATGCTGTACGCTCATTATTCCACGCTTAGGAATCATTATTTTAGGCTTCTAAAAATACATTCATGAGACAATGTGTTTGTGTATATGGTTTTGTCATAGACAATGATAAAACAAGTCGTGGACATTATCCAGAACTCAAGGACATTATCCAGAAGTGACGCTAGAACCACAGGCTATAAAGTGAAATCAAAGTTGCGACAGTTTTTACCATAGACAAAACATTATCTAAAAGCACTGACTAGCGACAATGTGACTGCACTTGGAATCGAGCCCGGACCGCTGGTACATCAGAGCGCCGCGCTAGACCACTAGGCTATGAAACACTAGAATGTCTATGGCCGACAACTTACCAAAGAGGAACCAATCATAAGCCAGGGTCAAATAGAGCAACTGCATTGCGCTCAGACTGGCATGGCACAGGCCTTCAGACCAGAGCAGGCACCTCAGCAGGCTGATAAACATTGGCGTCCTGTCCCAGCCGCTGACGCAGTGCAGCATAATGCCGCCATCGTCTGGGAACTCAACCAGATAGCCTAACAGCAGGCGCATGTAGTTAGCGGTCAGCCTGGTCAGGTCCCAGTCTCGATAGCGTTGCCAGTCGATGTCTACAGCGCACAATGGCAGCTGGTCATCGAATCTTAACTGGGCGGTGACTGACGGGTTGTGCCAAGCGAAATGCACGCCGGACATCGATAGGCCGTGACCGATGGACCAGACGCGGAAGAATTCGCAGCCGGGATAAGGAATCACGCATAGCTTGTAGTCTCTGTAATGAGGGAGTTCAGTGAGAGCAATTAAGTTAGGGGGGAGTGCATGGGAATTTTCTTTATGTACAGTCTGGGGTGGGTGCGGGGATTTCCCTACTGTACATTCTAAGCTGGATGGGGATTTCCCTAGTCTAGGGTGGGTGTGGGGATTTCCCTAGTCTAGGGTGGGTGTGGGGATTTCCCTAGTCTAGGGTGGGTGTGGGGATTTCCCTACGGTACAGTCTGGGGTGGGTGTGGGGATTTTTTTCCTACTGAACAGTCTGGGGTAGGTGGGGGATTTCCTTACTGTACAGTCTGGTGTAGGTGGGGGGATTTCCCTACTGTACACTCTGGGGTGGGTGGGCGGATTTTCCTACTGTAGTCTGGGGTAGGTGGGTGATTTCCCTACTGTACAGTCTGGTGTAGGTGGGGGGATTTCCCTACTGTACACTCTGGGGTGGGTGGGCGGATTTTCCTACTGTAGTCTGGGTAGGTGGGGGATTTCCCTACTGTACAGTCTGGTGTAGGTGGGGGATTTCCCTACTGTACACTCTGGGGTGGGTGGGCGGATTTTCCTACTGTAGTCTGGGGTAGGTGGGGGATTTCCCTACTGTACAGTCTGGTGTAGGTGGGTGGATTTCCCTACTGTACACTCTGGGGTGGGTGGGCGGATTTTCGTCCTGTAGTCAGGGGTAGGTGGGGGATTTCCCTACTGTACAGTCTGGTGTAGGTGGGTGGATTTCCCTACTGTACACTCTGGGGTGGGTGGGCGGATTTTCCTACTGTACAGTCTGGGGTAGGTGGGGATTTCCCAATAAAGCTATTTCGCCTGTCAATGACATTAAAGTCACTAATACCAACTGTCTGTAACAGCACACAACACATTTAAAATAGAAACCACAAAGAATTACTTGTATCGTCCTCTCTTATCAATCTTCTCCGTCGACGATAATGGCAAGGGCACTCTGTACTTGTAGAACTTAGCCTCCACTGTTAAGTCGACAATTTGTCTGACACGCAAGCAGTCTAATAGGGCCATGTCCTTGCCCCTGGTCCGGTCAAAGAAGCTATTGCTGCTAATACCGGTTGCTGAGGCAACCGATTCGCTGTCAGCCGCCTCTGACTCGCCGGAGGTCGGCGCCATAGAATTGGGCGTGGATTTTCTACCGACGCTCATAGAAGAAAACCAGGACGACACCACCCCGATGGCGCTTCTGTTGGCAGAGGATGGTTTGGGAATGCTCTCCGTGATTCCCCACCCTGCTCTCCGTGATTCTCCCCACTCTGCTCTCCGTGATTCCCCACCCTGCTCTCCGTGATTCCCCACTCTGCTCTCCGTGATTCTCCCCACCCTGCTCTCCGTGATTCCCCACTCTGCTCTCTGTGATTCCCCACTCTGCTCTCTGTGATTCCCCACTCTGCTCTCTGTGATTCCCCACTCTGCTCTCTCTGATTCCCCACTCTGCCCTCTCTGACTCCCCACTCTGCTCTCCGTGATTCCCCACCCTGCTCTCCGTGATTCCCCACTCTGCTCTCCGTGATTCCCCACTCTGCTCTCCGTGATTCCCCACTCTGCTCTCCGTGATTCCCCACTCTGCTTCCTGTGATTCCCCACTCTGCTTCCTGTGATTCCCCACTCTGCTCTCTGTGATTCCCCACTCTGCTCTCTCTGATTCCCCACTCTGCCCTCTCTGATTCCCCACTCTGCTCCCTGTGATTCCCCACTCTGCTCCCTGTGATTCCCCACTCTGCCCCCTGTGATTCCCCACTCTGCCCTCTCTGATTCCCCCACTCTGCCATCTCTCTGATTCCTCCACTCTGCCCTCTCTGTGATTTCCCCACTCTGCTCCCTGTGATTCCCCACTCTGCTCCCTGTGATTCCCCACTCTGCTCTCTGTGATTCCCCACTCTGCTCTCTCTGATTCCCCACTCTGCTCTCTCTGATTCCCTCATTCTGCTCTCTCTGATTCCCCACTCTGCTCTCTCTGATTCCCTCATTCTGCTCTCTCTGATTCCCTCCTCAACACTGCACAATCCTACCTAGAATAAGCTTCAGGCCAAGCACTCAGGGCTGAAGACCGGCACACCAGTTTGCCCTCAAACATGAGCGCAGGCGCCGGGAAGCGGCCTCGAACCCGGGCCTTACTAGCAGATTTGCACACGGCATAGAAGTCATCCGGATATGCTAACTCCTGCTCAGGCCGGCGCCTCAAACAGCTGCTAGGCAAAAACAAATATGGCGGATAAGTGTCACACAACTGGCCATCGGTATTGTCTAAACAGCCGTGCAGTTTGTAGTCCAACTCAATCAGTTCCCGACAATTGCTGCTGGCTAGAAGTGCAGCGGCAGCTTCGGAGCCTCCCGAACCAGACAATGGCGATGAGTTTGGCAAGTCAGTAAGCAGACGGCTGGTGTAAGCTTTCTCAAGCATGCAACCCAACAGTCTGTGCAGTTCCGATTCTGTGACGTCATCGACTGGTTGGGAACGGGAGCGACGCCCAATATCGACCATTATCTGGCATGAATAAGATTGATTATGAATTTAGTTGGATTAGAATACACAATGGTGTTTTCTAGTTTGAATTCATATACATATCAAACTTGAAATTAAAATTTACATCAGATATTTCTAGTGAGATTATTAGGTAAGACAGGCAGGTACAAATCATATTACGAATGGAGAACAACTGCTCTAATGGTTAAAACTATAGACAACACATCCTAATCATTTTTGTATGTCACTTAGTCCAATTTATCATACTGGTCATTTTGGTGTACATGTGCAACCTGACATTACACTACCATGCAACTTAGTTTTGACCACAGATACTAAAATAACTATATGGGCAACTCGGGCATATATACCTAGTAAAACAGCTTTCTACTTTCAGTTTAGTAGCAAAGAAGAATACACAAGCTATTTTATAAAAAAGGCAGCTAAAATTACTTTGATGAGTTTAGAAGCCTGAGCTTGTAGACAAAGAACTCACTAATTGGTTCAACAATAATGTACATTAGCCAGTCCATTGAAATGTACAAGGCAACTTTGAAGCTGGAATTCTGAGAAAGGCAAAAAGGGGTAAGGGAGTAGTGTGGAAAGGTGCGGCTTGAGAGTAAGCTGGGGATAAGAGCCAATAAATGAGCCTTGGCTTTAAGAATACATTAAAATGCTTTTGTTTAACTTAATACTGAACTGAAGTAGTTTGCATGCAAGTGTTCTGAGTGGCCAATCTAGTTATTTTAGTATCTGTGGTTTTGTCTAAAAATCCAGCTTAGTTTTACAACTTAATCCTAAAATAAAGAAAGAAATGTTCAATTTGTCACCAATCTTTGTCAAAAAAAGTCATAAATTTTGTGAATTATACTTGGTCCAATACAATTTTTGCCACCTAGATTGGCTGGGTCAGCAAGCAGTTGCATACATATTTTTTGGTATGTCAATGGTATAGAAAATAGCAATAGTGACAGTAATAGTGAGTTGCAATTCAAGCTTTCAGTTTGTTTTATAAAAACATATGCATGAATATTTTGATTTACAAGTATTATAATTTTTATAGCTATAGCAAACCATTCAATAGAACAACTACACAAGGAGTTGTGGCAAAACTTTTAGCTCATTTGAAGATATTCTTATCTAGAAATAGCCTAGAGATGTTTGCATGAATATCTGTAAAACTTTAAATATTAAATATATTCATACATGCGCAACAGTCGGCCGAGTCGGCCAATCCGGCCGACTGATTTGGCGGCCAACCAAGGAAGTCGCAAAAATGCCCACCCAAAAAAATACTAAAGTAGTAGTACTAAGTAGCTGACGAGGCATTTTGCCTTAATAAAACAGTCATAGTTACTCCTGCCGTTTACCCAAAGTTGCGTTAATTTTGCGTTTGGGTTTTTTTACATGTAAGTCGCATTTTTGGCCAAAAACTACGTCACATTTTTGTTAAAACTAAGTCGCATGGCCGACCGAATTTTGAAGGTTGCGCATGTATGAATATATTAAATAACTAGTAAGAGTATAATAGCTAGCCTGACAAAAAATAAAAACAAACTAAAAAACTTTAGTTCATTATTAAAGCTACTATAATTTTTAGTGGCTTTGCTTTTAAATGCAATAACTTTGTTTAATTATAACAAGTGCAATATTGACATTTTCAAATGAAATCATGCAAGTTTTTGATTTTTGGAACAAATAAAAGCTGCATGCACATAAACATTTTAGTTGCACAAGTTTGCCAAAAATATGTGCACAAGAGTGTAAGTTTTTATGCATAGAATGAGTCCAGCCAGAAATTTGTACAAAAATTTCATCCTTGATTTTTAATAGGATACTTTTATAGGCCCTAGGCTTATAGTATATCACCCAATAAAATGCAGAATCTGCAGAGGAATCAGAATGGAATAGCTTATTAAAATGTGGAATCTGCAGCAGAGTGGTAAAATGTAACATGAACTGCAGATTCCACTAACTTTAATTTAAATTATGCAAATGCAAGGTAGCTGAAGTGCACTATAAACTATATATAATCTTTTTAACAATAAAGCCTTCGAAATTTGACCAAATTATTAGAGAGAAAGTTATAATAATATTTTCAATATCTATCAGGCATATTATTTATGAGAGAACTTATATTTACTACTTTGAGTAGGCCTAATAGATGCTACTATTTCTAGTTTAGTTTGCCTCACAATATAGAATTATACTAAAATTATATACAATTATATTGCTATTGTAGGCATTTGTAGTATAGGCAAAAGGGGGATATGGGGATCTAACCCCCTGTGGGCCTGGTCAATGGGTATAAGAAATGGAAAACATAGTGCATGCTAATATATGCTAATGCAAATCAAAAGCATTTTTTATTTACTAAAGCAAAGAAAGAATTTTTCTATTTTTTCACTAAATAGTGAATTTGAGTAGGTATTTTCATAGGTATTTTCATAGAATTGGAAACTTGACTAGCCATACACCACCTACACCATAGTCTGGATCATGGCAGGTGTATGCTGGAATGAAAATTTGTGTTTTTTCAATTTTATGCCAATGTAAAATTATTAAAAAATTTTATGCCAAGCCCAAAATTGTTGATATGCCATTTTAAAAGAATTTATATTCTACAAATTTTAAAGTTTTATTAAACTTTAAAATGGCTGTTTTTTGCTACAAACTGATATCCTTTGTTTTAATTTTGTTTTTTTAATGATTGCATTAATATTTTCTATTTTAGTTTCCAATTATTTTTAAAGAGCTTTCAACATTGGTTGATATATAATTACACAATTACATTAGCCTTGAACTTGGCTATTTTTGTATACCAACTGTGTACACTACATGTTGAACCTGAAAATTCCATATGCCAAGTGTATGCTTAGATTGTCAGTGAAAGCAAAAATATACTAGAAAATTCTGGCATAAAGGCCACCTTCCAGACTATGACACCTATATATTTGATTTAGGCCTTATTTAATTTAATTTTCATGTGAACTACCCATTGGGTCAGCAAATACAAGTAATAGCAGCTAGTCATATCCCTATATCCAATCTACCCATGAGAAATTCCTGGCTAGGCTTGCCCTTGATAGGCATAGATATATTTATATATTGAAAATTACATTTTTGATTCCTATATTTTATATTTTAATTTAAGTTAGTGGATTCCGCAGTTGATTCCACAAATTACTACGTACCTTAGAGTAATATATTTATATATACTATAGTATATATATAATATATATAATAACTATCTATATACTTTAATTTATATACTTTAAGCACTATATAATTTTGTATTTGTTTAATTTTTGAAGTTTCAGTGACAGTGAGCATAAGTTGGTATGCTAAAAATTTACTTGAGCTATAATTGGTATGTCAAAACAGTTAAACTATCCAATAATAATTTGAAAATTTCTAGTGTATTAGTAATCTTCCAAAATGTGGGGTATAATCAATAAATTAAAAATATAAAATAAATACTATTCTCAAAATCAAAATTTGTCTTAGCAAATTCAACAAAAATCTAAGGATATGGATAAATTATTATGTTGTTATACTAGTGTATTTCTTATACACCAAATTATGCTGAATTGAATACACTGCTTTCTTATATGTACAGTAGTATACAACAAAATATTAATCAGTATACATGAAAAGGTCTTAAAAATCTAGAATATTAATCACAAAAAAATAGCAATTTAAACAGTTAGCAATTTAACTGGACAAATAGTAAAAAGGCTATTTGTCCAGTCACTAGACAAATAACAACTGCCAAAATTAAAATATGCCTGTTGCCTGCCTTATTGTCTAGTAACTAAGTAGGCAGTAGCTATACTGTTGGCTTGCTTAAAATTTACTAGAGCATGCACCAGATAAAGCATTGTGCCTTTAGAATTTAGATCTATTGCAAATAGCTTAAAGAATATGCCTGCTAGGCCTACTCAGCTGTGCTGCTACTGACCTACTGACAGTGGTGGCGAGAACTGAGGACAGTCTATGAGACTATTCAGATTTCAAAAGACAAAAATTTTAGTAGCACACCGAAAACATGTTGAGGCGGCCAAGAGTGATTGGCAATTCTAAATTCAACTCAATTTCGGGCAAAATTTCAGGATTTTTCACACGGACTTTCGAAAATCATGTCTTAGAAAAAAGTGTTTTAAAATCCTACACAAAAGGCGTATAGAAAAACAAAACAAAAGCATAAGCTAACATAAAAACGACGTAAGTGCTTAGCATAATAAAATTTAAGTGCTTAGCTAGTTGATAATGCTTTAGCGATTTAAGTCGCTCATCATCACTTTATACTGCCGTCAATAGGGGCCATAACCCAACTAATTATGCTTTGACCGCAGTGACCCCATCGTTAAGTTAAGAATATATTTATCGCATCACAATGTACTTAATCTTTAAGGTCTGCTGTCTGACTGGTATTTCAGTCTACAGCCTGAATGCCTAAATTAAAGCGTCTATTTGGGAAGAATTTGATAAAGGTTCCCAACGTTTTTCACAAGTGTTAGGCCTAGGGGCCTACTACATACATCCATGTTTTGTGAAAGATGTTAGGCCCTAGCCTGCAATATTTGTCTTACATTGTTTAGTAGCTTAAGCCTTGGTTTATTAGGATTGAAACAGTTAGGACTTAGTCTTAGGTCAGGATCAGTGCTGCCACAGCTGTGCAAATTTAAATTCGAAGAGCTTGCGTGCATGGCAGCCGTTCACGTAAGCTCAGAATTGCGTGCACGGCGGCTATCTACCTAGTGCTTTATTTGCATGTATGCAGCCGTACACCTAGTGTTGTAATTGCGTGCACGGCAGCCGGCAATTGGCCGGGACTGGGGCCCTTAAATCCACGCATTGGCATTGGCAAACCTAATTAAAAAATATTTTTACTATATTGTTTTATAATGTTTTATCCCCCGTACACCATGGACTGCAAATGTAATCTTAATTCATTGTTTTTTTTGTTAACTTGAATATTAATTCGAATAGTATATGACTTACTGTATTAAGCCTATAAGATATAGCTCTGCCGTGCACGCAATTCTGAGCTTACGTGAACGGCGGCCGTGCACGCAAGCTCTTCGATTTAAATTTTCTGCACAAATGTACAAATATGCCTAATGACAATGTGCAAGACCCTAAACTTCTTTTTGGCTTGTTGACATTCTGGCAGTAGCAAGATGTTCAATTCCACTTCAAATGATAATACATTGATACTTCACTTATTAGTTATGGCTATATCTGATTGATTTATATTTATAGCCATTAAATTATTTAAATATTAATTTAAAAGTTTTGACAGTTGTGACTAAGAAAAAATTATAACAAGAAAAAAATGATGCTTGACTGTATTTCTGCATTTGTTTCTTCATTTTACTAGGGCTTAACAATAATCAGTTTAGGTTACCATAGTCTATGTATGCAAATTTTTTTACCCTGCACAAAAAATAATTTGTTGTATAACAGCACTAATCAGAATTGTAGGTTAGAACTAGGGCCTAGCCAACTAGTAGGCTTATAAAGTATTTTAGTGATTCAATTTTTTTTAATATTATGCCTAGTAATTATATTTTTTAAATTTACCCATTTTAGAAAAATTTTAAAATTTTCTAAATTTCCCTAAAATAGTCTTAATAATTAAGACAATTAATAGGCCTAGTTTGTTATGTAGGCAAAGCAAATTTGGCTTAATCTAATTTGCTTAAATTAAGTTTTTACTTTTTACTTTTTATTTTAATGACATGATTGTTACTTTTTTGCCTTCTAGTACTTTTTTCATTTGTTAAATTATTTTTTATTTAAAATAAAACAATTGTAATATGAAATAACTGAAAAAATGAAAGTAGGGCCTAGGTCAGTAAGACCTTTCTAATGTTCAAAAAACTCAATTCAAAAATCATAGAAATAAGTTCAATTATCTTTGGTTAAAACTATAGCATAAGGCTCAAAAAGGATAATAGAAATTAGAATTGAAGCAAACAACTTTAGAGTTTCAGTTTTATAGTTCAATTTAATTTGTGCTTATGCTTACTAATAATAATATAATAAATTCCTATTAAAAAAATAGAAAATTTGTATATAAGCCTAGCTATATAGAAGTGCTTGTCAAGCTTATACATCTTTGACTTCTCTGCCTATGTAATAAAGAAATTGTTACTTCTACTACTAATAATCATAATAGAAAACAGAGCCCTCTGTATCCCCTGAAAGCAAATATATATAAAGAGTGTATAACTAAAGCATACCTATTAGAAACAAACTATGCCTAATATAGATGATAGGCCCTAAGCCCCCCCCCCAGCATTAGAAGACTCAAAAATATGGCTGTAGCTTCTTCATGGTCTTCTAAATCCTTTCATGATACTCAAAATCTTTATGATCTTCTAAATCCTTTTCATGATACTCAAAATCCTCTTTCTCATGATCTTTAAAACCTTTTTCCTCATGATCCCCCAAATCTTTGTTCTCCTCATAATATTCCAAATCTTTTTTCTTCTCATGATCATCCAAATCCTCATATTCTTGATATTCCAAATCTTCTTCCTTCCTATGATCTCCCAAATCCTTGGAGCTTTAGATAGAATTTATAGAGCCAATGCTCTGCATTATCTTGGCACTAACAGGATGCTATATCCTGTGGCATTAACAGCCACAGCCTGTCTGCCAGCTTTTATCAATTACCTAGACAAGAAATATGGCAACTTAGAGTGCTACATCCTCTGCAACTCTAGTTGCCAGCAGTATCTTGAGTCCAATGATTGTCTCAAAGAAATGTCAAAGAAGCACAAATTGGCGGTGCTTCCACACCATCAGTGCAACAACTATCCCATGGTGTTCCATTGCGCCATATAGTGATAGATCAAAATTATTTTTCAAATTGAAATCAAAATTTTTGGTTCCTTAGAATCAAAATCAAAATTGAAATCGAAATCGAAATTTTTGAGCTTAACAAATTTTTACTTTTTTGCTAATCATGCAAAAAGGTTAACACCTTGCCTCTGCATGCATGAGCTTATATGTTTTATAAAAAGTATCTTTGATATGTTTAAACCAGAATACTTAAGATTTAACTTACTTTAAAAATACAAAATAGAAAATGCTGGTATATTATATATTATACACTCGTACATAGGAATATAGTAGAAGTTGTATTATACTTCACCGCTGTTTAAGCTGAAGATCTAGATACAAGTAGCCTATATCTATTTCATTAAGGCTTTAAGTCTTTAGCCAATTAAAATCCACGCCGATGAGTTCAGCCAGTGGGCTTGTGGAGGTTGAGGTGGGTGCAGCACAAGGCCTGGAACAGTGTGTGCCCCACCCCGCACAATCTTTTTTGTAGAAAAGGTGATTCTCACCTCCCTACTGAGTCTTTGAACCGCACTTACTTTCACTTCCTATAGATTTTCTTTCTCGTGTAGCATGATCATCACTGTCTAAATTGTTAAAATACAACCAAAATTTTGAAATGATTTTTGATAAATGGTGTCGAGATTCAAAATCAAAATCGAAATTATTTCGATGCAAAATTAGTTTCAAAATTCAGAATATCGAAATCGAAATCAAATTTCGATCCATCACTAATGCCATAGAACATGATATGGTGATTATATCCACTGATAAATACCGTAAATACCTAGAGGACTACTACTAAGGCTTGGTGAACAATGTCATGCAAGAGGTATTCAAAGAATGCTTATTCTTATATATTTATTTTGATGGGCTTGGCGCCAAGATAATGCTAGACAATCTTGGCCTAGGCTACCCAACCCTGCCAGTAGTTATCAATAGGCAAGAGCTATATAGCTACCCCCAGGTGCCAGTAGATTCCAAGTAGCCAGTTGCTAGGCAAAGCTGACTAGGTAAAAATAAATAGAAAGGATGCATAGGAAAGGATGAATGTATGAAAGGTATGTTTTGTAGCAATGCATTATCTTAAAAAAACAATATTCAAAGCCTAAAGCTAAATATTTACAAAGAGAAATACACTAATAAGCTTATGATTAAGAAATTAATTCAAGTCCTATCTTTCTTATATAAAAATAAGATTTGTCTAAAAAGCCAATAAGTTTGAACCTAGAAGTTTTTTACCTATAATATATCTTATGAAATATACAATAATACCATAATAATAAAATATTATGATAATACAATAATACTAAATTTAAAAAAAAATAGTTCCACTATCAACTTGGAAAGTATACCCAGGTACTACTCATCCCTGCAAGTGTTTAGGGAAATCAAGGCAAACTGGGCTCCAATGCTGGCTACCCATCTAGTGGCTTTTTCCAAACTTAAGTATGGGGGTCTGGCTTGCTAGTCTGCAGGCTGTGGTACTACTTAATGTACCCTCTAATGCCTAAGGTATTGACTATGCTGATAGGCTAGAAGGCCAAGGAGTAGTCTAGTAGTCCTCCCCCTGGTGTCAGGCTAGCTTTGAGGGTTTTTTTGCCCTATAGCCTGGTCAGGTGGAGTGGCTAGGTAGGTATTGCTGTGAATTGCCTCAAATCAAATCCCACTGTGAATTGCCTCAAATCAAATCCCATTGTGATCACCCGACACCCTCGAATCCCATTATGAATCACAAATACTAAATACTAGAATAACAACTAGATGGGCCACTCAGCATGTTTGCATGCAAACTACTTTCAGTTTAGCAGTAAGTTAAACAGAAGCATTTTTATGTATTTTTAAAGTGAAGGCTCATTTATTGGCCCTTACCACCAGCTTAAACCCTCCAGCTGCGTCTTTCCACACTACCTTTGGACTGGCTCTGAGTGGCCCATCTAGTTATTTTAGTGTCTGTTGTGAACAATAAAACAACCTCTAAGTAGTGATAAAATTTTTGTTCGTGGAGAATTCACTTATAGTTATTCTTTTAGATAGTTATTCTTATTCACTTATATGCTCGTAGATATTCTTATTATTCTTATATTCTCAAGTTACGCTTATAGCATCCCAGATCCTCAGTTGCTGGGCCAGCCTCCCAGATTTTCAGTTGCTGGGCCAGCCTCCCAGATCCTCATGAGTTACTGCGTCAGCCTCCCAGATCCCCAGTTGCTGGCCAGCCTCCCAGATTTTTAGTTGCTGGGCCAGCCTCCCAGATCCTCATGAGTTACTGCGTCAGCCTCCCAGATCCTCAGTTGCTGGCCAGCCTCCCAGAGTGTCATTTGCTGGGCCAGCTTCCCAGATCCTTATAAGTTACTGGGTCAGCCTCCCAGATCCCCATGAGTTACTGGGCCAGCCTCTCAGATCCTCAGTTGCTGGACCATCCACTAAATGATTCTAAAAGCTACCAACACGCATGAACTCATAAAAACCGCTGTTATGTAATGCTCGTTTTTCACAATAATGCATGCTAATAGACCAGACAAATAGCGATGCATGGAGTGTGTATTATATCTCTACTAATATTAGTAACATTGCGCTCAGCTCAGTGCGCATTTTACAACTTCGCCAACAGTGCCGAATGGAACGCAACAATTAAGGCCAACAACGAACTGAAGCGCTTGGCTCCTAACCTGAGAACAATAGCTGTAGCTGTTAATCTGTGCCATAAGCAGGGCAATAAAAACTCATTCTGTACCTGGTTAGCCGTAGACGACTTGGCACCAGGCAGTCCAGTTGTAGCTGTATCCTGTTTCAACGAATTCCAACGCCAGTGCAATCGACGCATAAAAGAATTTAAAGGTGTCAAAAAGGCCAATCCATATCCATATTCGTCTACTACTAGTAGTGTTATTCGATATAATCGCAATTCGACTCAATGCAGTCTGTGCTCACCCTGTGCTCAATATAGTTGGTCAGATTGTCCAAATTGCAGGCTGGTTTGCTATTGCACCTGCGCTCATCGACGCTACGGCAATGAGTACAGTTGGGAATCTGACGATCCCAGTGTAGACGTCTATCCGTGTAATCAGTTTTGCGATGGCGTCACCGACTGCGGCGGACCATATCCGTCTAATAGAGATGAGGGAGACTTGCAGTGCCGATATTATAAACAGGTTGGCGATCCGGCGCCAGACTTTAAAATTTCATCTGATGCGATACTGTTATATAGTGTAATCGGCGTCACTGGATTTGTAATACTCCTCTTGGCTTCGATGTACTGCTGCATAAAATGCTCATCCTACAATAAGCATTTGAAGCGAATGCAAAAGGCTCCGTCAGCTTTGGCATTGTCTACCCTTGCTGATAATGCTGAACCTCCCCGTCAGCAGGATATGCCACCTCCGCCAGCTTACGATTCCGCGGTCAAGTCTTGAATAATCAGATTATCAATATAAGCGATTGCTAGTTGGGGAAGTCAGCTGAAAAAAATCTGATACCTTGAATAAATATTGAATGACTTTTCTAAAGCTTTTTGAATAAGCTGAGTTATGTAAAGTCAATGCTCTACTAAAAAAAAGGGCGAAGAGGGGAGAAAAGAGAACTGAATCAGGTCCGATTGCTATTATGAAGTTTAAAAAGACCCGAGGGCCGGAGTTTTCAAAACAAAGAAAACTGATTGTAAAGTTCCTCTTCACAGGCTGAAATTGTGCTAAAAATACCTCGAAAGATGCATCTAATTCCAAAGAACGACTTTAAAGTCCAGCCAGATGGTTTTGGCCTAAACGATGACTGATTCTAACGAGCAGTCTCTGTGTCTACCTATACTAAGTTGCTAATGTTCGTAAATTTCTAATTAGAATACTTACAAAATATGGGTATACAAAGTACTTTACCGACAGTTAGAGGTATACCTTGTTTAATATTTTGATATTATTACTCGTATATGCTTCAAAACAGAAATAGCAAACTACCAAGGGGGGATTTCCTAAAAGCGCCAGTGTACTTCGATCACGTGTATCTGCATCAGCTCGGCAAAATTCGACCTTCTGGCAGAATATCTCGACGGTCTGGATGTCTGACGACTTTATTCTTGTTTGAGAGGGTGTGCAACAACAGTTTAAAGATAGGCGTTGCTTCGTTCTGCGATTCCCCCTGACCCCCCCCCCCTTGGTAGTTCTACTGTTAATACAGTTCATTTACTTTATTGATGTTCATAACTTGTTATTTTACTGTGCAATTATATTCGTGCTTCTCTAATAATGAGAACACTTGTACATTTTAATATGTATTTATGAAGCCACTTTTATAACCTTTTCTGTCGTCACGTTTGCGCTTTTTTGTCTAGTCATTAACTGTCTACAGTTTATGTTTTCAGAAATAAAATTGCCAGCAAAATTATGTACGCTGCTAATGTTACACGCTGGATCTTAGTGAGTTTTTTGAGTAGACTTCACTTCTGAAGACCGAATTCCTGTCCCCGTAAGATTGACTCCTGTCTCCGTGAGATTGACTCCTGTCCCCATGAGATTGACTCCTGTCCCCATGAGATTGACTCCTGTCCCCGTGAGATTAGACTCGCGTCCCCATGAGATTAGACTCTCCTGTCCCCATGAGATTAGACTCTCCTGTCCCCATGAGATTAGACTGTCCTGTCCCCATGAAATTAGACTGTCCTGTCCCCATGAGATTAGACTCGTGTCCCCATGAGATTAAACTCCCCTGTCTCCATGAGATTAGCCTCGCGTCCCCATGAGATTAGACTCTCCTGTCCCCATGAAATTAGACTGTCCTGTCCCCATGAGATTAGACTCGCGTCCCCATGAGATTAGACTCGTGTCCCCATGAGATTAAACTCCCCTGTTTCCATGAGATTAGACTCGTGTCCCCATGAGATTAGACTCTCCTGTCCCCATGAGATTAAACTCCCCTGTCCCCATGAGATTAGACTCTCCTGTCCCCATGAGATTAAACTCCCCTGTCCATGAAATTAGACTCTCCTGTCCCCATGAAATTAGACTGTCCTGTCCCCATGAGATTAGACTCGCGTCCCCATGAGATTAGAATCGTGTCCCCATGAGATTAAACTCCCCTGTCTCCATGAGATTAGACTCGCGTCCCCATGAGATTAGACTCTCCTGTCCCCATGAAATTAGACTGTCCTGTCCCCATGAGATTAGACTCGCGTCCCCATGAGATTAGACTCGTGTCCCCATGAGATTAAACTCCCCTGTCTCCATGAGATTAGACTCTACTATCGCCATGAGATTAGACTGTCCTGTCCCCATGAGATTAGACTGTCCTGTCCCCATGAGATTAAACTCCCCTGTCTCCATGAGATTAGACTCTACTATCGCCATGAGATTAGACTGTCCTGTCCCCATGAGATTAGACTCTACTATCGCCATGAGATTAGACTGTCCTGTCCCCATGAAATTAGACTCGCATCCCCATGAGATTAGACTCTCCTGTCCCCATGAGATTTAGACTCGTGTCCCCATGAGATTAGACTCCCCTGTCTTCATGAGATTAGACTCGCTTGTCCCCATTAGATTGACTCTCCTGTCCATATCAACCAATCAAATATGTTGTTAATACATTTATGTTAAAACACAGATGAAGATTAGACTAATCAACATGTCAGCATCACCAGTGTCCCTACTAGTTGTATCGCTGTGCCTGTTTTGCTCAATGTCAATAGCTGTCTCATTTGACTATACAAATTCTAGTACCAAAGCGTCTTATAAAGCTAATCTGGAGTTGCAAAAACTGGCACCAAAACAGCGCACAATACCAATGGCAATTTATCAGTGCTACAGGCAATATAGCGAAGCATTCTGCGCATGGCTGCAGATTAATAAAACATCAAATACTCCCATAGCTGTATCCTGTTACAGTGAATGGCGGGATCAGTGTAACAGGGACAGATTGTTTGCTACTCGAAGTAGTGGTAGTAGCGGCGCTACCGTGGATTGGTACTCTGATTGCACTTTGTGCTCACCATGTGCAACATTTGATTGGCCAAGCTGTTCCACTTGTACATTCGAATGCTATTGCACCTGCGATTACGGACGCAATAAAATTTTTCTTGACACAGGCAAGGCGTTAAAGACAGGCTATTATAAATGCAGCAATCTTTGCGATAAAAGAGAAGCATGCTCAAGCAGCGCCGATGAGGACTACAAAATGTGCAAATATTACAAACAGAAAGGCAATCCAGCTCCAGAATTGGGCGATAACAGATCAAATGACATTCTGTACACTGTCATTGTTGCTGCAGTTATTGTCTTCGTATCTATAATCGCTGGTTATACTATGTATAAACGGTATCGTGCGTACAAAGCTGCCCAGCATTTGATGACAACTCAGCCGCCATCTGCTCAACATTTGATTACTTTGCAACCTTATCCACAGCAGCAGCAGCAGCAGCTGTCTTATCAATCGCCTCCGTCTTATGAGTCTGTTGTGGCTTCATAAACTTTAATTTTGATTTTTTGACAGCTAAAGTTTAGAGGCACTAAGTCTAGAAGGTCTGCTGCAAGGGGAGAGTGCAGTTTGGAATTACGATCTGTCAGCTCAGTTGACTCTGTCACTCTATTATCTCTAGTCAAGTGCAGTTCACTTGTGTTCGGTTGTTAAAATATAAGGTAAACCTAAAACCCTGTAATTAAACAGTTTTTCGAATCATATGGTTTCGAAAAATTATTTTCCAGGCGACTTATTTATCTTGGGAGTTTACTTACGCTTTGGACGGTGGGCGTAGCCTAGTGATCCGGCCCTCGCTCGATTCCAAGTGCAGTCACATTAATTTGGGGCTAAAATTGGAATCTCGGCTTGGCTCTGCTCGTGCAATTGACGCCCTTGAGGCACAAGGCACAGTGAAGCACATGCCAAACGATAAATAAAGTTAGGGCCGCTGTACACTCCTGTGCGAGTGTGTGCCTGTGCGTATATCCGCGCGCTTGTGTGCCTGCTGCGGGAAGTCGGCAGAATGGGAAGAAATTTGCCTGTTGTCTATGGCCCAACCATCTTTGTTCTTTGTACTTTCAACTAGGGATTAAAAGTTCACCTTGAACGTTTAATAAGCGAGAAACCTAATTGGTCTTTGATCTGCTGCTAATGTCGTTTAATAAAATTTTTTCTTGGGTTGATTTTATTAAGTTATTTATCCTAGTTGCTAACTTCAAAGCACTAATCTACTCGCAAGGTAATGTTGAAGAGTTCTGTTAGTTAGTTCAGTAATAACTCATTCTTCCTTTGTAATAATTGGAAACAGTTCATTACTTAAATATTGATTTTTACGAGTATGTCTGTGTCCTGAAGCCATATTTTCACTTATAATGTAACTTTTAGTGCGCCTAATTAAACTTTTCTTTGTTTTGTAATTTTTATTTATTGTATTGTATTTTTTACTTTTCAAAATTAATCTCAAACCCGCATTATTTAACCCATTAATCTATTTTATTCAACAATGCTAGCTATAGAACAGATTTCAATCAATATTTGTAATTGATAATAATCAATATTTTATTTACAATATTTGTAAATAACACACTTAATTAAGGAATCCTTTTTAATATTGAATTTTTTCACTTTTCTTTCATTTTCCTTTTTTTATCTTCCACCCAGTGACTGACGCTGCGACCTTAGTGACTGATGTTGTGAAACACTCAGTGACTGATGTTGTGAAACACTCAGTGACTGATGTTGTGAAACACTCAGTGACTGATGTTGTGAAACACTCAGTGACTGATGTTGTGAAACACTCAGTGACTGATGTTGTGAAACACTCAGTGACTGATGTTGTGAAACACTCAGTGACTGATGTTGTGAAACACTCAGTGACTGATGTTGTGAAACACTCAGTGACTGATGTTGTGAAACACTCAGTGACTGATGTTGTGAAACACTCAGTGACTGATGTTGTGAAACACTCAGTGACTGATGTTGTGAAACACTCAGTGACTGATGTTGTGAAACACTCAGTGACTGATGTTGTGAAACACTCAGTGACTGATGTTGTGAAACACTCAGTGACTGATGTTGTGAAACACTCAGTGACTGATGTTGTGAAACACTCAGTGACTGATGTTGTGAAACACTCAGTGACTGATGTTGTGAAACACTCAGTGACTGATGTTGTGACACACTCAGTGACTGATGTTGTGAAACACTCAGTGACTGATGTTGTGAAACACTCAGTGACTGATGTTGTGAAACACTCAGTGACTGATGTTGTGAAACACTCAGTGACTGATGTTGTGAAACACTCAGTGACTGATGTTGTGAAACACTCAGTGACTGATGTTGTGAAACACTCAGTGACTGATGTTGTGAAACACTCAGTGACTGATGTTGTGAAACACTCAGTGACTGATGTTGTGAAACACTCAGTGACTGATGTTGTGAAACACTCAGTGACTGATGTTGTGAAACACTCAGTGACTGATGTTGTGAAACACTCAGTGACTGATGTTGTGAAACACTCAGTGACTGATGTTGTGAAACACTCAGTGACTGATGTTGTGAAACACTCGGTGACTGATGTTGTGAAACACTCGGTGACTGATTCTGTGACACACTCGGTGACTGATTCTGTGACACACTCGGTGACTGATTCTGTGACACACTCAGTGACTGATTCTGTGACACACTCAGTGACTGATTCTGTGACACACTGGGTGACTGATTCTGTCACACACTCAGTGATTGATATTGTGTCTGTAATAGTTCAAGGGATTGCAATAAAATAATCAAATTTATTCCTGCTTATTCGACAAAGAAACATGTATTGGTTAATTTTCCAGCTTAATATTTAAGCCGCATAGTAAAAAATCTATACAAAAATATAAAATACAATAAGCTTGATAAAATGCTCTCGTCCTCTGATCCGCTGGTTTTGGCTTTGGTCGCCCTGATGGTCCTAGCGGGCAGCCAGGCTCAGGACGCAGTCTCCAAGCAGGAGGCTGCGGCTACAAGACTGGTCAATTCAAAGCTAAGCGGTGCCGCCCTGAGCCCGTCAGAGCGGACCAAATCGAAGGCGTTGGAGCTGTGCTTGGACAGTGACAGCAGCATGACCTGCGCCTGGCTGCTGCTGGAGTCTGAGTACTCTGATCGGGTGAGGTTCTTTCGTAACTGTGCTATGCTTTATTTACATGCTTTCTGGCTTCCATATGGTCAGGCGGTCAAGCAGACAGACGGATAGACACACGGACAGACATACGGACAGACAGATAGATACACAGACAGACAGACAGACAGACAGACCGACAGACAGACAGACAGACAGACAGACGGACAGACCGACAGACAGACAGACAGACAGACAGACAGATAGATACACAGACAGACAGATATACAGACAAACGGACGGATAGAGAGACAGATGGACGGACAGACCGACAAACAGACAGACAGACAGACACTAAGACAGACACACACGCAGATAGGAAGACAGACAGACGGACAGGCAGACAGGCAGACAGACAGACAGAAAGATGGAAAGACAGACAGACAGACAGACAGACAGACGGACGGACAGACCGACAGACAGACAGACAGATAGATACACAGACAGACAGACAGACACTAAGACAGACACACACGCAGATAGGAAGACAGACAGACGGACAGGCAGACAGGCAGACAGACAGACAGAAAGATGGAAAGACAGACAGACAGACCGACAGACAGACAGACAGACAGACAGACAGACAGACAGACAGACAGGAAGACAGACAGACAGACAGACAGGAAGACAGACAGACAGACAGACAGACAGACAGACAGGAAGACAGACAGACAGACAGACAGACAGACAGACAGACAGATAGGTAGAAAAACAGGCTGAAAGACAAGCGCAGACCGGCAAGCAGACTCGCAGGACAGGCAGGCAGACAGCCAGACAACCCCCTGCCCGTCAGGTATCGCGGGTTTCCTGCATGAACGAGGCGGAACAAAAGTGCGCCAAAGACCGAATCCTCTGCTCCGGCTGCGACTCTTGCGACAAAAACTTCACGTCGCGAGCCAACCGGGACAGAGTGAAGTGCTACTGCGCCTGCAATCGGTATTCTGTTGAAGTGTACGAATGCGACCAGCGCTGCGATGCCACAATGGACTGCGCACTCACTGGCGATGAAGACAACTGCATTGAGGCTGGCGACACGGCCGGCGTGCTGGCGTATTTGCTGGCCGCCTCCTGGGATCTGCTGACCATCCTGATCGCCTTTGCTGTCTGGCTGGGCGTTGGCGGCATCGTGGTGCTGATTTATTATCGAATGCGGGCCAGGGGCTACTGCGGTGCCAGCAATCAGCAGCAGCAGCCCCAGCAGCAGGTCATCTATCAGCCGCAGCCGCCGCCTCCCCAGCAGCCTCTGATGGAGCAAAAGGCTTAAACTTTGACTTAAAGCCCCTGTGTGTTTCTGAAGATCTCGGTAGTTAGTCAAGTTGTTTATGCTGTTGTTGTAAGAATTTCAGTTTAGACTTTTTTATCCCAGATGGGCAAATTTTAATTCATTTTGCTTGCTTTTAGCATTTTTTGTTTGCTTCCCTTGTCGTTGTATAGGAAGTGTCTGACTTCCGGGATTCCAGATTGCAATTATAGTAATTCAATTACCCTTCAGATAACCTTAACGTTCAGGTGACCCTTCAGGTGTCCTGACCCTTCGGCTAGCCTGACCCTTCGGCTAGCCTGACCCTTCAGGTGTCCTGACCCTTCGGCTAGCCTGACCCTTCAGGTGTCCTGACCCTTCAGGTGTCTTGACCTTTCAGGTGTCCTGACCCTTCAGGTGTCCTGACCCTTCAGGTGTCCTGACCTTTCAGGTGTCCTGACCCTTCAGGTGTCCTGACCCTTCGGCTAGCCTGACCCTTCGGCTAGCCTGACCCTTCAGGTGTCCTGACCCTTCAGGTGTCCTGACCCTTCAGGTGTCCTGACCCTTCAGGTTTCCTGACCCTTCAGGTGTCCTGACCCTTCAGGTGTCCTGACCCTTCAGGTGTCCTGACCCTTCAGGTGTCCTGACCCTTCAGGTGTCCTGACCCTTCAGGTGTCTTGACCTTTCAGGTGTCCTGACCCTTCAGGTGTCCTGACCCTTCAGGTGTCCTGACCCTTCATTTGTCCTGACCCTTCAGGTGTCCTGACCCTTCAGGTGTCCTGACCCTTCAGGTGTCCTGACCCTTCGGCTAGCCTGACCCTTCAGGTGTCCTGACCCTTCAGGTGTCTTGACCTTTCAGGTGTCCTGACCCTTCAGGTGTCCTGACCTTTCAGGTGTCCTGACCCTTCAGGTGTCCTGACCCTTCGGCTAGCCTGACCCTTCAGGTGTCCTGACCCTTCGGCTAGCCTGACCCTTCAGGTGTCCTGACCCTTCGGCTAGCCTGACCCTTCAGGTGTCCTGACCCTTCGGCTAGCCTGACCCTTCGGCTAGCCTGACCCTTCAGGTGTCCTGACCCTTCGGCTAGCCTGACCCTTCAGGTGTCCTGACCCTTCAGGTGTCTTGACCTTTCAGGTGTCCTGACCCTTCAGGTGTCCTGACCCTTCAGGTGTCCTGACCTTTCAGGTGTCCTGACCCTTCAGGTGTCCTGACCACAGATACTATAAACACTAGATGGGCCGCTCAGGCTAATTTTCTGGGCAAGTTTTTTATTCTACTTTCTGCTTAGTAGCAATGAAAGGAAGCAAAAGTATTATTTGCTAAATTAGACAAATCGAGTGACTGTTTTTAAGACATCGTTTTGCTAACGCCATAAACAACTAACTTGTTTTGTGCAGTAATGGTGTACATTAAGACGCGACAGACAGTGTGCAATGCCGCTATCTTTCAAAGTGGAGGAAGGGGGGTAGTCTGGAATAGGGTTAATATCAGTTTCGTATAAGGCAGGGTGAGTGGATCAATAATTTAGGCCTACTGGTGGTGGGATAGAAAATAAAGGACTGCACATAGCTAGCCTGGGTTAGGGGTGGGGGTTGAGAGGTTGTGGGTTAGAAAATTTGGGGGTGGCGAATCGTGCTTAAATACAAGCTTATATAGATGAACAGGACAAGAGTCAGAGTTAAAGAAAGTTCGAGTGCATACTAGCTTTTCTATCTAATCTTGTACTCGAGAAATGTTTTGATTCGAACCACTGCTGTGCTCCCACTTGCACGAGCTTTGTACTAGTGCTATTAACATCCGAGAAAGAAAAATCCGTTGCGAATGCATTAATTACCAAAAGATGACACTGGCGAAGCGCTGGCAGCAGCTACTGCAGGAGCATGGATATTGACCTTTATAAACAATTAAATCACGGGGCCTCCGTGTGTTCGGCTTGCACTTTATGGACGAGGCCTACTGCTGCCTTACAAAGTGCCACGGATGTGCAAGACATCTGTTTTCGCTGGGACGCAATCCCACACCAAGAGTTGATGCTGCCTCGGCTCGTTCAAATAGACCAGCAACCCTCTGTGCAAAGGACTGATAAACGATGAAGAGGCAGACGACATGTACCCTCCAGTGCTGGGGCCAATTAGCAATCTATCTGCAGCCGAGCCTGCGACTTGCCTGCTGCCAGTGCTGTGGCAGAGCAACCTTCGGCTACCAGATTCTGCGCCGAGAACAGCTGTTGCGGCTGAAAGCTCTCACCTCTGCAGCCGATTCGCGGGTTCCAAGCGCTAGAGGCAACGATCAAGCGGCTGCAGCAACGATCCCGAAAGTGACAGGCGAATCAAGCGGCTGCAGCGGCAATCCCGAAAGCGACCGGCAAATCAAGCGGCTGCAGCAACGATCCCGAAAGCGACAGGCGAATCAAGCGGCTGCAGCGGCAATCCCGAAAACGACAGGCAAATCAAGCGGCTGCAGCAACGATCCCGAAAGCGACAGGCGAATCAAGCGGCTGCAGCGGCAATCCCGAAAGCGACCGGCAAATCAAGCGGCTGCAGCAACGATCCCGAAAGCGACAGGCGAATCAAGCGGCTGCAGCGGCAATCCCGAAAACGACAGGCAAATCAAGCGGCTGCAGCAACGATCCCGAAAGCGACAGGCGAATCAAGCGGCTGCAGCGGCAATCCCGAAAGCGACAGGCGAATCAAGCGGCTGCAGCGGCAATCCCGAAAACGACAGGCGAATCAAGCGGCTGCAGCGGCAATCCCGAAAGCGACAGGCGAATCAAGCGGCTGCAGCGGCAATCCCGAAAGCGACAGGCAAATCAAGCGGCTGCAGCAACGATCCCGAAAGCGACAGGCGAATCAAGCGGCTGCAGCGGCAATCCCGAAAGCGACTGGCAAATCAAGCGGCTGCAGCGGCAATCTCGAAAGCGACAGGCGAATCAAGCGGCTGCAGCGGCAATCCCGAAAGCGACAGGCAAATCAAGCGGCTGCAGCAACGATCCCGAAAGCGACAGGCGAATCAAGCGGCTGCAGCGGCAATCCCGAAAGCGACTGGCAAATCAAGCGGCTGCAGCGGCAATCCCGAAAGCGACAGGCAAATCAAGCGGCTGCAGCGGCAATCCCGAAAGCGACAGGCAAATCAAGCGGCTGCAGCGGCAATCCCGAAAGCGACAGGCAAATCATGCGGCTGCAGCGGCAATCCCGAAAGCGACAGGCAAATCAAGCGGCTGCATCGGCAATCCCGAAAGCGACAGGCAAATCAAGCGGCTGCAGCGGCAACTCTCGATGGTCAAGGCAAGTGCAGCGCAGTCGTGCATCCATGGACTGTGGAGGCGTGGCTAGCGCAGCTTCCAGCGGTCGACTGGGCGGCAGGGCGCTCGCAGTCAGGGGTGCTCTGGTCAAAGGATGTCATTTCATCAGCAGCTCATTGCAGCTGCACCACAAAAGTCCTGCTGCTTATCGGCTGCCTGTTACGAAACCACTGAGGATTGGCTCTCCATCGGATACATCCCTGGACCTTGAAGTGGCGCATTCGCCAGTTTTTTTCATCTGTTGGGCCGTTCTGAATGCTGCCTCTGAACAAGGGCGACTGGCGACCCCCTGTTCTTCGACAGCACGCTGCGAGTTTCACAAACAGATGAGCTGATTAAGATGAGAAATCTTTCTATTTTGCTACACGAATATGGATTATGGAGTATATGATATAGCTCGTATTTGCTAAATATACAATAGTTGACTGCAATAATATAGCCTTCTATGCAATCTAAAGCATTCACAATGTTGCTTTGAACTGTGGAAAGTATAATTATAAGTTTCCTTTTGCAAATAAAATCAATATAATTGCTGCATTGCATTCATCTGTTTTTTTATTTTTAAAAAATATAAATAACGCTAAAATGTTTTTACTACTACTAAGCAGAAAGTAGAGTAAAGTGTCGTGTTGTGAAAATTAGCTGGAGTGGCCTATCTAGTGTTTGTAGTATCTGTGGTCCTGACCCTTCAGGTGTCCTGACCCTTCAGGTGTCCTGACCCTTCAGGTGTCCTGACCCTTCAGGTGTCCTGACCCTTCAGGTGTCCTGACCCTTCAGGTGTCCTGACCCTTCAGATGGTTTTCCAATTTAGTGAAACTGTTTTTTTTTTAATTTAGGATAACACCTGGATTCAGTGTTGCGTGTTGTTCTGTGACCAATTTTAAATGCAGTTTTATCAGCTCAATATTTATCAACAATCCGTATATACTAAATCTAAAACTGATCGCGTCTTGTCAACTTTTTATCATAGCGCCTATCATAGCGCCTGCTGTAATCTTGCCATTTGCCTTTATTAGATATGTGTTCAATTCTGGCCTGACAGATTAAAAGTCATTTGAACCGCTTTTTTATTGTCTAATATTTTTAATGGAATTTTTTTCTATATTTAATTACGAGTTTTAGTGTTATTTTTGTTAAACCGGAGTCGGTTATTGTAAATCGTAGTTACCAGTATGTTCTCGCATTTTTTATGAATTTTTATTAAGCAGCTTATATTATACTTTAAAGTACTTAGATTTACTTAGATTACTTTAAAGGCTTAAACTTTGACTTAAAGCCCCTGTGTGTTTCTGAAGATCTCGGTAGTTAGTCAAGTTGTTTATGCTGTTGTTGTAAGAATTTCAGTTTAGACTTTTTTATCCCAGATGGGCAAATTTTAATTCATTTTGCTTGCTTTTAGCATTTTTTGTTTGCTTCCCTTGTCGTTGTATAGGAAGTGTCTGACTTCCGGGATTCCAGATTGCAATTATAGTAATTCAATTACCCTTCAGATAACCTTAACGTTCAGGTGACCCTTCAGGTGTCCTGACCCTTCGGCTAGCCTGACCCTTCGGCTAGCCTGACCCTTCAGGTGTCCTGACCCTTCGGCTAGCCTGACCCTTCAGGTGTCCTGACCCTTCAGGTGTCTTGACCTTTCAGGTGTCCTGACCCTTCAGGTGTCCTGACCCTTCAGGTGTCCTGACCTTTCAGGTGTCCTGACCCTTCAGGTGTCCTGACCCTTCGGCTAGCCTGACCCTTCGGCTAGCCTGACCCTTCAGGTGTCCTGACCCTTCAGGTGTCCTGACCCTTCAGGTGTCCTGACCCTTCAGGTTTCCTGACCCTTCAGGTGTCCTGACCCTTCAGGTGTCCTGACCCTTCAGGTGTCCTGACCCTTCAGGTGTCCTGACCCTTCAGGTGTCCTGACCCTTCAGGTGTCTTGACCTTTCAGGTGTCCTGACCCTTCAGGTGTCCTGACCCTTCAGGTGTCCTGACCCTTCATTTGTCCTGACCCTTCAGGTGTCCTGACCCTTCAGGTGTCCTGACCCTTCAGGTGTCCTGACCCTTCGGCTAGCCTGACCCTTCAGGTGTCCTGACCCTTCAGGTGTCTTGACCTTTCAGGTGTCCTGACCCTTCAGGTGTCCTGACCTTTCAGGTGTCCTGACCCTTCAGGTGTCCTGACCCTTCGGCTAGCCTGACCCTTCAGGTGTCCTGACCCTTCGGCTAGCCTGACCCTTCAGGTGTCCTGACCCTTCGGCTAGCCTGACCCTTCAGGTGTCCTGACCCTTCGGCTAGCCTGACCCTTCGGCTAGCCTGACCCTTCAGGTGTCCTGACCCTTCGGCTAGCCTGACCCTTCAGGTGTCCTGACCCTTCAGGTGTCTTGACCTTTCAGGTGTCCTGACCCTTCAGGTGTCCTGACCCTTCAGGTGTCCTGACCTTTCAGGTGTCCTGACCCTTCAGGTGTCCTGACCCTTCGGCTAGCCTGACCCTTCGGCTAGCCTGACCCTTCAGGTGTCCTGACCCTTCAAGTGTCCTGACCCTTCAGGTGTCCTGACCCTTCAGGTGTCCTGACCCTTCAGGTGTCCTGACCCTTCAGGTTTCCTGACCCTTCAGGTGTCCTGACCCTTCAGGTGTCCTGACCCTTCAGGTGTCCTGACCCTTCAGGTGTCCTGACCCTTCGGCTAGCCTGACCCTTCAGGTGTCCTGACCCTTCAGGTGTCTTGACCTTTCAGGTGTCCTGACCCTTCAGGTGTCCTGACCCTTCAGGTGTCCTGACCTTTCAGGTGTCCTGACCCTTCAGGTGTCCTGACCCTTCAGGTGTCCTGACCCTTCAGGTGTCCTGACCCTTCAGGTGTCCTGACCCTTCAGGTGTCCTGACCCTTCAGGTGTCCTGACCCTTCAGGTGTCCTGACCCTTCAGGTGTCCTGACCCTTCAGATGGTTTTCCAATTTAGTGAAACTGTTTTTTTTTTAATTTAGGATAACACCTGGATTCAGTGTTGCGTGTTGTTCTGTGACCAATTTTAAATGCAGTTTTATCAGCTCAATATTTATCAACAATCCGTATATACTAAATCTAAAACTGATCGCGTCTTGTCAACTTTTTTATCATAGCGCCTATCATAGCGCCTGCTGTAATCTTGCCATTTGCCTTTATTAGATATGTGTTCAATTCTGGCCTGACAGATTAAAAGTCATTTGAACCGCTTTTTTATTGTCTAATATTTTTAATGGAATTTTTTTCTATATTTAATTACGAGTTTTAGTGTTATTTTTGTTAAACCGGAGTCGGTTATTGTAAATCGTAGTTACCAGTATGTTCTCGCATTTTTTATGAATTTTTATTAAGCAGCTTATATTATACTTTAAAGTACTTAGATTTCCATGCGACAATAAGAAACATGTTGTAATAGAAATTATAATATTAGCTTGTATTACTTTGCAAACTTAGCGCTTTGAACTATTGTTTTCGTTACCTGATTAAAGTATTAATGTGTACCTGTGTGTGTAGGACTATATTCTCTGGGTAGGGAAATCCCAATTCTCAGAATCCTATTATTTGTAAAAATCCCAATTCTCCGAATCCTATTAGTTGTAAAAATCCCAATTCTCAGAATCCTATTAGTTGTAAAAATCCCAATTCTCAGAATCCTATTAGTTGTAAAAATCCCAATTCTCCGAATCCCATTAGTTGTAAAAATCCCAATCCTCAGAATCCTATTAGTTGTAAAAATCCCAATCCTCAGAATCCTATTAGTTGTAAAAATCCCAATTCTCCGAATCCTATTAGTTGTAAAAATCCCAATCCCCAGAATCCTATTAGTTGTAAAAATCCCAATCCTCAGAATCCTATTAGTTGTAAAAATCCCAATTCTCCGAATCCTATTAGTTGTAAAAGTCCCAATTCTCAGAATCCTATTAGTTGTAAAAATCCCAATTCTCCGAATCCTATTAGTTGTAAAAATCCCAATTCTCCGAATCCTATTAGTTGTAAAAGTCCCAATTCTCCGAATCCTATTAGTTGTAAAAATCCCAATTCTCCGAATCCTATTAGTTGTAAAAATCCCAATCCTCAGAATCCTATTAGTTGTAAAAATCCCAATTCTCCGAATCCTATTAGTTGTAAAAGTCCCAATTCTCCGAATCCTATTAGTTGTAAAAATCCCAATCCTCAGAATCCTATTAGTTGTAAAAATCCCAATTCTCCGAATCCTAATAGTTGTAAAAATCCCAATTCTCCGAATCCTATTAGTTGTAAAAACCCCAATCCCCAGAATCCTATTAGTTGTAAAAACCCCAATCCCCAGAATCCTATTAGTTGTAAAAGTCCCAATTCTCAGAATCCCATTAGTTGTAAAAGTCCCAATCCTCAGAATCCTATTAGTTGTAAAAGTCCCAATTCTCAGAATCCTATTAGTTGTAAAGTCCCAATTCTCAGAATCCCATTAGTTGTAAAAATCCCTATCCTCAGAATCCCATTGAAAAAATCCAAAAGTGACATCATCAGAGTGAAACACTTATTCCAGCAAAAGCGAGAAACCAAGCAAAATGAACAGCAACAACTCATCAATGGCTGCCTCCGCAGCAAGCGGTGGCAGCCAAGCTAGCGGCTGCACCCTGAAGGACAAGCGAGCCCAGATGGCTGACAAAGTGCCAGTTGACGCCAATGGCAACAAACTGAAGCCCTGCTGCGCCTGTCCGGACACTCGCAAATTGCGCGACCAGTGCATCATGGCCAAGGGCGAGGACCAGTGCACCGACTTGATTGAGGCGCACAAGCTCTGCCTGCGGAATCTGGGGTTCAATATCTGAGCAGCGTGTGCGCACTGACCGACCTATCAACACTGGGCTATTGGGTTTGGAAGACTTATTGGAAAACGTTGTGTTGCTGGGTCAGCCTCCCAGAGTGTCAGTTACTGGGCCAGCCTCCCAGAGTGTCGGTTGCTGGGCCAGCCTCCCAGAGTGTCGGTTGCTGGGCCAGCCTCCCAGAGTGTCAGTTACTGGGCCAGCCTCCCAGATCCTCAGTTGCTGGGCCACCAGCCTCCCAGAGTGTCAGTTACTGGGCCAGCCTCCCTGATCCTCAGTTGCTGGGCCAGCCTCCCAGATCCTCAGTTGCTAGGCCAGCCTCCCAGAGTGTCAGTTGCTGGGCCAGCCTTCCAGAGTGTCAGTTGCTGGGCCACCAGCCTCCCAGAGTGTCAGTTACTGGGCCAGCCTCCCAGAGTGTCAGTTGCTGGGCCAGCCTCCCTGATCCTTAGTTACTGGGCCAGCCTCCTAGATCCTCAGTTGCTAGGCCACCAGCCTCCCAGATCCTCAGTTGCTGGGCCAATAGCCTCCCAGAGTGTCAGCTACTGGGCCAGCCTCCAAGATCCTCAGTTGCTGGGCCAGCCTCCCAGATCCCTAGTTACTGGGCCAGCCTCCCAGATCCTCAGTTGCTAGGCCACCAGCCTCCCAGATCCTCAGTTGCTGGGCCACCAGCCTCCCAGAGTGTCAGTTACTGGGCCAGCCTCCCTGATCCTCAGTTGCTAGGCCAGCCTCCCAGATACTCAGTTGCTGGGCCACCAGCCTCCCAGATCCTCAGTTGCTGGGCCAGCCTCCCGGACCCTTAGTTGCTGGGCCAGCCTCCCAGATCCTCAGTTGCTAGGCCACCAGCCTCCCAGATCCTCAGTTGCTGGGCCACCAGCCTCCCAGAGTGTCAGTTGCTGGGCCAGCCTCCCAGAGTGTCAGTTGCTAGGCCAGCCTCCCAGATCCTCAGTTGCTGGGCCAGACTCCCAGATCCTCAGTTGCTAGGCCAGCCTCTCAGATCCTCAGTTGCTGGGCCAGCCTCCCAGATCCTCAGTTACTGGGCCACCTGCCTCCCAGATCCTCAGTTGCTGGGCCAGCCTCCCAGATCCTCAGTTGTTGGGCCAGCCTCCCAGATCCTCAGTTACTGGGCCACCTGCCTCCCAGATCCTCAGTTGCTGGGCCAGACTCCCAGATCCTCAGTTGCTGGGCCAGCCTCCCAGATCCTCAGTTACTGGGCCACCTGCCTCCCAGATCCTCAGTTGCTGGGCCAGACTCCCAGATCCTCAGTTGCTGGGCCAGCCTCCCAGATCCTCAGTTGCTGGGCCAGCCTCCCGGATCTCACCGGTTCCTAGTTTTTCCATGTGTCAATTTTCAATCGTCAGTTATAACTAAATACTATTTTTGTCTATTTTGTCATCCACATCAAACTAGCTCAAGTCTTTAGTTAGTTATATTTTTTGTGTTACAGCACTTCATCAATTGAATTAGCTCGCAAGTTTTATTTATTCAGTTTTTAAAGGATTTAAAGCTTATATCGTATCGTCCCTTACCATCCATCCGTCAAGCTGCCCCTCGTGTCCCGAGCATTTTTATTATCCTAGCATCCCCACTTGAAGTAGTATGTTATGTAGCAGTTCTTATAGCAGTTCTATGTAGCTGAAGAAATTATAGATTGCCTTAGCTGCATTTCATCGATTCAAATTATTGATAAATAAATCAACTCTGACGACTAACTCATACGATAGCACGTTGCATTGAACCCATGCAGCTCTTGTATAACGTCGGTTTGTTTTAATTGCTTTTGCTAATAAATATGTTAATTACTAGCATTTTTCCTTAGCTCTATAACTGTCTAAGTAGCTATCGTATTGCAGTAATATAAAAGCGCGTTTGTATTTTAGCGACTGACTTCACAGACAAGACATACAGACACACAGACAGACAGACAGACAGACAGGCAGACAGACACTAAGAAAGACAGACACACAGACAGACAGGCAGACAAACAGGCAGACAGATACTAAAGACAGACAGGCAGACAGACACATACAGACAAATAGACAGACAGACAGACAGACAGACAGACAGACAGACAGACAGACAGACAGACAGACAGACAGACAGACAGACAAACAGGCAGACAGATACTAAAGACAGACACACAGACAGACAGACAGACAGACAGACAGACAGACAGACAGACAGACAGACAGACAGACAGACAGACACACAGACAGACAGACAGACAGACAGACAGACAGACAGACAGACAGACAGACAGACAGACAGACACACAGACAGACAGACAGACAGACAGACAGACAGGCATGCAGATTCTGTCAGACGAAGCGCCATCCCGCCAACCGCAGCCCTCTCCATGCGCCAGTTCCACGCCAAGCTGACCGCCCTGGCCTATCCTGGCTGCGAGACATTCGGCCCGTCAGACGAGTCTGCGTTCCGCGGCCTGGTGGCTTGGCTGGAGGAGCAGCGCATTCGGCACTACGCCGCGGCCGACCGCGCCAAACTGCTCGACGTCAATGCGGCTGCTTGGCCGGAGGCACTGCGGACCTACCTGGCCGATATCCGGTGCCCCCTGCTCGGCACGGAGGCTGAGAATGATCGCGGCTCCGTGATTGAATGGCTGCTCAGTCGAGCTGTCAGTCTGCAGTTTGGTGACACGTTTAAACAGGCGGCCGATTCAACTGCCGCTGCGGTTCGGAATCCTCTGGACAGGCTGGACTTTGAGGCCGACGATTTTAAACGGGGGGTACAGGAGCTGGCGACTCTGCTCAAGGTAGGTAGGCTGGTAGTTGGGTGGCTGGGTGAGTAGTCGAGTAGGTAGGGAGGTAATTTGTGGTATGTTGATTAGTAGGTTTGATGAATTGGTTGCTTGGTTGGTTGGTTGGTTGGTAGATTTTTCTGTAGGTAAATGAGTAAATAGATTAGTAGGCAGTAAGTAGGCAGATTGTTAGTGTTGGTGAATTTGCTAGTTAGCAATGTAGCAGTCAGGCTTATGCAGAGCAATAACAGTCTGAGACCCTGAATAACCTGTTGAAGTCAATTCTCCCCCCCCCCCTCCTTAATCCCCACAGGTCCCGCACCACCCCGACCACAAGGAGGTGCTCAAGGCCTGCTGCCTGCTCATAGCCCAGCGCCTCAGTCCCGAGTCGATCTCGCGCGCTCGCGACGAAGCCGGCAAAGTTAGAGTAGAAAAAATTCGCCTCGACGAAGTGCCGATCGGTTTCGACACGGCGCCCGGATCGCGTGCCGGCGCCGAATTGGCGCGCATTTTGCGCCTGTTGTATCTGGCGGACTTGCGCACCCTGCAGACCCAGATCAATCACGCCATTGTGCAAGTGCAAGCCATCACAGCCGACCCGAAGACTGACGAACGATTGGGAAAAGTTGGCAGATGAATTCTCAATAATGGGGTTTTCTCGTTATTTATTTAAATTTAGTCAAATAATATGCTTTCAAGCTACTTAGTAAGTAGTGAATAAAAGACTGATCTTTTCGACTTAAAATTATTTCATATAATCTAGTAGGATTAACCCATTTTAAGCTGTAGATTTCGAACTAAGAAAAACTAATTTAAATCTTTGTTTGCAGTATCAATATTACCTAGGCTCCCATTATTTATTACGAGAAATTGATTACCGGCCGATATGTAGCGTAGAAGACTTTACAGAGCCAAAATTTTATGTAGGGTTTTTCTCATTTCATAATTAATGTTCCTCTCTTATTTACTGTTGCTAAATTGCTAGTAGTATGATAGGAAAGCGCAACTAAATGCCAAGACCCAGAAGCATTTTTTCCTTTTGCTATGAACTCCAACCTTCTCATATTTCTCTTTTATTTGCCGCATGTGTGTTTTCCTTGTTTGCGTTGCATGCTTAATATGGAGGGGGGGACAGACATTTCCGCTGTGCCCGCCTATATTGATAAGATAACAGAGTTTGAGGAACTTACTGCCTTTGAGTTGATATATACAGTATATACCTCTCCACTCATAAGAAAAATACACAGAAAAAAGAGGACTCTCTGTCTAAAAGACACGAGCCAATTAGTTCAGTGCATCCCAATACTACTCGTGTTTCTTAGTTTATATGCAAATTGTTTTATCTTTTAAAGGAGTTAGCTTTACTTGTCCACAATAATGCTTTTAATTCAGCCGAAATGTAGCGTATGTATTTTTACATGAAACGCTATTTAATTTTATAGATACCGATATGTAGCGTATTTATCTTTATAAAAAAACATGTTTCGTTTTATGGATACCGATATGTAGCGTATGTGTCTTTATAAAGAAAATCTGTTTTGTTTAAATAGTTACCGATATGTATCGTATGTATCTTTCTGACGAAAATGTGTATATTTTAAATAGATACCGATATGTAGCGTATGTATATCTTTATAAAGAAAATCTTTTTAGTTTTACGGATACCGATATGTAGCGTATGTATTTTTATAAAGAAAATTTGTATATTTTTATAGAAACCGATATGTAGCGTATTTATCTTTATAAAAAACATGTTTCGTTTTATCGATACCGATATGTAGCGTATGTGTCTTTATAAAGAAAATCTGTTTGGTTTAAATAGATACCGATATGTATCGTATGTATCTTTCTGAAGAAAATGTGTATATTTTAAATAGATACCGATATGTAGCGTATGTATATCTTTATAAAGAAAATCTTTTTAGTTTTACGGATACCGATATGTAGCGTAAATAGGTTTTTTGGTAATCTCCTAATTTAATTTAATTTAATTTAATTTAATTTAAATGTGCTATTTAATTAAAGCGTTACTATTCCCGCATCTACAGGGCTGGCTCAAGACCCTCCTGTTGGGCACGGGCGCCACGGCGACCGCCTCGGCGGCCGGCCTGGCTGTGTGGTACCGCAGCCTCACCTCAGGCGAGCCGCTGCCACCGTCTCACTGGGCTCGCCAGCCGATTCGCCAAATTTCCGGGCGCAGTCTGGACAAAGACCTTCAATTGACCCTGTTCCAGTATCAGACCTGTCCGTTCTGCTGCAAAGTGCGCGCTTATTTAGACTATAGCGGTCTGGCCTACAATATTGTGGAAGTGAACTCCGTGTCCAGACAGCAGATTCGTTGGATGACCGACTATCGGAAGGTTCCGGTGTTGTACGCGGCACCCGCGAACTCTCCGGCTGGCGGGGATGAGGTTCGTGCGCTGCGTTTTGAGTCTTTGTTTTCTTGTTCTCCTGGCGCCAATTTTGTGTGCCAGTTGGCGCCAGTTTCGGGTGTCAGATGGCGCCAGTTTATTGTGTGTCAGTTGGCGCCAGTTTATTGGGTGTCAGTTGGCGCCAGTTTATTGGGTGTCAGTTGGCACCAGTTTATTGGGTGTCAGTTGGCACCAGTTTATTGGGTGTCAGTTGGCGCCAGTTTATTGGGTCAGTTGGCACCAGTTTATTGGGTGTCAGTTGGCACCAGTTTATTGGGTGTCAGTTGGCGCCAGTTTATTGGGTGTCAGTTGGCACCAGTTTATTGGGTGTCAGTTGGCGCCAGTTTATTGGGTGTCAGTTGGCACCAGTTTATTGGGTGTCAGTTGGCGCCAGTTTATTGGGTGTCAGTTGGCCCCAGTTTATTGGGTGTCAGTTGGCGCCAGTTTATTGGGTGTCAGTTGGCGCCAGTTTATTGGGTGTCAGTTGGCGCCAGTTTATTGAGTGTCAGTTGGCGCCAGTTTATTGGGTGTCAGTTGGCGCTAAATAATTGGGGATCAGGCGGTCATTTCTAAGCTTGAGTTTATATTCGAAGTCTCAATTTTTTTGTCTGGCTTTCCTCAACTATGCAGGTGGTGCTCAAAGACTCATCTGTAATCATGAGCGCTCTGGAAAGTCGGATTCGCGATCCAAGCCAGTCGCTGGCCCAGCTGCGGCTGTGCTATCCCGGCATAGTGGGCGAAGAAGGCGGCAAGCTGACTTATCCTAATCGGTGAGTCATTTTAATAGGGGCCTACCCAGTTTTTTGTTAGGCCTCTACCCGTTTAGTTGGGGGAGAAGGAAGGGGATAAAAAGTAAATGGTAGACGTTGTAGAGAAAGTAGATAGCAGACACGGTAGAGAAGTAGATAGCAGACACGGTAGAGAAGTAGATAGCAGACACGGTAGAGAAGTAGATAGCAGACCAGGGAAAGAAAGTAGATAGCAGACAGGGGAGAGAATTAGATAGCAGACAGGGTAGAGAAGTTGATAGCAGACAGGGTAGATAGCAGACAGGGTAGATAGCAGACAGGGTAGATAGCAGACAGGGTAGATAGCGGACAGGGTAGAGAAGTTGATAGCAGACAGGGTAGATAGCAGACAGGGTAGATAGCAGACAGGGTAGATAGCAGACAGGGTAGAGAAGTAGATAGCAGACAGGGTAGATAGCAGACAGGGTAGATAGCAGACAGGGTAGAGAAGTAGATAGCAGACAGGGTAGATAGCAGACAGGGTAGATAGCAGACAGGGTAGAGAAGTAGATAGCAGACAGGGGAGAGAAGTAGATAGCAGACAGGGTAGAGAAATAGATAGCAGACAGGGGAGAGAAGTAGATAGCAGACAGGGTAGAGAAGTAGATAGCAGACAGGGTAGATAGCAGACAGGGTAGATAGCAGACAGGGGAGAGAAGTAGATATCAGACAGGGTAGAGAAGTAGATAGCAGACAGGGTAGATAGCAGACAGGGTAGATAGCAGACAGGGTAGAGAAGTAGATAGCAGACAGGGTAGAGAAAGTAGATAGCAGACAGGGAAGAGAAAGTAGATAGCAGACAGGGGAGAGAATTAGATAGCAGGCATGGTAGAGAAGTAGATAGCAGACAGGGGAGAGAAAGTAGATAGCAGACAGGGGAGAGAAAGTAGATAGCAGACAGGGGAGAGAAAGTAGATAGCAGACAGGGGAGAGAATTAGATAGCAGACAGGGTAGAGAAGTAGATAGATAGCAGACAGGGTAGAGAAAAATAGATAGCAGACAGGGTAGAGAAGTAGATAGCAGACAGGGTAGAGAAGTAGATAGCAGACAGGGTAGAGAAGTAGATAGATAGCAGACAGGGGAGAGAAAGTAGATAGCAGACAGGGGAGAGAAAGTAAATAGCAGACAGGGTAGAGAAGTAGATAGAAGACAGGGTAGAGAAGTAGATAGCAGTCAGGGTAGAGAAGTAGATCGCAGACAGGTTAGAAAAGTAGATAGCAGACAGGGTAGATAGCAGACAGGTGAGAGTAGATAGCAGACAGGTGAGAGTTACTAGAAATTTGACATGTCACCCTCACGCCGCTGCAGGTATTTCGTCATGCAGCCGGGTCAGAAACTTGATGAGTCGAAGCTACGCGAAGAGCAGAAGTGGCGGCAATGGGTAGACGATGTGTTCGTGCACACCATCTCGCCCAACATCTACCGCACCCTGCCGGAGGCTCTGGACAGCTTTCGCTGGTTTGACAAGGCAGGCGATTGGGAGAAATGCTTCACACCTGCGGAGCGAGCTCTGGTGATCTATACTGGTGAGCTTAGCTGCCTACCGTTTGACAGTCCTCTTCAGTAGCTTTTCTTGGTAGCTTCCACCCCCAGATTCCAGGTTCCACCCCAGAGATTCCAGCTTCCACCCCTGAGATTCCAAGTTCCACCCCGAGATTCCACCTTCCACCCCTGAGATTCCAAGTTCCACCCCAGAGATTCCAGCTTCCACCCCGAGATTTAGCTTCCACCCTGAGATTCAGCTTCCACCCCAGAGATTCCAGCTTCCACCCCGAGATTTAGCTTCCACTCTAAGATTCCAGCATCCACTCTGAGATTCCAGCTTCCACCCCGAGATTTCAGCTTCCACCCCAGAGATTCCAGCTTCCACCACCGAGATTCAGCTTCCACCCCAGAGATTCCAGCTTCCACCCCAGAGATTCCAGCTTCCACCCCGAGATTTAGCTTCCACTCTAAGATTCCAGCATCCACTCTGAGATTCCAGCTTCCACCCCAAAGATTCTAGCTTCCATCCCGAGATTCCAGCTTCCAAGCATGAGATTCCAGCTTCCATTCCGAGATTCCAGCTTCCAATCCGGAGATTCCAGCTTCCACTTTGTTAGATTTTAGCTTCCGACCCCGAACTTACAGCTTCCTAGCCCTAATATAAATAAAGCATCCGTCATCTCCACCCCTCAGGCGCGGCCGTGATGCGGTTGGTATCCATGCGCCTGCGCTCCAAATACAATCTCCATCGCGACGTGCGCAAGTCGCTTTACAACGAGCTCGACGCTTTCTTACTTAACGGCGTCGGCAAGCGTCGCTTTCGCGGCGGCGACCGGCCCGACTTGAGCGACCTGTCCATGTACGGCGTGCTCACGGCCATGGAGGGCACCGCCGCGTTCTCGGACGCTATGGACAACTGTCCGAAGCTGAGGCCCTGGTTTGGCCGCATGCGAGCCGCTGTGGCGGCCAGGGAGGGCGGCGGCCGCTTAGCAGGTGCAGCCTGATGACAGTGCGCTAGGGTCTTATGATTACCATGCCTGATTATGCGCTGTCCTCAGACATATCTCATCTCGTATCTTTTCGTATTTCTCCCATTTCCCAGTCCCTAAATCTCCTCATTTCACACAAGTATCCCCATTTCTTAAATCTCCCCATTTCTTAAATATCCCCATTTCTCAAATCTCCTCATTTCTTAAATCTCACCATTTCTTAAATCTCCCCATTTCTCAAGTCTCCTCATTTCTTAAATCTCACCATTTCTTAAATCTCCCCATTTCTCAAATATCCTCATTTCTTATATCTCCCCATTTCTCAAATCTCCTCGTTTCTTAAATATCCCCATTTCATATCCCAATTTATCTCATCTCCTACATGCATATCTGTCAATCAATCTAAACAAACAATAATTTATCCAAAGTCTTAACAATCTTTGTGAGGAACATGATGAAAAAGTATGCATAAATAAAATAAATCTGAAAAATAACTTACCTAGCTTAATTGTTAGTTGCCATGCCTCTATTTTATATCCATGCATACCGTCTTTTCTCGGCTTTTTTATTGTCATTAACTACAGTCTACACGAAATTTTTGGATTAAAAATTAATAATTAAAATCCGTGGACGCTAGACAGCAGCATCTGGACTGGAACCCCGGACACTAGACAGCAGCATCTGGACTGGAACCGCGGACACTAGACAGTAGCAACTGGACTGGAACCTCGGACACTAGACAGTAGCAACTGGACTGGAACCGCGGAAACTAGACAGTAGCAACTGGACTGGAACCTCGGACACTAGACAGTAGCAACTGGACTGGAACCGCGGACACTAGACAGTAGCATCTGGACTGGGGCCGTGGACACTAGACACTAGCATCTGGACTGGGGCCGTGGACACTAGACAGCAGCATCTGGACTGGAACCCCGGACACTAGACAGCAGCATCTGGACTGGGGCCGTGGACACTAGACAGTAGCAACTGGACTGGAACCGCAGAAACTAGACAGTAGCAACTAGACTGGGGCCGTGGACACTAGACACTAGCATCTGGACTGGGGCCGTGGACACTAGACAGTAGCATCTGGACTGGAACCGCGGACACTAGACAGTAGCAACTGGACTGGGGCCGTGGACACTAGACAGTAGCAACTAGACTGGGGCCGTGGACACTAGACAGTAGCATCTAGACTGGGGCCGTGGACACTAGACAGTAGCAACTAGACTGGGGCCGTGGACACTAGACAGTAGCAACTAGACTGGGGCCGTGGACACTAGACAGTAGCAACTAGACTGGGGCCGTGGAAACTAGACAGTAGCAACTAGACTGGGGCCGTGGACACTAGACAGTAGCAACTAGACTGGGGCCGTGGACACTAGACAGTAGCATCTAGACTGGGGCCGTGGACACTAGACAGTAGCAACTAGACTGGGGCCGTGGAAACTAGACAGTAGCAACTAGACTGGGGCCGTGGACACTAGACAGTAGCAACTAGACTGGGGCCGTGGAAACTAGACAGTAGCAACTAGACTGGGGCCGTGGACACTAGACAGTAGCAACTGGACTGGAACCGCGGAAACTAGACAGTAGCATCTGGACTGGAATATTCTAACCAGTATTATCTTTAATCCATGATGTATAGATTAGCTTTAAAATTCAGTTAAAGTAAATTTCCTAGAACCAATAAACTAAATTATATTCATCCTCAGCGATAGGAAAAACGAAACCGAGATGCATCGGCGAGTATATGGGTTGAGCTACACTGTATATTGATTTATCAGTGGATTAAAATCTTTTGTATTAGAATAAAATTATTAGAAAACTATTAGAATAAAATAAATTTGCATTTAATCAGAGTTTAGCTGCTGTGTTGGACCCATGCTGTAAAATGTGTATTTATCGGTCGGTCTACATGTGTTTTATGGTTCTGGTTTTGGCTGTTGCATGAATTTGTTTATTCATAATTGTGCACACTGAACTGTCATCTGCATTTAGTTCAGTGCACTTACTGTAGTTAGTCGCTTGCTTGCCTCGACCAAGGAGATCGTCAACCAGTTGTCTGGTCCTTCCCTGAACACTATCCTTTTCAAGACGCGATGATCCAGGCCAAGAGATGCGCACCAAGAGACAGGGGCACCCACTAAGAGACGGGGCACCCACCAAGAGACAGGGGCGCCCACTAAGAGACAGGGGCAACCAACAAGAGACGGGGGCACCCACTAAGAGACAGGGGCACCCACCAAGAGACGGGGCACCCACTAAGAGACAGGGGCACCCACCAAGAGACAGGGGCGCCCACTAAGAGACAGGGGCAACCAACAAGAGACGGGGGCACCCACTAAGAGACAGGCGCAACCAACAAGAGACAGGGGCACCCACCAAGAGACAGGGCACCCACTAAGAGACAGGGGCACCCACCAAGAGACAGGGGCGCCCACTAAGAGACAGGGGCAACCAACAAGAGACAGGGGCGCCCACCAAGAGACAGGGCACCCACCAAGAGACGGGCGCCCACTAAGAGACAGGGGCAACCAACAAGAGACAGGGGGCACCCACTAAGAGACAGGGGCAACCAACAAGAGACAGGGGCGCCCACCAAGAGACAGGGGCACCCACCAAGAGACAGGGGCGCCCACTAAGAGACAGGGGCAACCAACAAGAGACAGGGGCGCCCACCAAGAGACAGGGGGCGCCCACTAAGAGACAGGGGCAACCAACAAGAGACGGGGGCACCCACTAAGAGACAGGCGCAACCAACAAGAGACAGGGGCGCCCACTAAGAGACAGGGGCAACCAACAAGAGACAGGGGCGCCCACCAAGAGACAGGGGCACCCACCAAGAGACAGGGGCGCCCACTAAGAGACAGGGGCAACCAACAAGAGACAGGGGCGCCCACTAAGAGACAGGGGCAACCAACAAGAGACGGGGGCACCCACTAAGAGACAGGCGCAACCAACAAGAGACAGGGGCGCCCACTAAGAGACAGGGGCAACCAACAAGAGACAGGGGCGCCCACTAAGAGACAGGGGCAACCAACAAGAGACAGGGGCGCCCACTAAGAGACAGGGGCAACCAACAAGAGACAGGGGCGCCCACCAAGAGACAGGGGCACCCACCAAGAGACAGGGGCGCCCACTAAGAGACAGGGGCAACCAACAAGAGACAGGGGCAACCAACAAGAGACAGGGGGCGCCCACTAAGAGACAGGGGCAACCAACAAGAGACGGGGGCACCCACTAAGAGACAGGCGCAACCAACAAGAGACAGGGGCGCACACTAAGAGACAGGGGCAACCAACAAGAGACAGGGGCGCCCACTAAGAGACAGGGGCAACCAACAAGAGACAGGGGCGCCCACTAAGAGACAGGGGCAACCAACAAGAGACAGGGGGCACCCACTAAGAGACAGGCGCAACCAACAAGAGACAGGGGCGCCCACTAAGAGACAGGGGCAACCAACAAGAGACAGGGGCGCCCACTAAGAGACAGGGGCAACCAACAAGAGACAGGGGGCACCCACTAAGAGACAGGCGCAACCAACAAGAGACAGGGGCGCCCACTAAGAGACAGGGGCAACCAACAAGAGACAGGGGCGCCCACTAAGAGACAGGGGCAACCAACAAGAGACAGGGGCGCCCACTAAGAGACAGGGGCAACCAACAAGAGACAGGGGCGCCCACTAAGAGACAGGGGCAACCAACAAGAGACAGGGGCGCCCACTAAGAGACAGGGGCAACCAACAAGAGACAGGGGCGCCCACTAAGAGACGTGTATAAAAGACAATAAAGACAGTTCACGCGACTTCCTCCGGAGTTCTCTCTGTAACGACTCCTTGGCATGCTTACTGGCTGACCTAGTTAAAGGCATGTTTTGCCTAGCTAACACTAACTATTATTGCAACTGTGTCACGTGTTCCTGTAAAAAGTCTGCATTTAGTAAAAATGAATTTGAAATTCTTTCATACTCTTGCGGCGCAGTGTTTACTGTACTTGGACTTGCGGAAACATCATGAGCTTTAGTTTTGACAAATGAATTTAATGTTTAAAATTTCTGTAATAAAATGTTGTGTACGCTGCGGCTGTTATAATTATTTAAATAAATTTTCATGTGAATTTACATGTGCGCCGTTATTTCACTTACGAGTACATCTTTGTACTTTTCTCTTACACATGTGACCCCCTGTTTAACACCAGGTGACCCCCTGTCTAACATTAGGTGACACCCCTGTCTAAGACTGTAGGTGACGTCCAACCCCTGTCGGTGACACCCCAGTCTAACACCAAGTGACACCCCTGTCTAACACTAGGTGACACCCCTGTCTAAGACTGTAGGTGACGTCCACCCCCTGTCGGTGACACCCCAGTCTAACACCAAGTGACACCCCTGTCTAACACTACATGTAGGTGACACCCTATCTAACACCAAGTGACACCCCTGTCTAACACCAAGTGACACCCCTGTCTAACACTAGGTGACACCCCTGTCTAACACTAGGTGACACCCCTGTCTAAGACTAGGTGACGTCCACCCCCTGTCGGTGACACCCCAGTCTAACACCAAGTGACACCCCTGTCTAACACTACATGTAGGTGACACCCTATCTAACACCAAGTGACACCCCTGTCTAACACTAGGTGACACCCCTGTCTAAGACTGTAGGTGACGTCCACCCCCTGTCGGTGGCACCCCAGTCTAACACCAAGTGACACCCCTGTCTAACACTAGGTGACACCCCTGTCTAACACTAGGTGACACCCCTGTCTAAGACTAGGTGACGTCCACCCCCTGTCGGTGACACCCCAGTCTAACACCAAGTGACACCCCTGTCTAACACTACATGTAGGTGACACCCTATCTAACACCAAGTGACACCCCTGTCTAACACTAGGTGACACCCCTGTCTAAGACTGTAGGTGACGTCCACCCCCTGTCGGTGGCACCCCAGTCTAACACCAAGTGACACCCCTGTCTAACACTACATGTAGGTGACACCCCTGTCTAACACCAAGTGACACCCCTGTCTAACACTAGGTGACACCCCTGTCTAAGACTGTAGGTGACGTCCACCCCCTGTCGGTGACACCCCAGTCTAACACCAAGTGACACCCCTGTCTAACACTAGGTGACACCCCTGTCTAACACTAGGTGACACCCCTGTCTAACACTAGGTGACACCCCTGTCTAACACTAGGTGACACCCCTGTCTAAGACTGTAGGTGACGTCCACCCCCTGTCGGTGACACCCCAGTCTAACACCAAGTGACACCCCTGTCTAACACTAGGTGACACCCCTGTCTAACACTAGGTGACACCCCTGTCTAAGACTGTAGGTGACGTCCACCCCCTGTCGGTGACACCCCAGTCTAACACCAAGTGACACCCCTGTCTAACACTACATGTAGGTGACACCCTATCTAACACCAAGTGACACCCCTGTCTAACACTATGTGACACCCCTGTCTAACACTATGTGACACCCCTGTCTAACACTATGTGACACCCCTGTCTAACACTATGTGACACCCCTGTCTAACACTCTGTGACACCCCTGTCTAACACTATGTAACACCCCTGTCTAACACTATGTGACACCCCTGTCTAACACTCTGTGACACCCCTGTCTAACACTAGGTGACACCCCTGTCTAACACTCTGTGACACCCCTGTCTAACACTAGGTGACACCCCTGTCTAACACTAGATGACACCCCTATCTAACACTAGTAGGTGACTTTCACCCCTGTCTAACACCAAGTGACACACCCAGCCCTGTCTAACACAGGTGACACAAACCCTTGCTTACATAAGTAACATTCGTAATTTTATTTTGCTAAAGACCTGAATAAACGGAAGCAAAAAGGAACAGACGAGCCTCGTGTTTATAATTAATAGTTTTATTTAGCACACAGACATCAATCAGACAATATGTATATGCAACAAGAATTATGGATAAAACAGGTGATTTTAAAGCTGATTAGAAAAAGCTGTTTTGGTAGGCTTAAATAAATAAAATATATCTGTAACGAACATGGCGTTAATATTTATTGGTAAAATTGCATTCGTACATTCGTATATTCGTACGTTTGCCTTGTACAGAACAGCAAATTTATAGCAAATTTTAACAAATTTAGACAATTATAATGACAGGACGTAATTATTCGGGTAAGCCAAAGGTGCAACAATATTTAAACAAAAAGGTACAACAATTAAATCAATTAAAAAAGATGATTATTTAAAGTTCCTTAAGCGATTGAATTGTACTAAAATTGATTAATGAACAGCAGCTTATTGCTTTAAGCAGCAAAAAATTCTTTATATTTCATGTCTCGAACACAGTCGTTATTGTTTTGTTTTACTGCAAATTTAAGCCTAGTTGTCACTGTCATAAATTTGCTCCAACACGATCATAAATCACGGATCAGGCCGCGGGGGCTCCTAGACTTTTACTGTTGTCTACAGGAAAGGTAATATATGTTTCACCATAGCCTTCTCGTTTAGTTTTTTTAAATTAGATATTATAGAAACAGATACAATTTCGTAGTTAGTTTTTAACAATATGAGTAACGCATAACGCAATGCACTTTAATGGAGGTTTTTCGTACGGTAGCGATAATCCTAAACCTGAAATTTCAACCAAAAAGATCTATACTCATTTATCAAATAAAGATTTATTTAATTTTAGAAACTACCGATTTTTTTGGCGTTTGACCTTTGTTAGAAACTAACTTTTGTTTTTCAAGAAAGTCTTTTTTACGTTTGAGTATTTAATGGAGGGGATACGGTACGAATAGCCACCTACATGTATGATGAACTTTATAACAGTTGATGAAATTGTATTAGGTAAGGACTCATTTTAAGCTGAAAATGCCTTTTGATACTTCAGAGTATTTAATTTTTAAGTAAAGATTTCAATTAAAGTTATTATACTATTTAATAACAGAGCAAAAACTTTATAAGATATATTACCATTATAACAAATTAACATTATTGACTTTTTATCTTTAGCTAAATGGGTCCTTATTATAATTTGAATATAACTATATTAATGCACTGCTTTTGATTGGCATAAGCTTCCAATCCATGGGACTTCAAAATCTAGCAGTCCCTGATCTGGGAGGCTCGAAAGTCAGAGAAAGCAAGTGAAATTATCAGTTTTTCTATCAAAGACCAAAGAGCTGAGCAAAAAGGCCGCGGCTTCTATAATAATTAGCGCCATGCAGGCCCGGGGGAAAGGGAGGGAGACAGACAGGTAAAAAGGGTTGTTTGGTTAGAGCGATGATTAGACTAAGGTAAAAACTACATTGAGCTTATAAAGCTGAGTTGCTGGCCCAATCTAGCTGTGTTTGCAATGCTCTGCACTGGATTTGCTTCTATGCAAATAAGCCTGCCTAGATTTAGCATCAGTCATGCTGTCTGTCAACCTTCATTCCGCCTCTTTCCTGTTTGGATCTTTCCCGATAACGATCTTCCCTCAGCCTCAGCCTAGTCATCGAGACATGCAATTAAGTAGCTGCATGTATCATATGTTATATTTGGACTATATATACTCGTATTTCCAGGATTAATTAATGCGAGGATCTAATCTTGAACGCTAAATACTCTACGAATTTCACTACAAAAATTCGAAGTAAATTTGTCACTTTTTAAAGCATCGAGCCAGCTGGACTACTCAATGCTCGGGACTTGAAACCACAAAATTTGGAGGCCGATCTAATAATAACTTAGTCCTTGAAAGCATGGCTTGGATAGGTTTTTACCACAGACACAAACTCACTGACTGCAAGGTGGAACCTATCCAAGTAATGCCTTTCGAAGACTCAGTTATTAATAGCTCGTAGATCGGCCTACAAATTTTGTAGTTTCAAGTCCCGAGTATTGGGTAGTCCCTGCATTGAGCCTCCTGTTATTTTAAAGTCTTTGCTCCTTCCCTCGAATATACATGCATGCAAAAATTTCATACATACGTTTGTAAATGTCAGACGCATGTACATGTACAAACAATTACTAAAGATAGCTGAAGATGAAGATTGGGTAATTAATCTATTTATTGAATCATACAATGCTGAGTACAATGAAGACAGATACTATTTTTGATTAACAGCTAACCTCATCAACAAAGGAAAATTTACCAACTGCCAAATCCAGCCTCTCAATTGGTGCCGCTTTCACCTGCCGTGGCAGCCGACGCGGCGGCCAGAATCCACACGGTGCCAATCAGGTTGGCCACCAGGTACAGGCCGAAAAATAGCCGGTCCATCACGATGCCCAGGTAGCGCCACGTGTTGGCGTTGCCCGGCCTGGCGGCGGCTGCGGTCTTGGCGGTTTTGTCGTCCGCTGATTCGTCGGCCAGCGGCGCGTCGGCTGTCCGGCACTCGTCACCGTCAGCGTCCGCCGCCGCCGTCGCCGCCTCGGCATTCGAAGAGGTCGTTGGATTTCGCGGGTTCATCCGGAACGCCAGGAGCTTCGCCCGGCCGTTGTGGTGCGTGGGCAGGAAGCCCACCAGCGGGCCGAGGCGGAAGCAGCACCGGCGCAGCCACTCGGGCGGGCAGAAGTCGTTGGGCTTCAGGCTGACATTGTAGGACGCAATGACCATGAGATTGGCCACGCTCACCAGGCAGACGGCGAGGCAGAAGTACACCCCTAGTATGGGCACGGCGTCGCCCGATCGTGGAATATTTTCGGCCACTAGCAGCAGGAACACCACCAGAGACAGCAGTATGGTGGTGATGTAGGCGATTCTCTCGCCGCACTCGGTTGGCAGGAAGAACGCGAAAGCCGCTAGCCAGGTGAGCAGCATGCAGGGGAACAGCATGTAGGTCTGGTGGAACAGGTACTTGCGCCGCAGCCGCAGTTGGAACACGACCTCCGTGTACTCGGCGGTTTCGTTCTCGAGCACACCGATGTTCCTGGCCGTCATCCGGTTGTAGGACGGGAATCCCGTCACCTCCCACTCGCCGTTGCTGGCCTCTGCGAAGGCGTGATCTTTCTTGTCGCCAGTTTCGCCGCTCTTCCGCTTCAACCGGAAGGTGCGCGCGTCCTTTGTCCAACTGCTGAAGGTGATGTTGCAGCGCTGGCTGTCGTAGGGAAACTGCCGGATGTTGACCCGGCAGAAGGCTTTGAACAGGGCTTGGGCACCGAGCTTCACCCAGCCATCGTGGCGCACCCTAGCGGTGGACTCACCGTAGATGAACATGCCCTCCTCGAAGTTGCCGTGCAACGACTCGTAGAAGATGAGATCGGGGTACCAGATCTGTTCGGACTTGATGGCGAACTCGGTCACATTATTGAAGCTGGCGGGGTCCCAGACCAGTCGACAGTCCTGCCAGGTTGATTCAACCCACACGTCCACGCTGAGCATCTGGGTTGGCTCGTCCAAGTCGAACAGCTGGTAGAGCAGCATGTCCTGGCTGACCTCGAGTTTATCGCCAACTTTACAAATTGGCATGGCGCTCGGGGCGTATTTGTCAAATAGGTGAGTCAGCAAGCTGTCGTAGATTGTCTTTTTCGGTTGAGGTGGAGCCGCCTGACTCGCAGAGTTGGGCAGCCAGCAGAATGCTGCTCCCATTGTCAAGAGAATCCCGCCGAGAAAGTGCATTCCCGATTCTAGGAAATATTGTCAGTCCGGCTGATGTATCAAACAAAGCAAATTGTCTTTAAACCATCTACGTCCACGGCTGTTCTCTGTCTGCGCCTGATAGTTTTCTAGGCTAGGCTAAGATTCCCTTTCTTATAATTTTTTCCTCTGTGTGGTGGGTGTGGCCAAACATGCGAATGCGCGAATCAATGTTGGTCGGAAGAAGCGTCCGCATTAAGGACCATGTGGCCCGACCAATAGAGAAGCCATGGCAAGCAAGCAAGCCCTGGACTGGCCTGGCAAGCCCTGCCGGCCGGCCTTAAGCAAAACGGTAAGTCTTGTTGCCCCCCCCCCCCGTGCAAGGCCCGGGGAGTTGACAGGAGCGGAGAGACAGGCAGAGAAGGGAGGAGGGGTTTGAAGGCCCTCTTCAACTTGCCCTGTGCGTACAGCAGGCTACCGAGGCTGCTCCCCTCCCTCCAATTCATTTTCTCTCTTCCCCCGAACCCCAACAGTCCCTCATATTTTCTTGGTCACTGTTTTTTCCTCAGAAATGTCTGCACTTTTTAAACTCTGGGTTGGTGTGGTGGCAGCCCGCGGAGCCGACATGGAGCGACATGATCGCGTGCGGGGGGGGCTTCCAGAGTCTCCCTCAACATTTCCCTTTGCCGGCCTGGCCTCACTTCAGCCACTTGTCCAATCAATGAATTCTTATACTTTTCAGGCCTAATTTCACTGCATAGTTGCTGCGGTGTTAGCACAGCTTGCAGCTGAACTATTCAAACATGCACTAGTATATATAGCATAGTATACGCTCGTATACAGTTGGTTGGGTTCAAATTTGATTATCGATTCGGGATTAGTACTTTCCGACCAAATTCTGATAGGATTTTCTTGTACGATTTCCGCTAAATTGCTTCGGCAGTTGTGATTAACTTAGGTTTAATATACATATTTTGAGTTTTTAAACATTATAGACGCCACCTACTAACATTATAGACGCCTATAATTGATTAAAATATCAATGCTTTCTTATCAAGAGGGAAATGTCTCTATGATACTTCAAGTAACTAGCTAGTTATTTAGTAAGTACGCTCGTAATATGAATCCACTGTTCGTAGAAGTGCAGTGTGTCATCGACTATAGACCTTTCGATCGAGAGAAACCCGATTTCTCCAGCGATAGAAGAGTATAAATTTCTAATACGCTCGAGTCCATCGTCCATCTATATACTTCAGTTGTCGATGGTGTGGTGTCACCTTAAAATCTTTGCCTTGGCACACCAACTTTAACAACCCGCACTGGCCGCACAACAAACTACTAGCAGTCACGAAGTCGTCTGTCTTAGCCGATACTTTCGTTCGGTTCTGTTAGATACAGAAATTGCTACCAAAACTCCGAAAAAATAAACTCCATTTGAAAGTGAATGGACATTTTCACTGATTGGTACATGTATATTGAATTTATTAAAGAAAAGCTTTATCAATTCGATAAAGTTATCTTACTGATTTAATTGAAGGCGTTGAAAAGTTATTCCCAGTTAGGGAAATTGCTAGTTCATTATATTCGAAACAGTCGGATTTGAACGAAAATGAAAATTCAATATTTAATAAATTTATAAATTCGTTGACAATCGGCAAATTTGAATTTTCTTATCGTACTACTACTATCGGGAGCACTAGTAGTGACTCAGAAAAGGCGGAATTTTTTTGTTTATTTAACGAAGTGTTCTCGGTATCTCAAATGATATACAAAAAACGAAAAACAACTGAAAGAATGTGTTGGCAGTTCAATACGCCGAGGAATCTGACAATTTATGGCTGAAAACTGAATAGTCTCATGTAGCTACAAAATGTACCACTACAGCAGAAGTATCCAGGATTCATGGATCGTACCGATACTTGATCATGGACTTGCCCCAGTCATTCTGCAGTTCCAACGTCGGCCTGCCGTCTTTGCTTCGCTGCCTGACGATCATCCTGTAGCCGTCTCTGCCGATTGCGACTCGACCGCCGTGCGCAATCGGAAACACCGACTCGATGTCATATCGCCTCAGAAATTTGTCAAAGTAATTGTTGGCCTGATTGAAGCCGCCTCGGCGGGTGATGACCTGAAGTCCTGTGCTGGTTGTGGAGCCAACACCGTGGCTTCGGTACCACCGGGCGAGTCTCGGAACAATAATTCCCAGGCCTCTGAGGACCGCGATGTGGCGCTTGTGTCTGCGGATGGGTGTTTGATGTGTTCTGTGTCTGCGGATGGGTGTTTGATGTGTTCTGTGTCTGCGGATGGGTGTTTGATGTGTTCTGTGTCTGCGGATGGGTGTTTGATGTGTTCTGTGTCTGCGGATGGGTGTTTGATTTGTTCTGTGTCTGCGGATGGGTGTTTGATGTGTTCTGTGTCTGCGGATTGGTGTTTGATGTGTTCTGTGTCTGCGGATGGGTGTTTGATGTGCTGTGTCTGGGGATTGGCAATTTTTTTATATTCAGAGTATCTGAAGGATTGACTTGGATGTGCTGAGTCCGGTGATGTTTCTGCAAAAGCTGCAGCTGCACTTAGGTAGCAACTCACCTTGGAGTTTCTTCAACCGAGCATCGAGCTGCGCAAACTCCAACGTCGCGGTTCTCGAATGGCTCTGAGTTATCTTCGGTGTGACAGCAGAGTCTCCGGTTCGGGCAGTCCGAGTCGTATGAGCAGCTGAGCGAGGCGCCTTGACCTGCGATTTTTGCGGAGTTTTGGAATGCGCCTTACTTTTTTGCTGCGCACATTGCCTCCGAAACTGGACACCCACTCGGTCGCTCACTCGGTACTCAACGGGGCACCCACCAAGCCTCACACTCAGTCATCCCCTGGGTCACTCATTCATGAAGGTAAACACTCGGTCAGTCATTCAATCCTGGACTCCAATGACTCACACAGTCACTCCAAACATGAAAAACGTCAACCTCTCTGTCTTGGTCTCCAAAACCGCATTTACTCACTAATAGTCACTCCAGCTAATAGACCCAGTGCGATGAGTAAGATGAGTCGCATTTTGTCAGCAGGACTGTCTCCGTCTGTTTTAACGTGTGACAAGGAACAGAGATCGTATTAGTTTATGTCGTCTAATTGCAGACAGTCAAGTTTGACTGCTTATATGCCCAAGCAGTGCAAGATCGACCGGAAAACGATCCAAATCTCAGTTATAAATTTGGTCTGTTGTTGAAGGTTAAAATCTTATCTGTGTTATATTTTTGCTTTATTTCCAGTGCAAAACAGTCGAATTTCTGCAACTTGCCAGTTTTGACTCACCGGAAAGTTGAAAACTGTTTTTTTTATCTCGGTGTCTATAAATTTGACATGCCTACCAAATAAAGCAATTTGTTTAAACAGGTAAGATTAAAAAGTCAACATGATTTCCTTGAACAGTATTACTGGTTTCTTCTCAATCTTGATCGCGTGGGATCTTTTCGTGGACTTCCTTTTCCAGCACATGGTGACCGTGTCTCCGCGATGCTGATCACAATATTGTAATCAAGTGACCAGCCGCACCTAGTCGCAAGGCTTTGTGTCACATCGTGGACAAGCGGTATTCATTTTTTATGAGCGATTTCACCTGCCCTAATGGGCAGATGTGCAACCGACAGCTCAGCTGCAGCTATTGCGCGGCGATCTGAAGGCTGCGCAGGGCTGTTCAGTCCAAGGATTCTGGGGGGGGGGGTCGCCACACACCCTCAATTACCCCAGCTAATGCTGGCACCTATTTTACAGCTGTGTGAGCTGAATTAATTCAGAGTTACGCTCGTAAGTGACTTGCTCACGGACAAAAACGTTCAGTGGCATCGAGAATCGAACCAGGCGCCGACCCTTAAGTAGTGAGTCCGACGCTGTAACCACTAGGCTACAACGGATATTCATGCACTTTGAGGATATGCGGTGGTGTAGTGAGTAAACTCAGACGGTTACCGCGAGGTGGAAAAATAGTACGGATCTCACAAGAGCCCGCAACCGGTGAATATATATTTGAGGTGCATCACCTGACCTGAAGTAAAGTACACATGCGACCCCGACTCACAGGTGGGTCCTCGCGGGACGTCGTGCCGCAGAGGTCCGGGCAATGGTGACCCGGCAATCGGCATGCCAGTGCGGAATTGGCGCGTTGTCCATCTCTCTCGGCGCATCCTCGACGCCGGCGTGGAAGCTGCCGTTGGCGCCATGGGCGCGTAGTCTCGGAGCGATGTTACAAGTAAGCTCGGCTAGCCGGCGGAGTGGAGTCAGCTGGTGTTGCCTCAGAATCCTGTCAAGGAGGGTGGCGCCAGCGGTCGCAGCGCGCGGGGTAAGAGGTTGGAGCTTGGCTTCTTGAAGGAGTGCCGCAACAGGTGTGGACCGCGGGCAGCAGCCGGTGATGACCCTGGCGACCGAATTGTGTGCTGTCTCCACCTCCTTGGCGGCATGAGTCCGAAGCGAAGTTTAGACAGGCTGCCGCGCCATGGAGGACAGCAGATTAGGCATAGGTGCGATGCAAGCGTGAGAGTGTGCGAGTCCTGACCCCAGTCACGGTCGGTGAGGCACCTCAGGACACTGGTGCGCTTTTGCAGGTTCCTGCGCTGAATTGAGGCTTGGTGGCGGAAGATAAGCTGCGGATCCAGATAAACACAAGCAGTTTTGGGTGCAGTTCGAAGGGGTCCTGGGAGTCTTCGAGCATGATGCGTGGCTCCCGCGGGTCGAGACAGAAGTCCGCGACAAACCGACTTGGTCCTGCTGAGGTCCACCTTCCAGGTCTGGAAGGTGGACCTCGCACTCACGGGTAGTCACGGGCAGTCGTCCCCTGAGCTCTAAAGGTGCTGTCGTTGGCGTATGCCATTGTCAGGACGTCCTTAGTCGCGCCATGCAGGAGGTCGTCCATGAAGACGATCCACAGGGTCGGGGCGAGGACCGAGCATTGCGGAAGGCCATCGGAGTAAGGATCCGGCTTCTGGTTCCATTCCAGATGATTCAGGCGCGTCTATCCAAGAGGAACCTTCTGAGACATCGGTTCATGCAGGTGGGGACCCTCTTGCGGTGAAGGTTGACGGTTTGGGAATTTCGCCACACGCGGTCGTAGGCTCTCGAAAAAACACCGAGGAGGAGAGCTGAACGCTTTGCTGGCTTCTTCGTCTGCAGGCCGTCGAAGATGTACTGTATGACGGCAGTGATTTTCTCCTCAGTGGAGCGGTACCTACGGAAGCCGACCTATGTTGGGTTGATCAGGCAGCCCTCTTCAAGGAAGTGTGTGAGGCATTCGTTGACCATCCTTTCAGCGACCTTCGCAACGCAGGAACGAAGACAGATGGGGCGATAGTTGGCGGTGAGGTCCGGTGATTTTTCCGGCTTGGTAATCGGGCGGATGTCGCCGAGCCGCCTCTCTCCGCCTTTCTTCACGAAAGGTTGATGATGTACAGGAGGAGAGTCTTGGCGCGCTAAGGGAGGCCTTAGAAACCCTAGCCGCTCTTCCGCAGCCAGACTTGCAGCTCTGGACTGACGGCTCTGCGACCGGCGGCACTCTGCGCGGCGGTGAGGACGCCGTCTTGATCGTCCCCGGCCGTCCACCACAACGGCTACAGGCCCCGACTGGCCGCGGCACCTCGTCCTTCAGAGCCGAGGAGTGCGCAATCCGGCTGGGCCTTCAAGCGGCACTCAAAATCCTGCGATGGCCGAGCAGCGGTGAGCTCCGCTGCGCCACAGACTCGCAGTCTCTGCTCTGGAGCCGGACTCCGGAGTGAGTGATTAAATTAGTGAGTGACAGAGTGATTAAACGAGTGAGTGAAAAACTGAGACAATTGAGTGAAAAGCTACGAGGGGTGTCCAAAAAGTAGTGATACTTTTAACCGTAGCTCTCGTTCTGTAGCTTCCTGTGATTTAAAATTTTATGAACTGATAGCGGAAAATCTCTTCTACAGACTGCTTTTTGAATTTTTAAAATTGATACTAGAGAACAAAAGTTATACCCACGAAAGTAACAGTACCTGTACCATAGAGTTACACAAATTATATCGAAATTTATAATAGTTGACTTCTGCACTCATTCATTAAGAAGGCATCGATAAATGTCTTGTTTAAGCAATACCAAACCCCAATTGCAAAATGATGCTCACTGTGACTGACTGAAATTTATCTATGGACGGGATCAGGCGCAGAAAAAATAAAGCATTAAATGCATTACTTTACTTGCAAACAGAGGATCGCTTGCATTTTGCGATTCGTTCATGATTTCATTGCCCATACTCGACAACACACATGAATGTGCACTCAGTTGTTGCTCAGCAAAGTACTATCTTCACTCTTTGGGGCGCTGGCCATGGTGCCTCAGAAATTCACGCAAAACTTTGCTCTGCGCACGGATCCTCTGCGGTCAGCAAAATGACAGTTTATCGATGGATGGAGCAGTTCAGCGAGGGAAGGATTGACTTGGCAGATCAGCATTGGACGGGGCGGCCATACGTTCATCGACCTGATGTACTGGCGGACTCCATTCTGAATCTTCTTGACGAGGACTCCCGAATGACCATTAGAGAGATCGCTGACAGGTTGGACAAGCCGAAATCAACAATTCATCGAAGCTTACTCGGCATGGATCTCGTGAAGCTCAGCCTATAATTTGTGTAACTCTATGGTACAGGTACTGTTACTTTTGTGGGTATAACTTTTGTTCTCTGGTATCAATTTTAAAAATTCAAAAAGCAGTCTGTAGAAGAGATTTTCCGCTATCAGTTCATAAAATTTTAAATCACAGGAAGCTACAGAACGAGAGCTACGGTTAAAAGTATCACTACTTTTTGGACACCCCTCGTACATGTTGATCGTGCAGGCAGGGTAAATTTAACAATACTTAATTCATATAATGAAGTTATCTAACTGTTTCAACTCATCATTAAATACGTAGCCAAGCCATTCGCAGTCAGAAAAACTGCCAGTTCGGTATATTTGAAACAGTCAAATAGAAAAAATTACAATCAACATTTAATAAAAATAATGCATTCATAGTCAGTTGGCGAATAATTTTCGGATTGTACTACTACAAGGAGCACTTACTGAAACACAACGAAAGAATTTGCTTGTTTTAACGAATTGTTCGCACCTCTCCGGAAAAGATTGTAAATAAGGTTATCAACAAACACAAGCAGGAGTTAGAACTCATGGCTCGTACCGGTACTTGATGATGGACTTGCCCGAGCTATTCTGCAGTTCCAACGTCGGTCTGCCGTCTTTGCTTCGCTGCCTGACGATCATCCTGTAGCCGTCTTTGCCGATTGCGACTCGACCGACGCCCGGAATTGGGCGCACCGATTCGATGTCCGATCGCCTCACGAACTTGTCGAAGTCTCTGTTGGCCTGTCTGAAGCCGCCTCGGCGGGTGATGACCCGAAGTCCAGTGCTGGTTGTAGAGCCAACACCGCGGCTTCGGTACCAACGGGCGAGTCTCCGAATGATGGTGCCTAGGGCTCTGGCTAAGACCCCGAGGCTGCGCTTGTGTCTGCGGACGGATGTTTGATGTGCTGTTTGTCTGCGGATGGGTGTTTGATGTGCTGTGTGTCTGCGGATAGGTGTTTGATGTGCTGTGTGTCTGCGGATGGGTGTTTGATGTGCTGTGTGTCTGCGGATAGGTATTTGATGTGCTGTGTGTCTGCGGACGGATGTTTGATGTGCTGTTTGTCTGCGGATGGGTGTTTGATGTGCTGTGTGTCTGTGGATAGGTGTTTGATGTGCTGTGTGTCTGCGGATAGGTGTTTGATGTGCTGTGTGTCTGCGGATAGGTGTTTGATGTGCTGTGTGTCTGCGGATGGGTGTTTGATGTGCTGTGTGTCTGCGGATAGGTGTTTGATGTGCTGTGTGTCTGCGGACGGATGTTTGATGTGCTGTTTGTCTGCGGATGGGTGTTTGATGTGCTGTGTGTCGGCGGATAGGTGTTTGATGTGCTGTGTGTCTGCGGACGGATGTTTGATGTGCTGTTTGTCTGCGGATGGGTGTTTGATGTGCTGTGTGTCGGCGGATAGGTGTTTGATGTGCTGTGTGTCTGCGGATAGGTGTTTGATGTGCTGTGTGTCTGCGGATAGGTGTTTGATGTGCTGTGTGTCTGCGGATGGGTGTTTGATGTGCTGTGTGTCTGCGGATAGGTGTTTGATGTGCTGTGTGTCTGCGGACGGATGTTTGATGTGCTGTTTGTCTGCGGATGGGTGTTTGATGTGCTGTGTGTCGGCGGATAGGTGTTTGATGTGCTGTGTGTCTGCGGACGGGTGTTTGCTGTGCTGTGTGTCTGCGGTTTGGCAGATTATTTTGCACTCAAAGTATCTGAAATATTGACTTTGATGCGTTGCGAGTCCAATGTTTCTGCAAAAACTGCAGCTGAACTCGGGTACGAGCGTAGCGACTCACCTGGGAGTTTCCTCAACCGAGCAACGAGCTGCGCAAACTCCAAAGTCGCGGTTCTCGAATGGTCCTGTGTCATCTTCGGTGTGACAGCAGAGCCTGTGGTTTGGGCAGTCTGAGTCATCTGAGCAGCTGAGCGAAGCGCCTTGACCTGCGATTTTTGCGGCGTTTTCGAATGCGCTTATTTTTTGCTGCGAACATTGCCTCCGAAGTTGGAAACAAACTCAGACGCTCACTACATGTATGCACTCACTGGGTCACTAACTCGGTTACTCGCTACGTCACTCAGTCGATTACTCATTAAGTCTCACACTCAGTCAGTCATGCGCTAGGTCACTCATTCATAAAGTGAAACACCTGGTCAGTCACTCTCTGTCTTTGTATTCAAAACCGGTCACTCACCAATAGTCACTGCAGCTAGCAGAGCCAGTGTGATGAGCAAGATAAGCCGCATTCTGTCAGCAGGATTGTTTCAGTCTGTCCTAACTGCGACAAGGATCGTATCAATTTGTGTCGTCTTGCAGGCAGACAGTCATTCCCGTTCGAGGACTGCTTTTATGCACAAGCAGTTCAAGATCGACCGGAAAAACATGAAATCGCAGTTCTAAATTTGGCCAGCTGTTCAAGCTTGAAATCTTATCTAAATTTTATTTTAGCTTTTTTTCAGTGCAAAACAGCCGACTTTCTGCACCTTGCCCAGATTTGACTCAACTTCGAACTTCCCTTCACCGGAAAGTTAAAAATGTGCTTTTGTCTCGGTTTCTAAATTAATGTTGCCTACTAAACAAAACAGTTTGCTCGGAAGATAGCAGGTAAGCAGGTAAGATTAGAAAATAAGCTTGATTTCCTTGTGTATTCTTGACTTCTGCCTAATCTTGATCATGGGTCTTTTCGTGCATTCCCTATTCCAGCACATGGCGATCGTGTCTCCCCGATGCTGCTATCATAAGGCTGCCATCAAGTGACCAGCCTACCTACAAGCTTTGTATCACATCGTGGACAAGCAATAGTCAGGCTATTCATAATCTCACATTCCACAATCCCTAATCCTCATCATTCATTTGATCGTCTAGAGAAAGTCCTTTTATATTTTGGAATCACTATGATCCTTAAAGTCGTCGTAGTACGTTCCGATTGCATGAGGCGCCGCTACCTGACAGACGCTCCTTCACAATAGTTTTTACACAATAGTATTTTCACTTGCACAATCGTATTTGCACTTCTACAATAGTATTTGCATTTGCACCTGCAGAAATTGAAGCCACAGAGCAAGATGGTTTGCGGTTGAAAGAAATGAGAAAACAAAAGAAAGTGGATAAGCATTCTACACGTGAAAAAATGAAAAGAAATGAACAAAAGAAGTCACTGACGAGAAGCGCTGAGAAGTTCGATGGCGTGAACGCCAGTACTAGTCGTGCTCCAGTTGCAACTGAAACGAGCAACGACGCTGATCAGCTCCGCGACACCTCCGCAATGCAGTCGAGCGCCATTGTGACAGAGAGTCCTGGCTTAGAGGTCGATTCAAATTCAACACCAGAAGCTGGAGAACTTCAGATGGAGGAGCAGGTTCTGGAAATATCGACAGACAGAAATATGTCGGTTGCCCAGACCCGCGCCTTATTGAGCACATACTGCACTAACGCCTCAACCGCCTCCAAGGCTGCGCGAATGGTAACATTGCCGGAACAGCAGGCGTATTTGTTGGTTCCAGAAGATCGTCGAATGCATCTTATAGAAGCCTTGCAGAGTTACATGTACAGAGCAGCTCTGCATAAAGCACAGGTCGACATAGAGCAATCCGAGGACGTCTGCGAAGCTGCACTTTGAAAAGCGATTCGCGCTCTGTTACGAACTTCATTCTACGACGAGGAGTTCAGTTCGAGCACCGTCTCTGGACGAAAAACTAACGGTCATAGATGCGTGGCAGCCAACCCGGCCAAAATCGTGGCCGCAAAGTTGTGGTTGACGATCGAGTCAGTCCAATTTCGGCCCATTCTTCGAGCGTTCACAAAGTATTGGTTTTGTCAGCCTAACTGAGAATAAAGCCATCCAAAGTGAGAATCCTGCCTACGCTAACTGCGAAGGGCCTGGCTGCGTGCAGCCTTAGTCTATGGGCCATAGACAATAAAGGACAAGCAAAGTGATAAAAAGCCATCCAATGTGAGAATCCTGCCTACGCTAAATACGAAGGGCCTAGCTGCGTCCAGCTTAGTCTATGAGCCATAGACTATAAAGGACAAGCAAAGTTTTAAAAAGGCATCCAATGTGAGAATCGATCGCTTTTTCTCTTTTCCCCAGCTCTCTCTACTCCTCCAAGCGCAACACTCCATCACTGCTTCTCCATCACCCACAGTCTCGTTGCTTTCTTGCCTATTTATCCAACACTTAGAATTAACAGAGTTCAGTCTTCACCACTGCAATAAAAATGCCCGCCTCATCTGTGGACCACCAGCGACTCATTGCGGCCATTGAAAATGGAAGCTCACTAAGGGAAGCAGCAGCCGTCCTGCAACTGCCTTTCTCAACTGCCTATAGAATTGCCCGTCAGCATCGCCTAGAAGGAAGAACTGAGGCGCTTCCTCGCGGTGGTCAACGACTTCTTAAAGTTGATGATGAAATGCGGCAATTTCTGAACCAGAAGCTGCAAGAGAACCCCTTCCTAACGTTAAAAGAGATGGCCAACTGCATGGCTGCACAGTTTCCGGAGAAGCCTCAAGTGGGGTACAAGACGGTCGATCGGATGCTCCAAGGGATGCTATACACCCTGAAGCTCGGAACGAAGGGCAGTGACACCAGAGCGAGCTGCAATCTGCCTGAAAACATCGAGGCCCGGAGAGAATATGCCAACTTCATGCTGCACCTTGACGCCTCCGTACACATCGTCTATTTGGACGAAACTGGATTCAACTTGTGGCTACGGCGATCGCAAGGCCGTGCTATCAGGGGTCGCCCTGTTAAGCGGACTGTGACGACACAAAGAGGCCCAAACGTGACCGTCTGCATGGCTATCTGCGCAGAGTTTGGCCTGGTGCACTCGACCGTGCAGCGGGGTGGTCAGACGCTGGTTCGCTTCCAGGAGTTCATCAACTTCTTGGCAGAGCGATGCAATGAGCTCGATGCCGATGGAAGCTGGCTGGTTGTGATGGACGGCCCGCACTTCCACAGGGGAGCCAGGGTGCCGGAGCAACTACAAGAGAAATCTCGATTCGCATCCTGCCGCCATACTCACCCTTTCTCAACCCATCGGAACTGGCCAACAGTGCACTGAAGGCACGGATCAAAAGCCGCCGGGCAGACGCTGGACTAGTCAACGAGGAGGCCGTTGCTCCAGATGGCGTCAACCAAGAGGAGTGGCGATTCATGCTGTTAGAGAGGGAGGCGCGCGAAGCGATTGACGACACAGTCACTGCTGGGAAGGCTGCCGCGTGGGACCTGCATTGCAGACGACTCTTTGGGCAGTGCATTGAGGGACGGCTATTTTAACTCTTTACTTTACTGTACTGTATCATCCAGTGTGTTCCTGTTTCCGTTATTCCGTTCAAGCTATTGGCTATTCATATGGCTCAGAAGGCATAAAAATAAAAGAATACGACGCATAGACCAATCGATTCTCACATATGATGGCTTTTTATCACTTTGCTTGTCCTTTATTGTCTATGGCCCATAGACTAAGGCTGCACGCAGCCAGGCCCTTCGCAGTCAGCGTAGGCAGGATTCTCACTTTGGATGGCTTTATTCTCAGTTAGGCTGACAAAACCAATAATATATTAATATAGTCTGTTTCGCTCATTTCTGCCCTTAACAGCCTAACTATATTAGTATTGTAGCCAATCTAAGCCTGCCAACGCAGCGGGCGAGAAATACCATTTCACGCCCGCTGAATCCATTCTATGGTCAAATTCCATTTGAAGTAAGCTATTGGCTTCGTTTCTCGCCCGCTTCTTCCTGACTTGTCTATGGCCTAAGCACTCGAGACCTGTCATATTAAGTCATGTTGAAGTCATGTTAGAAAGAAAAATCCATCGTGTTTTTATTACTTTACTGTTTGTCGAATATGTATAAGTTCTTTCCGTTTCTTTACTTCTTTGGTCCAAACCGCTTGGCTGAGAACTCGTTTCTTGGCCGAGGCGTAGAAACGGAAAGAATATATTTCTGCCTCATTTGGTCAGTCCGTCAGAGTCGTGTTGTAAGTGTCTATGGTCAAGACTTCTTTTTAGTATAGGTCCTCGCCTAGAGAAGACCCATGCACGATCTTTCTTTACTCTTTAGTTTGCAACTTTATTTGAACAACGCAACAATCACAAGCATGGATTTAGATTTTGATCTCGGGATCGACTTTATGCCACTCGACTTTGCGACAATCGACGATTTATTGAGTGCTACAGGCGTTCCTACAGATGGAGAATTGGAGTTTGCTATTGAGGAGCAGAGGCTAGAATAAATAATTAAATCTGTTATTCCGGAGGGAACAAAGAAGAAGTGTCAATGGATGGTGGAAGTTTTTCGACGCTGGCACGACAAGAAGAAGGAACAGTGGGCAAAATCCGAACCTAATGGTGGTCCTGCTCTGATGTTTCTTGCCGATCTTGCCGACATGAGCAAATCGGACCTTAACTATCTACTTAAATGGTTCATACTGGAGGTGCGTACAAAGAGTGGCTCTCGGTACACTGCTTCTACGTTGAAGGACTTTTTCAGTATGTTGCAGTACTACCTAGTCAACGACTGCAAGAAACCGTTTAGCCTGTGGAAGGATGTGGAATTCGCTGAGAGTCGACGGGCGTTGGACGCTTCAATAAAGATGAGTACTCGAGAGGGCAGAGGTAGTGGACTGCGTAGAGCTGAGCCTGTTCCTGCCAGCATAGAAGACAAGCTGTGGCAAAGTGGCATGCTTGGTCGGGATACGCCAAAACAGCTAGTGAGTGCTCTGATCTGGTGCGTCGGTAAGCACTTTGCTCTCCGCGGGGGATCCGAACTGCGTGGTCTGGTGTACAACCGCCAAATCCAACTGGAGAAGGTAGACAATGAATTCTGCTTGGTTTATAGAGACAACGCTGGAACGAAATCCAATCAAGGCGGCCTAAAGGGCCTTCGTCGCGAACCCAAGGTTGTCAGAGCTTTCCACACCGAAGATCATGCCAGGTGCATTGTCTGTGTGTACACGGACTACTGCGCGCGTCGGCCACGTGAGTGCCATGAAGCTCTTATCTTGTCATGCAATCGTCAGTGGAAGCCAGACAGCCGCGCCGAGTGGTTTATGCGGACGCCAATGGGACGGCACACCCTGGCTGACACTGTCAAGACTTTAGTGAACGATGTTTCGCCTGGTAATGGTACACGCTACACTAATCAAAGTCTACGCAAGACCTGCGCTACCACCCTGAACGAGGCTGGCGTGCAACGAGCTGACATAGCACGTGTGACCAGGCACAGTAGCAACGCTTTAGAGCGCTACATTGGCATCTCAATGAGTCAAGAGAAAACTTCCAGCGCCATCCTAGCTGGATCTGCAGCTGCTGAAACGAAACCGGAAAGTGCAGCAAAAACCGAGCCGGCCGGGGCTGGAGACGAGATGGACGGTGGCGTTGGCAGTGGTCAACCAAGGGTGAAGAGAATGCGCCTGGAGGTGTGTGGCGATACAAACAAAGTGAGCATCTATTTCGAATGATTGAATGATTGAAGTGACAAAATACAGCATCGTAAAAAATTTCTTCCTTTAATATTGCATTGTTAATGTTGTTTTATTACATCACTTTCTGATAATAAATATACTGTTGTTGAGTTGATTTCTCTGGCCCGGACCGCTGTTTCTTTGGCCGGGCCAAAGAAAGAATTGTTGCATTGAACCATAGATATATATGGAGCGGCCAAATGGGGTAGAAGCTGCGTTATTCTTCAATACGCGAAGACGAAATTAGTGGATTGAGCTCAGATGAGCTCGATTTCATCACGCATCTCGATCCTCGGGACCATGTCGACAGAATCGGTCAATGGACAGGGCTGACGGATGAGCAAGAGAGGCTAATTGATGAGGAACTACGCAATCCTACGCCGGAAGATCAGGTTGGAAACCTGTTTCGTGCATTGACAGAAGAAGAAGCTGGCCTACATCATGTGGAGCAAGAAAGTAAACGGAAGTCGACGGTTAAGCAAACTGAATTGCATATTCGCAAACTAAGAGTTTCTACGCGCGGAGAATTTACCTGATCACATCGAGAATATGCCAGTGAGGTATCTCAACTCCTAGTTACGCCTGTTCTTGGTTCAGTTCTTTAAAGATCATGATAATGGGGATTGTCTTCCCAAACTCTCTAACATGTTAGGACCCCGATGATTTGATTGGGGATAGAATTTTGTATTACATAGTTTAAAGACTCCCTACTGTACATCGTAATCAGGTGCACTGAGACTGCTCGCATACGCCTCGGCGTCTCTAAGCGCCACCGTCCGAAGCGTTCGGGCCAGGAGAATAATTTGTCTAAAAGGCGCCCTTGCGCAACCGCGAAGGGGTGCAACCCGACCTCGGCTCGTCTTCTGGAATAACGTCGGTTGTACGCATTATAAGTCACGACGATGAGCAGGCTCCTGCTCGTCCTACTGCAGGTCCAGCTAGCCACGTGGCGTACTGCAGCCGGCAGCTATTCGCTGGAATAATGCAACGTTATGATGGTAAGATCATATGTTCATTTGATCATTATGATCATAGCTTACGATAAGATCTTACAATCTTACGATCATGCCTCGATGGGACTGATCAGCAATTCATAACAGCATGTGCATGCTATATGGGCAGGTTTTTTCTGCCTTCTGGCTTTGGGGGTGAAACGTACAGTCCTGCATACGAATATATATCTTCGATTGCGTCTGTTTTCAGATCTGCTGTCGCAGCTTTAGATAGCGAATATATACGAGTATATAGATGGTACAAATGCTAGAGATTACTAGCATCTACCGTCTATGTAGATGTAAATGCTAGAGATCATGTAGCTGCAGCATATGCTCAATATTGAAACGTACACATCTCTTGAAGTCAATAAAGTCGGTTTTTTGCTGCCAGAGCTGCTACCGTAGTTTTTCACTTTTCATTTCGGTCGTACGAGTATATTAAACCTATGCTAGTATAAAAGTATTTGTGAGTAATATTAGCATTGCAATACTTATACTTTACAATGGTTAAAAGTGTTAGTTACTCTTTAATAACTCAATGTATCCTCAATAATTAGCTATAACATTTCGTTTCACTGCAATATTCACGTCACCTGTAGCAGCTGCAGATTCTTTTCAACATTTTGCTAGAGCAATCTAAAATCGGTTAACAGAAATGATAAATATGAAAACATCAGCACCCAATGCGAATAGAAGGTTATGCATATATATAGCTTGATGCTACACTGCAAGCTGCCATGAATATGTCGCGGTAATTAACGAACTTTCATTATTAAAACAATTAAATGTGCGCGCAAGTCCTTAATTCAGAAGTATAACTCAGAAATAAAGAACGTTCGCAATGAAAATGGAGAAATTAAGGTTCCTAACCAAGGTCGGACACTGTGTCCGGTTGGACGATTTAAGCTAGTTAATCCGGTATTTCGTCCGGTATTCGGTCCGGTTGGGCGATTCGAGCTAGTTAATCCGGTATTTCGTCCGGTATTCGGTCCGGTTGGGCGATTCGAGCTAGTTGGTCCGGTATTCGGTCCGGTTGGACGATTCGAGCTAGTTAATCCGGTATTTCGTCCGTATTCAGTCCGTTTGGACGATTCGAGCTAGTTGGTCCGGTATTCGGTCCGGTTGGACGATTTGAGCTAGTTAATCCGGTATTTCGTCCGTATTCAGTCCGGTTGGACGATTCGAGCTAGTTAATCCGGTATTTCGTCCGTATTCAGTCCGGTTGGACGATTCGAGCTAGTTATTCCGGTATTTCGTCTAGTATTTTATCCCCCCTCTGGTAAATAAACCAGATAACACGAGGTAATTTGCAAATCTTGTCAGATTCACTACCGATTTCCTTGTGAAGTGAGGACTAGTTTAGTGTTAGGTGCCCCCTTTTGTCAGCTGTGCCTTCTGCGCCCCTCTGAGCTGTTGGCTGCTGCTGGCCGCAGCTCTCCCTCTCCCTCTCCCTCTCCCTCCCGTTCTCCCTCTCCCTCTCCCTCTCTCTCTCCCTCTCCCCGTCCCGTTGTACTTTTGGCTGCCTGCGCTCCCGGTTTCCGGTTCGTTTGCGTTCCCAGTGTCTGAGCTTCTCCGCTCAGCCTGTTCTTGATTCATTGTCTGTCTGCCCCCCACCTTTTCTCCCTTTTGTGTGGCTGCGTTTCTTATTCCGAGTTCAGCCCGTTCTGGCTGTGCTCACTGTATGGTGAAATCGATCCGCTATCCTATAAGTACGAGCCTCTGTTTGGCAACCGCTCTTTGCGCTCTGCGTTTCAACCCGTTGGTTGGCGCTAACTCCCTTCGTCTATCAGTTCGTTTAACTCAGTCTCTGATCTGGGCTAGCTTGTAAGTCCTGCGCAGTTCGCGCTTGCCCTCTGCCAACTTTAATCTAACTTCTGAACCATCTGTGACTGTGTGACTGAGCTTGTGGAAATACTCCCGACCAAGCTAACAAGAAACTAGCACAGTTCCTTATCCCCGCACTTAAGCCCTGCAGGACCGCTGACGAGGTGTGCACCGGTGCGAACTGTCAAATCTGCACGGCGTGCTGAGTTCTCGTGTCTCGTTTATTTCGCTCAGCCCGGAGTCTTCTTCATCGAAGGACAAGATCCGAGCGAGCTGGTGGCAGCATCTACCAACGCTACTAAGAGCAACTTAGTAGGAGAATCTACCAAGGGTTCAAGGTAGGCAGCTCCAGTGATTGATTGGGAAGCGACAAGCAAGCACTTCACTTGTTTGGGGTGCGAAACTGGTGAAACCACTAAATTAGTCTCCAGGTAATTTTAGTGTTATCTGGTTTCACTGTTATCTGGTGATTTATCTGAATTTCACAAGATAACATGGCGCGAATCTTGTTTGAAAAACAGATAACAGTACAAGATTCGCCACCAGATAATTCTCCGTTATCTTGTTTGAATCGGAATTGCACCAGATAACGTGGCCCAAACTTGCTGGAAACAATAAAGTCAGCAGATCAGAGTTTGATACCTGGCTAACTATAATTCAGCTGACCCGATAGTTTCATCGCTTATGAAACAGCGCTTATGGGGTTTACGGAGAGTGCGTCCGACGGAAGGCACACATACTATCCCGTCACGCAATCCCTGGCATCCGCGAACTGCGGCGCGAAACCTCTCCATTCTCTAATTCTCTGCAATTGATCTGCTTCACGGCGGTACTGTAGCGTCCGTATTGCGCGCTGTGCCCATCCCCCGTACAGAAGACAAAAGGTTGTTTATTCAATTGTAAAATTGTGTCGCCCTGATTGTGTGAGAGAGGTTTGACTACCACTGGCATGTAGTCCGTCACAGCTGCTTAGTGTGTCAACAGGCTGAATGATTCTATCGTCATATTTGACGCTTAGAAACATGTATCAGCCAACCATATTGTTTAGCACAGCTGGGTGTCTAGACTGAAACTATGGAAGAGTTCCAAATAGCTCTAACTGGTCCAGTGTGCAAAGCAGCTTTCCTATTAAGATAGACGCTAATTCGATTTTTGTCGGTACATGCTCCATTAATTTGTCTAAGGCGTTTGCAGTTGCACCAGCCGCGAGCAGATCAAGTCAAGAGAGTAGTCGTTACAGACTTTTTTGAGTAAATGCTGTTCTCTCCTCGATATTTTTGTAAAAATCATGTACAGCTGGCGCAAATAAATCAACAAATATGAGTTTTGTGATGCGTTTTGCATTCATTTTTTCTTATCATTTTAATATTTGTGGTATCGAAGTAGATACTAAAATACTAAAATAGTAGCGCTTATATCAAAGGGATATAGTGGGAATAGAGGGATATAGAAATTGGGCAGGAATTTTACACCAGCTATTCATATGTATTTGTAGTAGGGCATAATTTAGGGGTAGAATTAGTCACGGGACAAATATTCTTTTTGACCATTGTTAGTTGTTTTAGCTAGGGGAAGTAATTAGAACAGGGGTAAGTCGCTAATTTTGGGGATTCATTACATTCACAGAGCAGTTGGGGCTCAGGAAAAGCGTCCTGGAAGTTAGTTCTAACTTAACTCAATGCCGAGACATTGCACTCCAAGGTAGTCTATGCCTAAGTTTTACGCACGAATAACTAAGTAGCAGTAACCATTGCATGCTTAATAATTTTCTTTTATTTTTCTTTGTTAAATAATGGTTTTCCTGTGTTGCTCCTTTAATCACTAGCTACCGAATGTATGATTTAGGGAACAGGAAGCCTGGTGGCAGCGAAATCTACCAACTACCCCGAATAATCCACTAACTTCTAAAAATACTAAAGCAGAAAACCAGTAGACTAAACCGCAGGAATCACGCCCATTCCATAATTAATCTCTAATAGCCTGATTCATCATGCAGTTGCACAGAATCGCTCATTATTTTCATAAAACCGCCGAGATCCAATTCGATAACTGCGTAGATATATATATATACTATATGGATAGTTTAAAGTTTGTCTCGATCAAAGATCAAGATACTGGTGGCCGGGACTGAATCGTTCCATGGAAGAGTATTGTTGTGTATTAAACGCGTGGGTTTTTGTGCGAGCGAGAGTTGAGAAATAAGAATTGTGGAGTCTCGACTGACTCCGCCGCTTTATATTTGTTAGTAAATGAAGCGTAAACGTTGGGTGTATACACCTGGCAGATTGGCTATATGTTACGCAATGATTTGAGTTAAATACCATACTGTTGAAACATAAATACGGTACGACTGAAGTACTCAATACTTGTACTTAGTACTCACGCCACAACAAGTATTGCCGGAGCTGTGTCCACTGCGCGAAGGCAAAGCCTGGGCGCGGCAACCGGGCGCGGCAACCGGGCGCGGCAACCGGGCGCGGCAACCGGGCGCGGCAACCGGGCGCGGCAACCGGGCGCGGCAACCGGGCGCGGCAACCGGGCGCCTCTGCAGCCAATCCGCTCTGAAGGAGCTTTCCAGAGGATCATGAGTGACATCGTCGGGCCGCTGCCCAGATCCAGAGGGGGGCAATCGATTCGTGCTGACAATCCAGGATTCTTTTACCAAGTGGCCGGTAGCTGTGCCCATGTCGAATCAGCGAGCCCCCACGGTGGCGCGAGCGATTTTTGACCACTGGATTGCACACTTTGGTTGTCCTGAATTCCTAGTCACCAATAGGGCACCAATTTCGAGTCAGGTTTGATGAAGCAGTTGTGTCAGCTGCTGGCGGTCAAGAAATGCAGGACGTCGTCCTAGCACCAGATGGCTGATGGTCAGGCCAAGATTTTTAATAAGACATTGAAGTCGATTGATAAAGTGCAGGATGAGTGCGTTGGCTGGGGAAGGAGACTGAGAGGATCTGATCCACCCGTCTCTCATGGCGTACCGTAGCAGCGTTCACAGAGGCACGGGGTACACCCCGTACTACATGCTATACGCCAGAAATTGCGGCTTCCAGTAGACATCGGAACCTTGCCTAAGTCTATTACCGTGCTCCGTCGTATGTTCAGTCGTTAGGTAACAGTCTGACTGAGGCTCATTTGCAGGTGCGGTCCAACCTGCAGCAGTACCAGAGGAAGCAGAAAGTGCTTTACGACTCGAGGGTGCGGGGTCCAACCATAGAAGTTGGGGATGCCGACCTAGAATATTCACCTGCATTGCAGGCCGAGGAGGCAGCCAAGTTCCATTGCAATTGAAAGAGGCCGGCAAGGGTAATAGAGAAGATATCCGATTTGAACTACCGGGTTAAGCACGCCAATTAAGGAAAGAGCAAAATAGTGCACTATAATAACTTCCGAAAAGTGCCGAGCGGCCTGAGCAGTTTTAGCTGATTAGTAGGCAGACGACAGTGCAGCGCCAGTCGGCGCATCCGCCTGAGCCGGTGGGGTGCGGACAGGAGCCCACGGGACCGGAGACTACAGAGTCGGAACTTGAGGAGGAGAAGGAGTTTTTCTCGTATGTTGTGCCACCAGTTGCCGTAGGGCCTCGGCAGGGAGTAGTGAGGCCGGGGGCGCCAGTTGCGCCAGGCGCGCCAGTAGCTCGAGCAGTGCCAGCCGTCTCTGCGCTGACTGTGCGGGCGTCGGGGATGCCCCCTGCGTATTACGGGAATCCGGTGCTGTATTGTTACTTCGCAGTTGGCTCACAAGGTGGATGTCCAAATTGATTTTTAATATGCACTTGTATTAATGCATGCCATCTTTATCTGCATTCACGCTGCTGTCAATGGTAGAAAGCCAAAAATTATATAAAATGTGATGTAACCACGCTCTGGTCGCGGGATAGGGCAGGGGAACTTTTTCGGAAGTACCTCCAATCACCGTGCACCTCCTGAGCAGAGCCGTCGAGACTGGGCCAGGTCTCTGACCAGGCCTGCAGACTCCCGCTCTGCTGCACCTCCTGCTGCCTCGGTTCCGTCTCCCCGGCCACCACACATGCCTTTCCGGAGCTCCCTGTCCCTCTCTGTACCTTCCCCTCTACCCTATCTCCTATGCGCTCTACCCTATTCGTTATGTACCTCTTCTGTCCCCCATCTTTTTGTCTCTTTTTGCACTATTTTCCTGCGCTGTTCCTCCTTTCTCAGTGTCTACTTACAGCAATTCGTGCGCTCACCGTTCCCCCATCCCTTCTCAAACTCCCAAACGGTGACGCAAGTCGTGTGACCCCTCCTGCCCTCCTTCTTTTGTTCTCGTTTTCACACCCAATTATCACCTTTTCTCCAGTGTTTGCTGCTCTATTGTTCTAGATTCTCCCAATTATCCCCGTTTTCCATTTCCTTTTTCCTCGACCCCAGCCCCGTTGTTCTCAATGTTTGCTTGCGCAACACTTTCTCGACCTCCCGCTGCGCCAATTATCCCCCAGCCCACCTCTGCATTGCGCAATTTTCTCCAGTCTGGTGCGGGAGTTCCGTCAGGTCATTGCTCTGTCATAGGCAGCCTACGGTCATTGCCCCCTCTGGTCATGCGTTCGTCTCTCAACGGAGCGGACGGGCGACAAAGGTGGTTACATCAAATGGAAAAAACTTAAAGCACAAAAGTACAAAAAAAGCAAAAATTGAATACATGAAAAGCACATAAAAACATTGACTGCATTAAAAAAAACAAAAAATACTGGACACATTGCGTTGTCAATCGTTTGGTAAAAAATAACATGTTAGGGGATGGGTCAGGCCAGGGTCACGGTTGTTAGTTTGCTAGACTTAGGTAGTGATTGGGTTTAAATGTCATCATTTCAGTGAAATACTTTGAAATATGTTATTTTTCTTCTGGTCTCTCACTTCTATGGCTCTAGGTCTACTTCAAATATCAATGTGAGAGCCAAATAACTGAGGCGGCGGATTCAACTGACTTTTCTTGATGATGCAAACGCTTGATAGTAACTTACAGACCGCTGTATTTGATGGTCACAATCTCGAGATGTTATCTTACAAAATATAATGTCTAAGATGGAATTCCAAATAAGAAGTTCGATCAATTCAAGTTACAAGGGGTTTCTAATTGTACGGGTGAACCGAAGGTTCAGTCTATTGTGGAACGTGGGTTGGCTGTTGGTTTAGTTTAGTGAGTGAATTTATCAGTTTTAGTGTTTGGGTTAAGACCCTAACTGTGTCAATCAAAAGTGGTCAAAGGAGGTAGGCTAGAATGGCGAGGAGGGAAAAGAGAGGCGAAAGGGAGAGGGCGAGCTTCTTGCTTGGTTAACATGGGCTTTTATAGTACCTTTAGTCTTGATCGCATTGGATGGTACATAACTACTTTTCATTGGTTGGGGTCGTGTCCTCAGCTTTTGCTAGTTGGAGCGCATTCATTGGTTAAACTACATTCAATCTGGATGGGAATTTTTTAGAGCCAAAATGTGTCACTTCAGCAGGAGGACCATGTCGTCGCCAGGGACACTGACTGATTTGTATGGCGTAATAGGCGTGGGTCGGTCTGCTAATTCCGCGCAAATTGAGATAGCGTGTAGTCGTCTGTACTCAAAGCGGCCTTGCGTCGGTCCTGCCGAGTGAGAGTCTCCGGAGTCTCAGCGAGACGTAATGGCAATGTGTGTTTTATCTGACCCAGTTTTTCAGGAAGTATACGATCGGGATAAAGAGGCAGCGTGTTAAGGGGCGTTAAAGTACGCCTACTTTTTCAATCCTCCACCTGACGTTGATTTGCCAGAGCAGGTCAGGTTAGATTTGGCTAGCCTTAAGGGAAGAGCCGCAGAGGAAGCTCCAGTTCACGCGGAGATCCCGCTCGAGTTTTGACCCTGTCAAATCCCAGGTGTCATGGCGAACCCTCAAAGACATCGGCAGCGACCACTTGCCTATTGCTTTTGACCTGACTAAGACTAAGACAGCCGCCAAACAGCAACAAAAAGCCAAATGGTTCTTCGCCAAAGCCGACTAGACGGCATTCCAGGCAGAGATCGACGCGCAGAAAACAACCCCAAACCATCATCAGCCACCGCCAGCTCGCGGATCGATGCTGATCACCAACGACTTGTCAGACGATCTTGACAGCGACCGCGCGAACGCCGTCAGATGCAAGGGAAGCCCCTTGATCAATTTTGCTTCATAGGTAAGAGAAGCGGGGGGTTGAGTGTGCATTTATAAGGAGAGAGATAGATAAGAGACGGGCGGAACGGGGGTGGCCCACATGAGGGCCGAGGCATTGAGCAATTAAATTTAAGATGGATGGTTAGGCAGACAGCAAAAAGAATGAGAGAGGGGAGCGAGTGCAGGCGCACCAACAATAACAATTTAGCGACAGCTCACTCTTTTCAGGCCCAGCTCTACAGCTTCGATCAAATTAAGCTTCTGCTGCTATATTTTCCAAGTGACAAGCCTTTTAAGATCAGTCGGAAGTTGTTCTTATTATTGCAAAAATACGACTGTTAAGAACCATTCAGCAGCAGTTGTAATTCAGGCTAGCCCAGAACGTGCTTGCTTTCTCCCTGTTATGAATCATCTGATCTGACTGAAGACAAGACATACAAAAGATGGACCATTGAGCGCATGCTCCTTGAGCTGCACTATATTGGCAGGATTTCTGATCGTTGGCAGGGTTGCGTTCATATATCCACTTTTGAAAACGATTGTAAGTGATAAATCAGACAGTCACCGATGTTAGAAAGACTGTGAAGAGATAACTCACGCCACTCACTCCGAGGCTTATGTTCTAGTGAGAATGATATAGAAGCGCGATTTCAAATTTCTGCAGCCCAATTTTTAATTGCTGGTGCACCTGTCACTTTATGAAAATATCATGCTGAGTCAAGATTGACTCCTGCTCCAATGCCTTCAATGCCACTACGATCTCGTATTGCCGCCATCACCGCCTTCACTGAAATCAGCAAACCTATCAATGCAACGATGTTGCGAATCTACAAGCAACTCCAACTTGAAGTCAATCTACCGTTAATAAGTGTGCTTTATTTGCTGTGCAGGCGCAGGCGCGGATCCAGAAAATTTTGAACGAGGGGTGCAGATTACTAAGGTACAAACAGATACATCAACGTAGTAGATGGAACATATATTATATCATAGCATAACATTACATGATTATTGTCAGCTATACACACAGCAAAATGTATGGATAGCAGAGTTTTCCTGTGTGACTCGACGATTTGTAAAATAAAATTTGTGAATACGCAATTTTGTACACGAATTAAATGAGTATTGTGTTTATCATACGCTCGTACAAACAAACTTTAGCATTAGTAAGAATCGCAGCAGAAAGAGGTGTAATAATGCTAATCAATAAAACCCAAAAATTACTAGTGCTGCATCGTTTAAAAATGACTTTAAGGAATAACCAAATAATAGTTACGAGCTATCGATAGCTGTTGCGTTTGCTGTGCACCATATGTTCAGTCACATCATGCTAAAACAAAGAAATACACATTTACATGATGAATGATGATGACAGAAAAGTTTTAGGTAGAAATAGTGGGATTCTATTTTACTGCTTAGCCAACTTAGTATGGTACAAATAGCTTAGTTGTACAACCCGAACAAATTTTAAAATTGCTTAGTCGATTGATTCGTAAAGTGAGTAATATACAGTTAAGAATAAAATTGCAATCGGCGATTCTTGGCACTAAATCGCTAATGTGGTTGGCTGGAGGCTTTGTGTAGCGATACCAGGTTTTGCCAGTTGGCTCAATCTCTGGAATCGACTTCATGGGGCCAGATGTCCTTGTCACCGAGTGCGATGCATGGATTCCAATTCTGGGACAATTTTGAAAAGTCTGATACACTCGGCTTCTCTTATCAACTTTATATACCTTCACTAAAACTACGAGTATAAGCCTTAAAACTATTTAACTGACGTGTTTAATTGCTTCAGACAGTCAATTGAACTTCCCCATGGGCAGCTGATCAGGGAGGTCATAGCGGCAGCATCTTGCCTTGCCTAGCCTCAGATCAAGGTGGCCACATCTTGCTGGCCTACTTTTACCGACCTTATTGAATAATCGTAACCTCCGTGTCAAACCGGGTGAGTATTAGCAGTCAACTCCCGTAAAATGTAGAACTTACTTCTAACATAACAAAATCATATCAATATGTGCCAGTGTTTTTAAAATAGTTCTGCAATTTTTGTCCAAATTTAGCGTCTTGATTAGCCCCTTTTAATTGCACTGACACTAGTGAATTTACTTTTAGTCGTATTGGATATATCCACTTTTTACTGTCAATGACTTATATGTAGTGCGTTTGGAATTGTATGTTAACTAAGTATGTATTGATCGTTTGGCTTTTTTCTAGAGTACTTGTAAATTAAAAGACTAAATTTTGTAATTTTAACATTTTTGTAACTAAATGACTTCATCTCAGAAGACTTTTGTCCAGATATTCCATGAAGCTGTTCGGTATCACTGGGTCCTGTTGTCAAATTATTCAGAAGGTTTTACTGTTTGTGACTCGCATCCACCAAAGAAGATGCAGTCATCACTTTGCCGTATGCAAATGTGGCTCACCAGACAGGCGCTCACGACTGTGCCTGTATGCTATTGCTTATGTCGCAGCGATAGCTATACAGACACAGACCGATCCAACCAATTGCTACGACGAAGCTACGACAGCATCTTATTCGATAATTTGATGATAAAAAACGCTGAAAATGACTTTTCGCGCAGACTTGATCTATGACTGCAGAACGCCACATTTCCATATGACTTAACTTGTGTGCGACCTTTGTAAGAACTGGTACTTTTCCAGCTGTTTGAGAACGATGGACGATCAGTTAAATGAAGCTGGGAACCAGGTGTACTTTTCGCTTTTGTTGGCAAACACCATACGTCATTTCGACGTCGAATTCAGGTCGCCATAGGTCGCATTTTGACGTTTACGCGACGTCAGGAAAGAAAAAAATTAAAATACTTGGTGTTAACATCGCAAAATTAAAATAAGCATTCATAAATTTATAAATGAGAAAAAAAAGAAATAGTGCAGCACAAAGATAATACAACCTTTTTGTGCAATCCAGTAACAGATTTGTTAAATCTAAGAAATGTATTTTGCTTTGACGGAACTGCAGTAACATGGTCTAGACATGCACTCCGCTTCGTAACTTAATTGTTGAGCGCACTTGATTTTGTTTCTTTTAGTACAAACACAAAACGCTTCTAAAGCCAATTCGAGCTAATTTATCTGATTTTGGTACTTGCTTTTTTTTACAATTTTTGTTCTTTTTAAAGTAAATCTAAATGTTCTAGGGCCTAATATACACGAGCTTTATATTTCTGCTTCGGGCATCCATCCCCTATGCTAAAAATCAGACCTTATATAACTAAATTTAAAAGCATCAGTCAAGATATTATAGATACACTATGTCTAAAAGAACGTCTCAACGGCATACAAAAATAAAGTTTGATGAATTGCTTCAAGAGTTAGCTTCAACATCTGATGTTGATGAAGATGAACCTATGATGATGATTATGATGTCACTAGTGAGCATGTTCATACTATAACCACTTCTGCCATTGACAATGAATGCTGTAGAGCAATGGATGTTGATTCAATGTTTGCTACTGATCTAGATGACTTTGAATCATCTGATGAATCATCAGATATTCAAGTGGAGCTTCTTTAATTAAACAGCTACGAGATTGGGCAAAGGCTTACAACATTACACTAACAGCAATAACTGCTCTTTTAAAGATCCTTGTCTGCTACTTTACTTTTCTTCCACGGTGTGCTATAAAACTCTTGCAAACTCCTCGTAATATCAAGGTTGAACCAATGGGATCCGGTAGTTTTCTATATTTTGGACTTGATTGTATTAGTAAAACCCATGAGTTGTCAACATCTAAGCTACAGCTTCAAATTAGTATAGATGGTCTCCTAATTTCAAAAAGTACTCAAGATGCATCTTGGCCTATTCTTGGAGCATTATATGGCTCTAAGTGGCTATGCTTCTTGTGAAAGGTGCATAGTTCATGGCTTTTTTGAAAAACATGTTATTCTGATGAGACCAATGCAGCATTGCGAACAGACCAATCCTTTCGAGCCCAAACTGATGAAGATCATCATACTGGTATTAGTCCACTAATTTTACTAAAAGTAAAAATGATTTTGGCATTTCCATTGGACTATATGTATTTAGTTTGTATTGGAGTTATGAAGCGGCTTTTGTTGCTATGGACTTGTGGACCTCTTTCTTATAGACTTCAGTACAGGGTCATATTAGATTGTCATATTAGTGACAATCTTCAAGCCATGTCTTCCTTTTTCCCCATCTGAATTTTCAAGGAATCCAAGAGGAATAAATGATCTAAAGTTTTGGAAGGCAACTGAATTCCGTACTTTTTTGCTCTATTCTGGATTATTAGCATTAAAGTCAGCTATTCCAAACTAAGTTGTACAAAAACTTTCTGCATCTAAGCACAGCAATTACAATTTTATGTAACCCTATTTTGTGTAATGAAATCTATGCATATGCTAATAAACTGCTTCAAACTTTTGTGTCAACAAGTATTAATATTTATGGTGTACAGTTTCTAACCTACAATGTGCATAATCTTATTCACATTGCTGATGATGTCAAAAGCAATGGCAGTTTAGATAGTTTCTCAGCATTCAAGTTTGAAAATTTCATGCAAAAAATAAACAGAATGCTTCGTTCCAGTTATCGTCCTTTAAAACAAATTGGTGGCAGGTTGCAAGAATTTAATATGATAAAATCAACTAAAGATAAAATCACAACTTCAAACCTAAAATATATTAAGCAACATTCTAATGGACCTATCCCAAACAATGTTTCCTTCAACTTTGTGTCTCAACAATACCATGCTATGTGCACAAATCCGTATCGACTTTCTGCTTCTCAAAGAGATTGTAATATTGAAGATAAGAATGGAATCCTTTATAAAATACTTAATATTATGGGTAGGCTGCCTGGGTTGAAACGCGATTGAAACGCTCTGCATTTTTCCGCCGTCACTGTCTATGGTTGAAGCATATTTCAATTATATTCAATTCATCACTTATAGCCACTGTATATTTCACTGCCAACAAACACAAGACCAAACACAACAGGAATGAAACACGAAGTAAACGAAATAATTCAGTAAATAACGCTTGGAAGCTCAAAATGATATGTGGCTGGAGAGTTCATCAATAGTTACCTCAATAGTTACATCTGTCAGATAGCGTGGTGTAATGTTGAATGTGCAATTCTCAAATTTGCAGTTCTCAAAAACGCTCGCCTGGTTGGCACCAATCGATACGCCCTGGTTAGCTACAATTGACCCAGGCATGCCCAACGCAGTCGTATTTTGTGACAGTACGATGCATCCAGCAGTCGAACTTGTTCCCGCGTTGCTGGCGCTCTGACCAGCCGATGCCAGGGTTTTTTCCGCAGTGCCAGAGAGTCGCCCACTGATTGCTCGGGACAGGTTGACTTTTTTGGAGAACTTAAATCTCTTGTTGTAATGTTCAACGCTCTCCGCTCATTTGTGACCGGTCACGGCTTGAATCTCGGAAACGCTGACGCCATCCTCCATCAAGTTGATTACAACGGAGGCGCGTATGCAATGATTGGTGTGCGCACGATTGCTCAGTCCCGCCAGTTCACAATTTCTTCATGAACTCATTAAGCCAGTGTTTGCCGAGTACAAGGCTCTTGTGATACCAGAAACCTTCCATGGAAAACCCTCGTTCCAGCGGTTTAGGCCACAGACAACCGACGTCATCTGGTATTTTTGCCAGGTGCATCTCCATCGCACGAACCGGACACGTATTTGGGTCAGTCGGCGTTTCGGCCAAAATGATCGACTTTCGTGTGGTTGGGTCGTCCGCCGTTACTGTCTTCTCCACACCATCCTTCACCAAGTGGATATATCGAACTCCATCGCATTCGTCAATCCTCACGTCGGCCTTCGTCAATCCCCTCAGCCACTCACGGCCCTTGAAGTCGAATCCATACACGATTTTAAACAGAACCTCGAATTGTAGACGCGTCGGTGTCGTACGGTCGAAATACACACGCAGCCGATGGAAGTCAGAGTCATCAATTGGACAGTACGTAGACGCATTGCCAATAGACTTTTTCTCCCTCAGAGCCGTCAACAGGCATGCCTTGTACGTCCGTTCAAACGACAAAAATTCGGTGTTACCTATAATTCACACGACGTTCCTTGTCTCCAGCACGTACCGATGAATAGACGCCCTGAAGCACACCAGACTTCGGACAGCGTATGGCTTGCCTTCCTGAGTCCTCAGTGACACAAACCACAGCCGCATATAGGCACAAAGATAGCGGATCGGCATTGTTTCGATGTTGTCTGGCAGTTTCTGGCCCACCAGATATTTTTGAAGCGCTTCACATGGAGAGCGGTTTGATCCGTGGTCGATTTGGGTTTGGCAGCCTCTTCGACGTCTTGCACAGCAGCTTCCTCTTCTTCCGTCAGTTCCCGCAGAAGCTCGGCATTATTCAGAATGCTTGGATTGGACAATTCTGCGTCAATCAACTCCTGCTGTCTTACGGTCAGACCGGTCCACTGACTAACTTCTTCACCAGGATCACGATGTCCAAGTTGCTGCAGAAACTCAATCTCATTCATTTCTAAACCGCTAACATCTTCCTCTAGTATTGATTCCCAGTGAAACATGGCTAATTCCGAACCTTAAAGCTGTTTAAATCTTATTTTCTCTCCCACCCACCAAGAGAAGAATGCTTCAAACTCTATTTGGGTTTCAACCATAGACAGTCTCCGCGGACTGCGAAACCGCCACGAAGCATATAGCTAAAGCTTTTTCAACCATAGATAGTTTCTGTGGACGTGAAACCGCGTTGTGCGTCCGCGCTTCAGCCTACCCATAACACTAATATGGACTAATGTATTAACCAGCAGGCAATGCTTATTTGTCAGCAAAATAATCTGTCTTTAATTGTCACATTCTTTCTGAATGAGCGGATGAGCGGATATTCGGCACAATGACCGAATGAGCGGAAATGATGACCTGTCCACAAGTACAGAAAAGAGAAGGGTCTCTGTGCCACCAAAAAGATTTGCCAACGAGTTTTACTAGCAGGCAGGGTCCTAGCAAAAAGTCACATGTACCAGCTGTAAATTCTGACTCTGATAGCTACAATAAAGCTGATGACATGGTCAATGATTTCATTCCACCATTTCATGAACTGACATGTATGTAAAAAATGGTATATTCCCATATATTTATTACATCTTGTAATTTCAAAGTCGTTTCCACTTTTTCATCAAGGCTGCTCAACAATTTCCAATCCTGGGTTTGCTAGTGTCAATCAGCCACATATTTCTGCTAATTCAAATCTGGTGTTGCACACACACTCTGGACTTGCTTGTAAGTGCTCAATGCTTTTTAATTGGCATTGGTGTGTTTTTGCATAGTTTTATTTTAAACAAATTTAAATGCTTTCAGCAGCCTCCATTCCACATGAATAACCTGCTGGCATTGACGCAGGTGCTGTTGACTATGGTTTACAGTCCGAGTTAAACTCAGACTTTCTGGCTGCTGAGCAGAATTTTGCCTATGGACAGGAAGGTATATGTATCTAGTAGAATATTTTTATAGGTTTTTAATACACTTATTTTTGGCCATACAGTAGCATGGTAAAGAAACGAAAAACTATTTCAGGTAATTATACCAGCAAGCAGTTTGTATTTTGTATAGATATGATAGTTGTATACAATGAAACTACCCTCCCCCACCCCTTTAACATAGATCCAGACGGATTTGTATCTGAGCTTTATGCAGATGATGGCAGTCACAGGCAAAGTGCCAGCTCAATTGTGACAGCTCAACACACATGTAAGTATATATTTGTTACAATTTCCTGTGATTTTTCAGTCTGGTTTATGCTCAATTACTTTTTGTTTAGCAGCCGACATTGCCACTTCTGGTGAACACCAAATGGTTTCCGAACAGCTGCATGTCGACGATCAAAACATTGCCGCCAGAGAACAAAATGATTTGTTTGGGACCTTGGTCTAAGCTCCAGCTTACAGAGTCAGCCAACAAGTAAGCATTTATTAGCGGAAAGTTGTATCGCTGATGCGAGGCAAAAATTAAAATAATATGTTTTGCAAGAGTTGAGCGGATCATACTGCGAGAGCTGGCGGCCACACGGCAGCAAAACTGTGAAATTGCTCGGAGTCTGGCCTACTTGACCAGCCGTCGGGGTGTCGTTATTGCCATGCCTATCTCATTGTCGTGTCGCTCTGAAGTAGACTTTTAGAGACTCTGAATTCGTTACTACTGAAGCAAACGCTGAAAATCTGGTAAGAGTATTTGGCTATTCGCTGGGTTATATTGTATAATACTCCGAGTCGTGTCTTGTTTTGAATTATAAATTGTGGATTGAGTGATTTAGTGAGACACTTTAATGTATGCTCGATTGTCGCAATTTCCAGTATATACTACAATTATCTTGATAATTTTACAACTATACTCTTTCTTTTATTTGACTTACGCATTTCATTGTTATGTACCTGTTAATCTATCTGTACATGGTGATTTTATGTTCTTTTTTAGCAAAGGCAGCTATCATGTGCTGGTGACAATGACCTGCGGGATGTTGTGCGGCGAATACTTCGCAATCTACTGACACATGAAGTGGCCGCACTCTTTAATTTCTGTGGAAGAGGAGCAAAGATGGCATTCAAAGATACTCCACTGTGGCCAGTCGTGCGAGGTGCAGCAATGCTGTCAATACGAACGACTGAAAAGGATGTTGAGGATGCTACCAAAGATTGCCTAAAGCATGCCTTAGACCCTGAGCGCATTAGGGTAGCTTCGAACGGCAGGGCAACGGATGTCCTCTGGCTCAGGTGGAGCGGCTGCAGCACCGGCGTCGAGGCAGCTAATTGCTCCTGGCTCTGGTGGGGTGGCTGCGGCATCTTCGTCGTCGAGGCAACTGATGTCGCCTGGCTATGGTGGAGCGGCTGCAGCACCTCCGGCGTCGAGGCAACTGATGTCGCCTGGCTCTGGTGGGGCGGCATTGCTTCGCACGGTGCTACTACGCGTGGAAATTTGCAAAAAAAATTCACCAGAGAAGTTCTTTGTCATAATCGACTCTCCAGGTATTGTAGATTCCATGAGAGAAAAAATTAAAATCCTTTGCGTTCGTTTTTTTATAATAAGCGAGTTATAAGATTTTACCATAGACAAAAACGAATTCTTGCTTAGATACTCATCTGAGATACTCAATAACCAGTCATAAACTAATGGAAGATGGATTAGAGCAACCAAAGAGGGTAAGAGGGTACAAGGACACGATGACAGACAGGGTGCATTCATTATTAATTTGTTTTTGTTTTACACCTCTTTTGCAAACTATACCCAGCCTTAAACCATGTGTCCGAAGGATATCCGATGGACACCGACGGATCCGATTCGATCGGACGACTTCAATTTTTTTTGTTGTAAAAAAGGGTCTTAAAAGTAAAAAAAGATGAAAGGGCCCTTTCCAAGGTTTCTATGTGGTTTATTCTCTCAGATTTTCGCTTTTACCATAGTCCGTTTAATATCCGTTTGAAGCCGACAAAAAATAATCTTCTATCTTCTATCTTCAAATCTTCTTCTTCTATCTATCTTCTTCTATCTATCTTCTAATCTTCTAAATATACTAAATCTCTAATATTTGTATGCTTGCTTGTCCATAACGCTCTAGAGATTGCAATTCTTCACCAATTTTGATCGCGTTTTTGCTAAAAGATTCAAAATTGTCTGGAAAGAAGACAGTTAAAATTTCTTTACTCTGCTCCAATGCTAAAGGGATTAAATATTCGAAAAACATGTTTTTTGCAAAGGTCAAGCAGCTCTTTCGACTTGAAGTGCACTATACGAATGCTAGAGAAAAAACTGGCTGGCTGAATTCTGATTCTGATAAAGATTGCATAACAACAATTTGAAAACACTGTGCCAAGTTAAAAGGCAGAAATTGCGTAACCATATAGCAAACTTTAATTTAGACTGATACTGACTGCCTGCATATTTAATTATGTCATAGCTGCTTCGTGTGACGTTCACTCGAACAGACTTTGTGTTTGTATTCGTGTATTCGTGTAGCGCTCTAGAGATCGAACCAATTGACCAATTTTAATTGCGTTTTTGCCAAAAGATTTGTAATTATCTGGAAAGAAGACAGTTAAAATTTCTTGTAGCTGCTTCAATGTTAAAGGTATTAAATATTCGAAAAACGAGTTTTTCTAATGCTTTTAATAGAAGGCCAAGCAAGGTTGAATTCTTTACTGCCTGAATTCCAATTCTAATTATGATTGCGCCACAACTGCGTACTGCATATCCTCGCTATAAACTGACTCTGAGCTTTTTAGGTGGAGGCAGTGTGCCAAGCATTGCGCAGGCACTCTGGAGGGAGAGCGAAATCAGCCAGTGCATTTTAAAACTATTGAAATAAAATAATGCTCAGTGGCTGCGTGTGTACATTCTTCTGACCTTGGCTGAACGGCTCTGCCGGCACCAAACCTGTGCACACTGAGCAGCCTATCACTGCCATGTATTTGACCGCAATGTCAAAGCATATATGGCTGATTTTTGCGCCCTCCCATCAGTAGGCGGAATAGCCGCAGTGTAGGCACTAGGACTAGGTTTAGGCTAGGCGTAAGGTCCAAGGTTCGAGTCCGCCTCGCCGGCCGATAATTAATATGAAATAAATTAGTTCATTTATACCTAGCGCCTAAATTAATTGAATCAATTTTATTAATTAGTAAGCCACACTCAATGAATTGTATTTGCTATTCAGCACAATATTTTTGCTATTCAGCACAAGTTGCTAAACAAATTTGATTTTGTCAATTTGAATTTGATTTGATTTCAGCCAGTGCATTTTAAAATTTGATTTGTAAAAAACTGATTCGTGTATTACTGCTTCCGAATTGCAGACGATGCTGCTAAATAGCTAAACAGCTGAAGGTACTGCTAAATGCTGAGCTGCGCAAAAGACTGCCGATATGTATCGAAAATTGATTAGTGAGCCCTACTAAATGCTGAGAAAATTTTCAGAATACTGAAAGAATCATTGCTCAGAAGACTCATTCATGCAGACTGCAATGGGAAAAATTGAAAAAAACTGCTGAGGTATTCCTCCAGACTTATGAGTGTATAGCAGAGCAAGTTGTTGAGGGGATACGAGTAACTGCGGACTGCTGAGTGAATTATTGTAGTTTGCCGATGCTAATGAAAGTTGTAGACAGTAGTACCTGCAGGCTGCTAAGAGTATGACTGCAGTCTGTTTGCGGGATTCGAAGGGATAGCTAATTTCAGGTTAGCTACTAAACTTCTAGAATAGTATAGGGCTTTTAGTAGAAGGTCGGCAGTTCGAGTCTACATTGAAGCAGCGAATTTATCTTTGTGAAAATAATCATTGTTTCCTATGGGAATTCATGCAAATTTTCAACATTTTATTTTATGTATACTTTCGCTGGGGCTACGCTAAGCTTCAATCAAAGTGCTTATCTGCTGTAAGTGCCAATTTGCAAAGGGTATTGCAAAGGGCATTGTTGCAAAGGGTGCATTTGTATTACATTGCAATACTTTGCATTGTATTGCAAAGGGTATTGTTTCCTATGGGAATTCATGCAAATTTTTAACATTTTATTTTATATATACTTTCGCTGGGGCTACGCTAAGCTTCAAGAGCAGCGCTTATCTGCTGTAAGTGCTAATTTGCAAAGGGTATTGCTAATCTGGGTTAGCAGCGCTAATCGGGGAGAGCAGTGCTAATCTGTCGACGCATATAATAAAATAATAAATATGTAAGGAGATTAAATTTACCCTGCAAGTTGCAAAAACATCTTAAATGGTTTTGATTATGCAGAAGCAATATAGCCATATGCAAAGATTAGTGGCCATCTGCTCACTGATTGTGCAAAACAGTGCTGGTGAACCATTGCTAAACTGCTGGTGAAGCATTGCTAAACTGCATTGCTAAACTGCTGGTGAACCATTGATAAACTGCAGAAAGCTATAGTGAAATATTGTATTTTTTAATATAAACTTCTTTTAAAGAGAAGAAAACGCAAAGGCAAGAAAAAACGAACAAGAATCATCATGTCAATCATAAAAAAGCGCCCTGTCGAAAGTAAAAGTCTCATTGGGAATTGCTAAGACTGTTAAGACTGCTAAGACTATTGCTACGAGCATAATGCTGGTATGGCAAATTGCTGTGATATATCAATACTCATGGAAGGATTGTTAAGATATCAAGACAAAGGGGAATTGCTATAATTATGTCATTCTGGGGAGAATTGCTTTGAATTCAAGGTTCATTTGTGAAATTGCTGAAATTAATTGTTGAAATGCAAGTGCCAAGATATCAAATGGTTGGTCACTCAATTTTCAGGCTCATGGGGAAATTGCTAACATTTCCAAAGCTCATTGGGGAATTGCTGAAATTCGACTACAGGTTAAGGGTTATGGTTTTGGTTAAATTATAGAGCGATCGTCGTGACAACCATCAATGATCCATCGAGGAATTGCTAAGATTAAAGGCTCTTGGGGCGAATTACTTAAATGCTTTGGCTCTACGGGAAATTGCTGATAGGTCAAGGCTTTCGGTGAAATTCAGATTACAAACCTTATGAGGAAGTTACTTTATTGCTGAGGCTCAAGGCTCATAGTGGAAATTGCTAACATGCCAAGACTCACTTATGGGTAGGTTTGGGGGCTTAGGGTCAGTTTTTGTTCAATCATAAATTAACCGCTGTCAACAATCAATTAAAGACTTGCTAAGATATCAAAGCTCATGGGGGAATAGCTGAGTTATCAAGGCTTATAAGGGGATTGCTGAATTCTTGGGAGAGGGGAGTTGGGTTGTTGGGATGTCAAGGCTAATTACTGCGCTGGGAGAATTGCTGCAATGTCGAGGCTTAATGGGGGAATTGCTGAGATGTCAAGTCCTACTAAGAATTGCTGATATGTCAAGGCTTTCTGGGATTTGCTACAATGTCAAGTCCTACTGGGAATTGCTAAGATTTCTATGCTTACTGAGATGTCAAGGCTTACTGGGGGTATTGCTGAGATGTCAAGTCCTACTGGGAATTGCTAAGATTTCTATGCTTACTGGGGGAATTGCTGAGATGTCAAGGCTTACTGAGGGAATTGCTGAGATGTCAAGGCTTACTGGGGGAATTTCTGAGATCTCAAAACTTACTGGGATAATTTCTGAGATCTCAATGCTTACTGGGGGAATGCTGAGATTTCAAGGCTTACTGGGGGAATTGCTGAGATGTCAAGGCTTACTGGGGGAATTGCTGAGATCTCAAGGCTTACTGGGGGAATTGCTGAGATGTCAAGGCTTACTGGGGGAATTTCTGAGATCTCAAGGCTTACTGTGGAAGTTGCTGAGATGTCAAGGCTCATGGACGATGGCTGAATTTTTTTGGGGGGTGTTAGGTTGTTGGGCGATTGTCAAATGGTCAGGTAGTACGGCTCAAGTAGCTCATGTAATTCAGATAATGAAAAAGTACACACAAGTGATGCTGATTTCTGCTAATAGGAAATACCAGCGCATTTAATCCTTTGCGCTGGTTTGATCCTTTGATTTAGGCTAATATAGAGAGAGGGTCTAAGGGCGTCAGGGATTTGCATATTGAGCTCCTGCTGCGGATCAGAATATGCCCCGGCCAGTGACGATATGCATCAAGAGTTTGTGCTTGAAAGGATAAGCACTATTTGCTGATTTAGAAAGGGTTTTGAGCTGATAAACGAAACTTTTTTGGCTAATAAATTCGGATTGATGACAATTTATTTCTGCCAAAATGAGAAAAGGTAATTTTTGATTATTGGAAATCAAAACTTTGGATGATTATAGTAAGGTTACTCTTGTGCCAAAATAAAAACCAATTGGTGTCATTTTCAAGGCTCCCCAGCGGGGGGCTAAATGGCTATTCCTATATACTAAAAATGAAAATCTTGCTTGCTTGCTTGTAATCGATTAGAGAAAAAATGGCTTAACCGATTTTCATGAGACTTGCACTGTTCGATCAGAAATTTTCCCGTGACGGTACATGCATCGTGGCTAAGAAATTGCTCGATGCTAAAGGCATTAAATATTCGAAAAACATGCTTTTTTGCAAAGGTCAAGCAAACTTTTCGACTTGAAATGCATTGTAAGAATGCTAGAGAAAAAACTGACTGGTTGAATTCTGATTCTGAAATAGATTGCATCATAACTGAATTGTAACTCCAACTTGAATTGCGTCACAGTATTGAAAATGCAGTGTGGAAGCGTAGCACCAGACTTGATTTAGATTGCGTAACCATATTCTCAACTTTAATTGAGACTGATACTGACTTGCCTGGGAAATTGATTATGTCATAACTGCTTCGTGAGGGAGTGTTGAATTATATAAGTGCTACAATTTCATTTAAAAATTCGATAAGAGCTAGCTTAGGTGTGAACAGACTGGACTGCAAATGCAGCGACCTGGGTTCGAATCTTAGTAGTGAAAATTTTTTTATTAAAAGCTTTTATTAAAAAAATAATAAAGGACAAAAAAGGCGTTATGTAAACAATCATAGAAGCGTCATGTAAACAATCATAGAAGCTTCTTGTAAAAAATCATAGAAGCGTCATGTAAACAATCATAGAAGCGTCATGTAAAAAAATCGTAGAAGCGTCATATAAAAATCATAGAAGCGTCATGTAAGAAATAATAGAAGCGTCATGTAAAAATCATAGAAGCGCCATGTAAAAAATCATAGAAGCGTCATGAAAAAATCATAGAAGCGTCATGTAAAAAAATCATAGAAGCGTCATGTAAAATATCATAGAAGCGTCATGTAAAAAATCATAGAAGCGTCATGTAAACAATTATAGAAGAGTCATGTAAAAAATCATAGAAGCGTCATGTAAAAAATCATAGAAGCGTCATGTAAAAAAATCATAGAAGCGTCATGTAAACTATCATAGAAGCGTCATGTAAAAAATCATAGAAGCGTCATGTAAACAATTATAGAAGCGTCATGTAAACAATTATAGAAGAGTCATGTAAAAAATCATAGAAGCGTCATGAAAAAAACCATAGAAGCGTCATGTAAAAAATCATAGAAGCGTCATGTAAAAAGTCATAGAAGTGTCATGTAAACAATCATAGAAGCGTCATGTAAAAAATCATAGAAGCGTAATGTAAAAAAATCATACTGACATCAAAAATCAAGTGACAATAAAAAATGTCAGACATGAAAGAAGTGTCATGTAAAAATTAAATGAAGCTATTGTGCTGTGCTGGCGAGACTTACTGAGATGTCAAGGCTCACGGAGAATAACTGAGATTAAGGGGGGGTTTCTGAGATGTCAAAGCAAAAGTCAGAAGCAACGTCAAAGTACATGTACTTTACTCATTTTTTTATTACATTTTTTGTTGGCTTGCCATGGGGGGGCGCTGATAGAAAAAGAGTCACTTAAAAAAGAAAAGAAGCACTATGTATGCATAAAAGAAGAGTCATGTCGAAGTTAAAAGATTCATTTAGGAATTGCTACGATGTCAAGGCTTGGAGGGAATCGCTATAGTGCTGTGATTCTTGAAGAAAGAATCACTAAATTGTCAAGGCTTAGGGGAGAAGAATTGCTGAGATTTCAAGGCTTTAGGTTGGGTTAAAGTTAGGTTTAGGTCAGGTTTGGGTTGAGGGTTAGATTTTAGCGGGTTTCAAGGTTAACAGGGGATTTTTCAGATATCAAGGTTTATGGGGGGCATTCCTGACATGTCAAGGCTTACGGGGGAATAGCTGAGATGTCAAGGCTCATGGGGGAATAATTGAGATGTCAAGGCTAAAGTCAGAAGCTACATGTAGTCTATTGAAAACTTCTTTTCATTATTTGTTGGCTCCTCACGGGAGGGATCGCTGATAGAAAAAGCGTAATGTAAAAAATAAAAGAAGCTTCATGTCGAAGTTAAGAGATTCATTTGGGAATCCCTACGATGTCGAGGCTTGCAGGGAATCGCTATAATGCTGTAGTGCTATAATGACTATTGGAGAGGATTACTTAGGGTTAGGGTTAGGGTTAGGGTTAGGGTTAGGGGTCGGACACGAGGCATTACATACACTTCCTTGTAGGAGGCTCATACACCTGTTAGGATAAGCATACGCTTTACTGTATGATACACTTTTAAGTGTATTGACAGCCTAAGATGTGTATGTTTATCCTCATTTTTATGTATTTCTCTCCCTAACTGGTTTTGTATTTAAATAGAGAGCTTAAAAGTTTTGTATTTCATAGTTTATTTTTTTGTCAGTTTTCGATTGACTTCAAATTCAATTTTTAAAAATAATAATTAGCACACGTGTTTCTGGTCTAATGGATTCTAACATTCGTTGCCCTGTTTGCGACTATCAGACTGCTAGAACGGACAATTTAATTCGACATGGCATGGCAAAGCATGCCGCCAATATGGACCAGATCCATGCTTCAATAATCTACAACCGCTGGATTGGCAAGGAAGATTTAAAATTGTGTCACCTATGTGACGCCCTTGCTTCGAGCAATCTGCGTGAACACTATCAACAATTTCATTTCGGGGTCGAGCATCCCGTCGGGCGAGCAGCTGTGGCTCAGGCCAGGGCTCGGGCAGCCAAGAGAATGCAGGAGCTGCAGCTGCTTGCCCAGTTCGGCATCCGGGATGCTCGGGCCCTCAACCCTGTTGTCACTCTCGAGCGCCTTCCAGGACAGGATATCGCACAGGCTACCTCCACGCCGGCAACCCGCAATGAGGTAAGTTAGACCTGCAGAATATTTAATAGAAAAATTGCTGACCGAATAATTGCTGACAGGGCCTTGTTACTGGTTTACTCGTTACTGGAAGTGTGCCACTGGATTCGCTTGTAATTCGCTTCTTTTTAATGAAATTTATTAACAGGCTTCTGGTCGGCTGCCGACCTGCGCCACTCCTCACGCCACGCCACAGGAGCTGCAGCTGCCTGTTGCCCGGTTCAGCCCAATAGTCAGTCTCGAACGCCTTCCCGAAGCCTCTGCTGCGCCTCCGGTCCATGAGGGCATTTCGCCACACGGCACGCCTGCTGCTGCCCGTCATGCGGCCACCTGCAGCGAGGTTCAGCTGCCTGCGCAATCGTATCACCAGCCGGTCTATGAGGACATTTCACCACCCGGCACGCCTGCTGCTGCCCGTCATGCGGCCACCTGCAGCGAGGTTCAGCTGCCTGCGCAATCGAATGACCCCGATGCCACGCATCCTTGCCACGGGTCTTTTGAATACCCCGGTGCAGCTTCGGCTTCGGCAACTGCTGCTGCCGACATTGAGGTAAGCTAAGCTAAGCTTATTATGAATTTATAATATTGATAAGTTTAAAAAATCATTAAAAATAAATGGAAATAAATAAAAGAAACTTATTATTACAAGAACATTAATTAAAACAAATATTATTTTTAATTCGCTTCCGTTTCGTTTTTATGATCAGGTGCCATATGAAAAGTGGCTCCGGAGGGAGGCCCAGCTGGTTGCAGTGGAGCAGGCAGACCTGGCGACTGCCCACGACCCTGTCGGCGGTATGGCTGCTATCGCAAGTACACCCAATGCCTTCTTGAATGCCTCAATCATCATCCCTGAGAGGGAGCTGACGCCAACTGGCGAGATGCAGATCGCACTGGTCACTCCTCGCATCCGGAGATCCAGCCAAGCTACAAGCCATGGCCAAGAACTGCCAGAAGTGTCGCCATCCAGGCCAATGTCTGCAGGAGCAGATCTGCATCGCGCCACGCTAATTCAATCGGGTAAAGTCGTTGTCCGGGGCAACAGCGTCGACCCGGACGGCCAAGGTGTCTTTGCCCGAGTGGATTTGGCGCAGGGCGAGATCGTTTGTTGGTATGGTGGCGAACTCATTCAAGGGGACAGGGCGAGGCGAGCACGCGAGGCACAGCTGCAAGAAGATGGGAAGCCCTGCTGCTTCCTATTCTTCTTCAGCTGGCAACAAAGAGCCTACTGCGTCGACGCCACTTCTTACGAATGTTATGTTGGAAAATACATCAACCACAGCCGGCAGAATGCTAACATAAGGCCCATCGTCGTTAAGGTGGGCAGCCTGCTGCGCATTGCATTCCAAGCGCTCCGGACCGTCCGTAAAGACGAGGAGGTCCTCTACGATTACGGTGAAAGGCGCCCGGACGCGCTCCGGGAGTACCCGTGCTTGAAGAAATCGACAATTTTTCATTTTTTTCATGTGCTCTGGGCGACAGACCCCATGACTCATGACTGACTCATGACCCCGAAGGACTAAAGACCAGTGAAATGTTTTGCCATTTTAACGTAATGTATCTTCATCAGGTATGTATCATGTATCTATCCTCATCATAATTCTGACTTCTGTAATATACATAATCCATATAATAATATCGTCATCATCATTATCACTTTTTCCATTTCACTTCGATACTTAGTTCATGTTCATGTTGTACTAAATATGCATATTATCTAATTATCTAATGATTTTAATTATTTTTAGATAATTTTTTATAACTTATATAGGCCTCCTATATCAACTAATAGTTTCAATTGGAGGCCTAAGAAAATTTAATTATTGTGCACTATTTTGGGCAAGTTGTGAACCTGGGACGTGAATGGACCCCCCCCAGAAGTCACCCAGCCCGAAAAGGTTGCAGTGTAGGCACTGTGCCTCACCTCCAAGAATTAGGTTTGTGTCGCTTTAGTAAATGACGCAGTTTACACAAAAACCGTACAACTACAGGTACTCAGAGTTTTATAACATCTGTATCCCTCCTAAAGACTTTAAGAGAGTCTTTTGGATTTGGGGAAATTGTGAATACTTTCTTCACGCTATGTTAACACTTTTTAATGCTTTGTTAACACATTTCAATACTTTGTTAATACTTTGTGTTTCATGTGTTTCCTGTGCTTCAAATCGTATTTCAACAATCCGCGCAGAAGTAGGCTTCATTTAAATTTTTCATATCATTGTATTTTTGGTTTTGGTTATGGTTTTCTGTAATAATAAAAATCGATTTCCCTTTCTCTTAAACTTCACTACCTTTTTCTTTCGTCGAAAGGCAGGCATAAAGCCAAAGTGTAATTTTCTACGCACTTCTCTATGGGCATCGGATTAGGTGGCTTTGAAATTTTCTGAGGTCCTCTGGCCAAAGTCTGTAGTCAGGGGTCTAGGGAATTGGCTGGCCATTTTCAGGAAGTCACGCCGCAAGATACAACTGTCTAATCACAAGTAGTATCAACTGCGGACAAAATGACATCGATAGAGCATCTCTAGAGCTTTCCAACGGCACCAAGAACGTCGAGAAATACCCACCAGAAGGCTGGCAAAGTGCATCTAAAGTTTAAGGGTACTCACTCTCTGATAGCCGCTGAGGAGATTATTACACTTTACGGCAATGCTCGCCAGGGCAGAATGGTAGCAAATCTATCGACGCGACAAACGGCATCTGAAGCGGCAATAGTTGCCCTATGCGATGATGCAAGTCTCTCATTTCCAGACCAAGCCGTTTCGAAATGGTGCGCTGGCAAAGTTGCTAAAAAATGACCTACAGACATGCCCTATTAGACCCCCCACCAGGTGGCAAAGTGATTTCAGAATGCCCCTTCATCTTGATGGATCTCGACGGGATTTGATGTCCCAGACTCTTTTAGCTGCCAGCAGTCATTTAGCTGGCAGTCAAATTGCTCGGCAGTCAAATTGCCGCAGTCATTTTGTCGGCAGTCAAATTGCCGCAGTCATATTGTCGGCAGTCAAATTTCCGCAGTCATTTTGTCGGCAGTCATTTTGTTGGCAGTCATTTTGTCGGCAGTCAAATTGTCGGCAGTCATTTTGTCGGCAGTCAAATTGTCGGCAGTCATTTTGTCCGCAGTCATTTTGTTCGCAGTCATTTTGTCGGCAGTCAAATTGCTCGGCAGTCAAATTGTCCGCAGTCAAATTGACCGCAGTCAAATTGTGGCAGTCAATTGTCGTGCACCCCTTCCATTTAGCATAGCGTGAAATTTATGAATCCAAAGAGAGAATTGTAAGAATGTAAGAAAAAAGAAATTAATAGAGACTGATACTGGCTGACTGAGAAATTGATAGTGTTAGAACTGCTTCGTGTGACTTTTGCTCTAACCGAGTGACAGTGAATAATGATTGCATCATATGGTGCCCCCTAAATGCACACAATAAGTTCTCTCACCCTGGCTAGAAAAAATATAATTTGCTTAATCGCTTCTAAGCAAAGGCAATCGATAAAATACACTGACACTGTACACTGCACACTGATAATAATAAAAGGCTAACAAACCCGCAAACCTCCTGATATAAATATGACCAATCAGAATGCAACATTGCTGCACAAATTGACTGAGCCTTTTCTGAGACAGATTTTTAAATTATTTATAAATTTGACTAGGCTAGAAAAGTCTTGACCAATTAACAGTGGTTGTTGGAGAGAGAATTTAGGCTTAGTGTACACAATGTACACATTTAACAGTGCACTCGTATAAAGGGTGTCTAGCTTTTTGGGGTGGTGTGGTTCGCTGAGTTTTAAAAGCTCGTCAGTGCATGCAGTCTTCAATCTTTCTCTTTTCTCCTGCAAATCACCTGTATATTTTTTTCTTTTCATTATCACTCCGAATTATTATTTTTATATTCAAATCACAAAATGACTCGACGTGGCACCAGTGCTTTGAAGAAGAGCAGAGATGCCAAGAAGAAGCGTCAGCAAGAGAGTGCCGTTCAGCGTGAAGAGCGGCTGACTGGACTCCGGCAGCAGGAGGCTGAGCGAAGGGCAACTGAAACTGAGGCTCAGCGAGAAGAGCGCTTGACGAGACTCCGGCAGGAGAATGCTGAGCGAAGGGCAACTGAAACTGAGGCTCAGCGAGAAGAGCGCTTGACAAGACTCCGGCAGGAGAATGCTGAGCGAAGGGCAACTGAAACTGAGGCTCAGCGAGAAGAGCGCTTGACAAGACTCCGGCAGGAGAATGCTGAGCGAAGGGCAACTGAAACTGAGGCTCAGCGAGAAGAGCGTAGATCTGGAGAAAGAATTCGTGCGGAGAAGCGACGCGCTTTGGAAACCGAAGATCAGCGAAGAGGTCGAGTCGAAGCCGAGCAAATTCGCCGTCGAGGAGTGTCGGCTGGCAGGTAGGGTAAAATTTTAATTTGAGCTATATATTTATCTGATCGTTAAATGAAAAAATGAAAAACTAGAATATTTTTATAGTATTGTTTTCATGCAATTTTTCCTCATAATTTTGAGGTTGATTGCTGTCCAGGAATTTTATTTATTAAATCAGTACTTTCGATGGAATGTACATTTATTAGACGTAGGTAGGTTTCTAAGAGTATTACCCTATGCGATCGGTTTCTAAGAATAGTAAGTTAAATATTTAGTATATTTGGGGATTGGGGATGGGGATATGCGATTGGCTTCTAGGGTTATTGGTTTATGCAGGTTTCTAACAATCTTCATTTATGAGATTGGTATCTAACAAAATTATGTATGATAATCGTTTTCTAAGTATTTTTTACAATTCGATTACATTTTAGATTTGAAAAAGTAGAATATAGCATAAAACATTATTCGTCATTATACTAATAATTCCGCCAAAAAGTTGTATACAATATATTTCCCATATTTCAGGTTTGTCAGTAATGAGTTGGCCACACTGTCTGTGGTACCTTTTGATGCGTTGCGCATAATTCAAATTCCTGGTGATGGGAACTTTTTTTTCATGCAGTCTGTGACCAGTTGCAGGGCACTCCACTTGAAACCGATGCGGCATCTTTAAGACACGAGCTTGTAGTGCCGTGTAGTGCAGATTATGCCAGAATTGATTGAACAAGGCTTTGTTTTGCCAGAAAATGCTGATTTCATTGTTGATTCCTCTTTTTCCGAAGGCACATATGTGCCTGATGAAGTTGTTCCGCTTTTAAGCCGTTGTTTTAATGTTGATCTGGTGATTTATCAAGAAAATGGCAGTGTATTGCAGCACTTTATGTCCCCCGTGCAGCCACCGATTGCAATTGTCCGAATTCTTTTGCGCCATGAGCATTATGAGTCATTGCGATTTGCTAATCCGATTCCAGTTTCTGAGCCCATTGTAGATGCAGAGGAGCCAAGAGTAACTCGGCAGAGTGCAGGTCATTGTGGCGCAAGACGGCCTCAAAATAGGTAGGTCATTAATGTGACTGGTCATCATAGTTTATTTGCCATCGAACTCAAGTTGTTTTATGCTGATAAAATTGTATGTAATCTGAAATATCAACTGGGAAAACTGCTTGCTACTAATCCTTCCTAATCCTATAATCCTTCTAATCACAGGCCAGAACGGATTATCAGGCCTGAAGCTCCAGCCCATAACTGTGGCCCAATGGACAGAGCATGCGACCAATGTGGTGCATTACTTTGGCGCTCTGAGACGAGGAATTTCTGCTGCGCCAAAGGCAAGGTGAAACTGCCCAGCCGCACCGTGCCTCAAGTGCTGGCGGATCTGTACATGGGGCGGCACAGAATGAGTGCGGATTTCCTGACCAATATCAGGAGTTACAACTCGGCGCTGCACCTGACATCGCTGGGAGCCAAACGGCGGTTGGTGCCAGGCTGGTGTCCCAGCTTCATCATCAGCGGCCAGTTGCATCACAACACGGCGCCGCTGTTTGCAGAGGATTCAGCTGAGCCCCATGGCTGGCAGGTGTATTTCAACGATCGCGAACTTGAAAGCCGCCAGAGTCTTAGCCGGAAGGTGAAGCCGGAGCTACTGGAGCTGCTGCAGACGCTGCTTCACGAGTGCAACGGCTATGTCCGCAGCCTGAGGGCAGTCGCTCATCGAATCAGCCAGATCCGGAGCTGGGAGATGCGCGAATCGTGATTCACCCTGACTGTCGACCATCTGGGGAACACATTCGGTGTGTCTGCAAGACATTTTATTTGATAAAATATTTTGCGTAATAAATTATCCAGTTGTCAAATTTGTACAGACTTTGTATCCCACAAACTCCGTTCAAAATCAGGCGCTACAACTTGCCTACGGCAAACGAGGTCGGTATCCTGATCGTTGAGGATAATGAGAACACACCGGCCAGTCGGGACGTGGTGATTCAACTGCGTGGAGGCGGTTCCCAGCGAATCAGTGAGACGCACCGCTCATATGACCCGCTGGAGTATGTGCTGCTGTTCCCGAATGGCGAAGATGGCTGGCACCCGGAGTTGCGGATGAGTAATGGCAAGAAATTGACGCCCATGAAGTACTATGCGAGCGAAATCAGGGTGCGAGCGGGCCAGTTCAGTGTGCTTCACTATGGCCGAAGATTATTTCAGCAGTACTTGGTGGACATGTGCGCCAAGATTGAGGCAGAGAGGCTGCTGTATCTGCGGACCCATCAGCAGGACCTGCGCAGCGAGACGTACAGCGGTCTGCGGGACGCTCTGTTTGCAGCTGATGGCAGGTCTACCGACAGAGATCCGAGTGACATAGGCAAGCCCGCGCATGTGCTTCTGTCTTCGAGCTTCGTTGGCGGGCCAAGGTACCTGATGGAGAGGCTGCAGGACGCTATGACCTATGTTCACAAGTTCGGTAAGCCGGACCTGTTTGTCACGGCAACGTGCAATCCAAAATGGCCGGAGATCAGCGCTCAGCTGCTGCCTGGACAGCGGGCAGAAGACCGGCCGGACATTGTTAGCCGAGTCTTTGAAATGAAGAAGAAAGCTCTGTTGGCCCAGCTGACGAAGCGCTATGGGAAAGAGGCCGCTCACGTTTGCTCACTGGAGTACCAGAAGCGTGGTGAGTATAAATTCTGACTTGCAGGAATCAAACTGTTAAGATTTATTAAGATTTTAATTTACAAAGATTTGTGATATTTTTTTATACTTTTTTGACGCTCCAGGTCTCCCCCATGTGCACTTTTTGCTGTGGCTCGTGAGCGGTCAGCGAGTGACTCCGGACCGATACGATGACATCGTGTCTGCCGAGATTCCGGACCCAGAGCAGCAGCCTGTGCTGTATGAGCTGGTGAAGACGCACATGATTCATGGCCCCTGCGGCAAGGACAATCCGGCGTGTCCTTGCATGGAGAATGGCGAATGCAGCAAGGGCTTTCCGAAAGAGTTTCAGCAGGTGACGCTGACCAGCGATACTGGCTACCCACTGTACCGCAGACTGTCGCCTGAGATGGGCGGATTTACAGTGGACAAACTGTTCAAAGGCCGGAGCATTCGCATGGACAACAGGGGAGTTCAAACGCTAATATATTGCTTAGTTGTGCATTGCTGCTTTTGTTTCTGAAAGTTAATGATATTATTTTTTCATTGAAACAGGTGGGTCGTCCCGTACAGCCCTGACCTGTTGCTCCAGTTTGCGTGCCACTTGAACGTCGAAGTTTGCGCCACCGTGAAGTCGGTCAAGTACGTGATCAAGTATCTGCTGAAGGGTGGCGACATGGCGACGTTCAAAGTCGATGCCAATAGGAATTCTACTGAACCGAGAGAGCAGGCAGTGGGTGACCAGCAGCCGCCGCAAACGACAGGAAATGAGCCGCGTGATGAGATCAAGGAGTACCTGTCCGCGCGCTACATTGGCCCAATGGAAGCCGTGAATACCATCTTGGGCTTTGAAGTAATTCGCATTATAATAATAATAATTATTATTGTCTCATTTTAACCAGAGCTGTGAACACTTCGTCAAAGTATAAGTTGAATTTCTATTGAAACTTAAAGGCTGCATATTTTCCTTCCACTTATTGATCAGGTGCACAACAGATTTCCGGCGGTCATCCGACTCTGCGTTCACAAGTCGGAAGAGCAGCTCGTGTATTTCAACGAGGGGACCGCAAGAGCAAAAGCGAGAACGCCGAAGGATTCGACGTTGACGGCATTTTTTAAGCTGTGCCGTACTGACGAGTTTGCTAGGTCCTTGCTCTACACGGAGGTGCCGTCCTACTTCGTGTGGCACTCCAGTGAAAGAGAGTGGCGGCGGGCCAAGCAGGGTACGCGAGTCGATGGCCATCTGGGTGTAGTGCGGAACACAAACGTTGCACGCATGTACACGGTGAGTCCAAGAGCAGGTGATTTATTTTACGTTCGAATGCTCCTTTTGAATGTTAGAGGACCGACTAGCTTTGAGGCGCTGCAGACCGTGGACGGCGTTGTGCATCCGAGCGCCAAGGCTGCTTGCATGGCCCTTGGCCTGCTGCAGCGAGATGATCACTGGCGGCGGTGTCTAGCTGAGGCCGTTCAGTCAAGAATGCCAAGAGCCCTGAGACACCTTCTGGCTGTTATTCTCATATGGGGCGACCCTGAGGATGGCAACGACCTCTGGTGCAAATTTGCCGAGGATCTCAGCGAGGACCTGCGGTTCCACCACCGAGACTTGAGCACCGAGGAGATTACTGACCTGGCGCTGCGTGAGCTTCAGAGCATGCTGACCTCCATGGGCGGGAGAAGCCTGCCAGAGTACGGCCTGCCTGCGGCCTCGGTGATACCTCAAATGGACCAATGCAGTTTGATACGGTTGAGCAAGCGCAGATTACTGAGGCGCGCTTACCAATGCTGACAGACGAGCAGAAAGCGGTGTACGAGGCCGTGACTCAGAATCTTGTGGACGGCACCAGCGGCTTGCACTTCCTGGACGCACCTGCTGGCACTGGCAAAACCTTCCTGCTGGAGGTTCTGCTAGCCTTCGTGCGCAGCCGGGGTGAAGTCGCCCTCGCCGTTGCGGCTTCTGGAATCGCAGCGACTCTGTTGCCAGGTGGACAAACTGCGCATTCTACGTGAGTAATTTATTCTCAATATTTCAATAATCAGCAGTAAATATTTCGTGTGCTGTAAAAATGCTCGAAATGCTGAAACTATTTGCCCACGCCAGGTTCAAGATACCAATCCGGGCGATCCGCTCAAGCAAAGACGTGTGCGCTGTTGGAGCGCAGTCCAAGCAGGCTGCTGTATTTCGGACAGTGCGTCTATTTGTCTGGGACGAGATTTCTATGACGAACCGGAAGGATTTGGAGGCCGTTGACCGGTGCTTGCGAGACGTGCGGAAGCAGGACATGCCATTCGGCGGAGTCGTTTTCATTTGCGCTGGTGACTTTCGCCAGCTGCTCCCCGTTGTGGTGCACGGGACTCGAGCCAACAGCGTCATGGCGTGTGTTAGCAGATCCCCACTGTGGAAATTTTTCCGGCGGCATCGCCTTACAAGAAACATCCGATTGCTGAGCAGTTCCGATTCTGCAACGTATTTGAGATACACCGAGCTTCTCAAGCAGGTAAGTTTTTTCATCAGTTTATTTATTGGAAAACTAAAGGATATTCGGTTTCTTTCGTGTTGAGAGCTCCATTTTATAAATTGTCACTTATTTAAGAATGCCTAGCTCAAAGTGTGTTTTAAATATTTGACTTTTAACTCCCCCAGATCGGATCCGGAACAATTGAGCAGGATGCAGAGGAGAAAGTGTCTCTTCCTGATGAGATCATCATTTCTGCGGAGGCGCCGCTCAATGATCTGATAAATTTTGTGTACCCATCGTTTGAGGAGCCAGTGGAGAGGGACGGCTACTTTGCAAGCCGAGCGATCCTGGCGCCGTACAATGACTCGGTGAATGCCATCAACGAGACGTGCCTGGGCATGTTCCCCGGCAGCCTGCGAGAGTACCGCTCAATAGACAGTGTGGCCGATGAGGATGCCGCTACGCACTTCCCGCCTGAGTTGCTGAACCAGCTGGATGCCCCGAATTTTCCGATTCACTTGCTGAGGCTGAAAGTCGGTATGCCGGTAGTTCTTCTCAGGAACATCAACCCGCCACGATTGTGCAATGGTACGCGGCTGATTATACTCACGATGGGCGAGAACGTGCTTCGATGCAAGATTGCCGCCGGCCAGTTCACGGGAGACGAGATTCTTCTGCCGCGAATCCCGCTGATTCCAAGCAATGCGGACCTGCCAGTCAGTTTTAAGCGGCTGCAGTTCCCTGTGCAGCCGAGCTTCTGCCTGACGATCCACAAGTCGCAGGGACAATCTCTGGACGCAGTTGGAATTGACCTGTCAGTCGGTTGCTTCACGCATGGCCAGCTGTACACAGCGCTGTCACGAGCGAAGAACGCGGCAAATGTTCGCGTCCGGATTCCAGGAACAAGGACCAGAAACGTTTTGCTTCCAGAAGTTCTAACTGAAGACTAATTTAGTTATCGTAAAAAATGAGGTGAGCAATAATTTTCCTTATGCAAAGGCTAGAAAGTATATTCATTTATTTTTAAGGAAAAATAGAATATTTACTAGCAATCTTTGCCCCCCGATGGGGGACATCTGGATAGAATCCTTGTTCTTTACAAATAACAAATAGGCAGCGAAATAAAGCCTTCAGAAAAAACAACAGACATTCCCTCTTAAAAACAAAACATCCCAAGCAGCAAGCATCCTCAGACGGCATTCAAGCATCGATCCCCAAATAGCAAGCATCCCCCAGACTGCAAGCATCCCCCAGATAGCAAGCATCCCCCGATAGCAAGCAACCCCAGATAGCATGCATCCCCAGATAGCAAGCATTCCCCCAGACCCCAGATAGCAAGCATCCCCAGATAGCAAGCATCCCGCAGAAAGCAAGCATCCCGCAGATAGCAAGCATCCCGCAGATAGCAAGCATCCCCCAGATCGCAAGCATCCCCAGATAGCAAGCATTCCCCCAGACCCCAGATAGCAAGCATCCCCCAGATAGCAAGCATCCCGCAGATAGCAAGCATCCCCCAGATAGCAAGCATCCCCCAGATAGCAAGAATCCCCCCCCCCAGATAGCAAGCATCCCCCAGATCGCAAGCATCCCCCAGACAGCAAGCAACCCCTGATAGCAAGCATAACCTGGATACAAAGAGACCTTATAGATATCTAGCAACCCCCTCTCAGATAGCAAGTACTCTCCACCCCCAAGAGCAAGCATCCCCCTGATAGCAAGCATAACCTGGATACAAAGAGACCTTATAGATATCTAGCAACCCCCTCTCAGATAGCAAGTACTCTCCACCCCCAAGAGCAAGCATCCCCCTGATAGCAAGTATCCATCCTTAAATAGCAAGCATCCACCAGAGAACAAGTAGCTAGTGCAACAATTTCCTAAGCTTTATAATGGTTCTATTTTGTTTGGCATGACACTTCTTTTATGCTTGAAATGGTGTCTCTTTTTTGTTTAAAAAAGTGGCTCTTTAATGTTTGACATGGTAGCTCTTCTATGTTTGACATGGTAGCTCTTTAATGTTTGACGTGGTGGCTCTTTTGTGTTTGACATGATAGCTCTTTAATGTTTAACATTGTGGCTCTTCTATGTTTGGCATGGTAGCTCTTTAATGTTGACATGGTGGCTCTTCTATGTTTGCCATGGTAGCTCTTTAATGTTTGACATGGTGGCTCTTCTATGTTTGCCATGGCGGCCCTTTTACGTTTGAAATGGTGTCTCTGTTATGTTTGACATGGTGGCTTAGTTGTTTGACATGGTGGCTCTTCTATGTTTGACATGGCGGCCCTTTTACATTTGAAATTGTGTCTTTTTATATTGGGCATAATGGCTCAATAATGTTTTGACATGGTAGCTCTTTTATGTTTGATATGGTGGCTCCCTTATGTGTGACATGGTGTCTTTTTTATGTTTAATGTTTGACATGGAGTCATATATGTGAGACAGATTGTTATAAATCATCTATATTACTTATAGCAGTAGCTAATCGCGACTTTTTATCCTGGCCAATCAGCAAATTTCTTCCCCTTTTTGTTTAAATTACAGGTTTGTTAAAACGATACTTTGTTAAAAAATTCCTTTTTATTTTTGTTATTTTGTTATTTTGTTATTTTTGTTATTAAATGTCTTATGTTCACCCCCCCTCCCTTGTCAACGAATATATAAAGAGACAACTTGGACCGCCAAATATACAACTCGCGCTCACCCTCGTTTCTCAACTAAAAGCTCAATAACTCTTAGTAATTGGAGTGTTCAACCTTAAACTTCCGCTAAGACTTGTTTTCGCTATTTTATTTATTGAATAGGGAAACTTGAGGTCGTGGAGACCAAGAATTAGGGATCTGAATAGGGAAACTTGAGGTCGTGGAGACCAAGAATTAGGGATCTGAATAGGGAAACTTGAGGTCGTGGAGACCAAGAATTAGGGATCTGAATAGGGAAACTTGAGGTCGTGGAGACCAAGAATTAGGGATCTGAATAGGGAAACTTGAGGTCGTGGAGACCAAGAATTAGGGATCTGAATAGGGAAATTTGAGGTCGTGGAGACCAAGAATAGAAACCTGAGTAGGGAGATCGAGATCGTATAGATCCTAAGAAAGCCGTGCGGGCTAATAATCGACATTAAGGATTAGGCATTAGGAATAGTTTAGCTACTGCTGGACACCCTTGATCCTCGGAAAACGCTAGACTTTCGGACTAAAACTAGGAAATTAGACAGTGTCTTACCGCTCGGGCACTACACGCTATCACAAGGTTTTCAAGAAATCGTGTGAAATTAGAGAAAGGTCATAGTTTAGGGCAGCCAATATTACTAGAAATAGACAGCTTAGTGATAAGAACCAGAAAGTCTGTAAAAGGCTCAGTGGTTCTAAGGTGAAATTGCAGTTAGAAACGAGTACGTCTGCGACAACTTGGTGACATCTAGTGGGATCTAGAAGAAGGAACGAACACGTCTGTGACATATGTTTGACATGGAGTCATATTTGTTTGACATGGAGTCATATATGTTTGACATGGTGGCTCTTTAATGTTTGACATGGAGTCACGTATATGTTTGACATGGTGGCTCTTTTATGTTTGACATTGAGTCACGTATATGTTTCACATGATGGCTCTTTTATGTTTGACATGATGGCTCTTTTATGTTTGACATGGTAGCTCTTTTATATTTTACATGGTGGCTCTTTTATGTTCGACAAGGTGGCTCTTGAATGTTTGACATGGTGGCTCTTGAATGTTTGACATGGTGGCTCTTTTATGTTCGACATGATGGCTCTTTTATGTTTGACATGGTAGATCTTTTATATTTTACTTGGTGGCTCTTTTATGTTTGACATGGTGGCTCTTTAATGTTTGACATGGTGGCTCTTTAATGTTCAACATGGTGGCTCTTTAATGTTCGACATGGTGGCTCTTTTATGTTTGACATGATGGCTCTTTTATGTTTGACATGGTAGATCTTTTATATTTTACTTGGTGGCTCTTTAATGTTTGACATGGTGGCTCTTTAATGTTTGACATGGTGGCTCTTTAATGTTCAACATGGTGGCTCTTTAATGTTCGACATGGTGGCTCTTTTATGTTTAACATGCTGGCTCTTTTATGTTTGAAATGTTGTCTCTGTTATGTTCGACATGGTGGCTCCTGAATGTTTGACTTGGTGGCTCTTTAATGTTCGACATTTGGTGTCTCTTTTATGTTTGACATGGTGGCTCTTTAATGTTTGCCATGGCGGCCCTTTTACGTTTGAAACGTTGTCTCTGTTATGTTTGACATGGTGGCTCTTTAATGTTTGACATCGAGTCACGTTTATTTTTGACATGATGGCTCTTTTATGTTTGACATGGTGGCTCTTTTATGTTTGGAATGGTGGCTCTTTTATATTTGGCATGGTGGCTCTTCTATGTTCGACATGGTGGCTATTTTATGTTCGACATGGTGGCTCTTTTATGTTTCACATGGTGGCTGTTTTATGTTCGACATGGTGGCTCTTTTATGTTTGACATGATAGCTCTTTTACGTTTGAAATGTTGTCTCTGTTATGTTCGACATGGTGGCTCTTGAATGTTTGACATGGTGGCTCTTTAATGTTTGACATGGTGGCTCTTTAATGTTCGACATGAAGTCATATATATGTTTGACATGGTGGCTCTTTAATGTTTGATAGCATGTATACGTTTTACATGGTGGCTCTTTAATGTTTGACTTGGTGGCTCTTTAATGTTTGACATGGTGGCTCTTATATGATTGACATGGTGGCTCTTTTATGATTTACATGGTGTCTCTTCTGTGTTCGACATGGTGGCACTTTTATGTTTGGCATGGTGGCTCTTTTATATTTGACATTGCGCTTCTTTTATGTTTAGCATTTTGTGTTTTAAAGTGTTTTAATAAAAAAATTATTTTGCACTACTAAGATTCGAACCCAGGTCGCGACATTAGCAGTCCAGTCTGTTCGCATCTTGGCTATCTCTTTTCAATTGGAGAACATGAATTGTGGCCCTTATAATTCAATTCTTATAGCAAGTCAGTTAGAGTAAAAAGTTATGACATAATCAATTTCTTAGTCAGCCAGTATCAGTCTCAATTTAAGTTAGCAATATGGTTACGCAATTACAATCAAGTCTTGTGTGCATTTTTCGGCACTGTTTTGAACTTTTTGTGATGCAATCTTTATCACAATCGGAATTCAGCCAGTCAGTTTTTTCTCTATCATTCTTAAAATGCATTTCAAGTCAAAAATTTGGCTTGACCTTTGCAAAAAAGCATGTTTTTCAAATATTTAATCCCTTTAACATTGAGAAATTTATTAGCCAGGATGCATGTACCGTCCCAGGAAAATTTCTGATCGAATGGTGCAAGTTTGAAGAAAATCGGTTGAGCCATTTTTTCTGAAATCTATCGCATAGCTAGTTACAGACATTTCATTTTTAGTATATTGGACTAGCCATAAGCCCCCCGCTGGGGGGCCTTAAAAATGACCCAGAAGCAGACAATCAATCGCATGGCTTATACAGTTTATTCTTGCGTCGCAGTAGCTAGAACTGTTTGAGATAAATTTTCAGGTTAGCCGCTCATAACAGAAAATTCCAGTTGTCTGCTTCCTTTTGCCTTGACTTCTGTTCATCAGGGTTTTTTGATAACCGAGAGGGAGGCCCTTCCCTGGTGCAGCAGCAAGCAATCCAATTATTCGAAAGTGCAATATTATATATTAAGCGAATATTATCGCGAAAACTGTACGCTTATATGTTATAACTTTTATGCTGAATATGACAGCGCTTATTAATTACATTCAATTCATTCATCTATCATTTGTACAGTACATGCATTTCTAAATTTGTCACAGTTCAATCTTAATCACGCCATTGGAGGATATAATTTTGATCCAGTTTTTAATCGTAATCAACCTCGAGAATATTTTAGGCATCTAAAACTTTTACTAACACTTTTTACTTACTTGTTGGATATATTAACATGCACTGCCATAAAGTTTACATCGAATTTTTTAGTGTCCGAGGGAAAAGCACTTTTAATATACAGAATGCTTGCTGCCTAGTTATCAAGGCAGTCACCAACATACTCGTACGAAAATAGAATACCATAAAATGGCGCAGTCGATAAAGAAAAACACTACTAAAAATCGTGTTAATATAACTGGGCCAATGTTTGTACATAAAATGCTATATCTGAACCGACTTTAGGAGACCTAAAAATATATGCTTTTGTTTGATCAATAAACAAGTAAAATGTATAGTAAGTAACTTGTCGCTTCAACACAAAGAGCAAAGAAAAAACTGTAGCAAACGCAAAAAAATTGTTAGTTTTGATTAAAACGAAAACAGATTGACTACAGAAATTCTCAGGAATAATGCATAATCTGTTTCCAAAGCGACGCGGCCGCATAAAAATGCAGTCAAGATTTCGGGCTACCAACTTGTCCACTGGCGGCTTATTGGCTGCCTTCCAAAGCAACGCATCAAGTGGTTTCTCATTTACTTACTAACTTCCCCGTCCGTAAAGAGGCTTATTAACTGGTCAGTCAATTAGAGGGCTAGTATTCTATTACCTGGTCTAAAGGCGGCTTATCGGCAGATCTATCAGTATATTTGAGGTCTCTTAGTGGCTTATCAACGGGAATTGAGGTGGCTCAATTGGTATGTATTGTGTAACAGCGACTTTTCATCAAGTTTCGACTGTCTTATCAGAAATAAGTATTCGCGGCTTGTCACAAAATCTACTGTAGAAGCAGTTCATCATAAAGGGCTGGAAGCAGCTCATCAGCGAGTATTTTAGCGGCTTATCGCACTTTGCTTAGCAGTCTTTCACGTGCGGCTTATCAAAAGGTCTGGAGGCAGTTTATCAGAAAAGGGCTGAAGGAGGCATGTCGGAAAGCTGCTTTTCAGCAGGTCTGGAGCGCGCTTACGAGTATAAATCAACAGGTCTGGAAAACTTGCCCGCGGGTCGTTAGGCAGCTAATCTCACTTTTCAAGTTCTCTAGCCCGAATCTGAACTGAATAAGGATTTTATTGGGAACTGGAACACTGGAACAGTGGAACGCACTGGAACTGGAGCTGCTTATATATTTGCTATACGTATTTTGATTTGTGAAAATTTTGTTTACGGAGACAGAGAATGAGATAAACTGTAGTTAAGAATAACCTTCAAACCCGGAAACCGAATGATGTTAACTTAGCTACTATATTGCAGATAAAAGACGAAGCGAAACTTCGCACTGAATTCTTAAAGAATGGCCGCTCTCAGCCAGGTGCTGGAGGCGATTCCACGTTGCGCATGTTAGAGGAAATGTACAGTGTGAAACTGCATATTTTAGATATTATTATACTTGTACCTATGCTTCTATTGGCATATCAATTGAGGTAAGGAGGCAGTATTTTTATAGAAAATCAGATTCACTACCGCCTTATATTTTGTGGCCATGAGATCCTTGAAATGCTACACTATACTTGTTAAAATGCAGTTTAACAACTGTATTATCCTTTTTCGGAGCATACAACCGGTAACAGCTAGTCATTAGACAGCACCTCTGGGTACACAATGTTTCTCGTTCTTTTGCCAGAAATCCGGACACGAATATTGGCTGCGTTTTTGGCCCGAGACAGCGCGGTATATAGCTGACCGTGTGCAAAGCAGCCGTCAGTCAGTTCGATGCCTACGGTCTCCAGCGACTGGCCCTGTGCCTTGTGGATCGTCAAAGAGAAGCTCTCCTTGACCGGGAATTGCAGCCGCTTGAAGCAGATTGGGAAGTCGGCGTTGCTAGGCTCCAGCGGGATTCTCGGCAGCAAAATCTCCTCCCGAGCAAATTGGCCAGCCGCCACTTTGCACCGCAGAACATTGTCTCCCAGCGCCAGGACGATCAACCGACTGCCATTACAGAGAAATGGAGGGCGAATGTTTCTAAGCAAGACAAGAGGCATGCCGACCTTCAACCTAAGCAAGTGCTTCGGCAGGTTTGGAGCGTCCAGTCCATTAAGTAGCTCCGAAGGGAAATGAGTTGCGGAGTCTTCGTCAGCCACACTGTCAATTGACCGGAATTCGCGCATGGCACCGGGGAACATGTCCAGGCACTCCTGGTTGATTACATCGACCGACGCGTTGTGCGGGGCCAGGATCGCACGACTTGCAAAATAACCGTCTCTCTCCTCGGACGCGTCAAACGAAGGGTAGACGAACTTGATCAGGTCCCTTAGCGAAGCGTCCGCCGGCATCAGGATTTCTGCCGGCAGCGGAATGGAGCCGTCTGCATCCTCTTCGATAGAGCCGCCACCGATCTGCCCAATTGATGGTGATTGTAGTGTCAGAAAAAGTAATTTAAGCATAGTCAATAACCTTAAAGTTCCATTCACACCGATATCAAGTGGGGCCAAATTTCGTGTGATCACACGATTTATACATAATTTCTCGTCACATTTTACATCAGTCGTATGACGTGATCGCTTGTTTGATGGCGGTGTGAATGGGCCTTAAGCATAATCGGTGGAAAATTAGGTAGGTACAGATTAACAGCAAAAAAACAATATATGACGGTCGATAGTAAAAAATTTCCGCTTTAAATTTCAATTCCTTAAAAACACAAGGGCAATTAGTAACCCAAAATTGCTCGGGAAATAGATTTGCAGCTTTCAACTTGCAAAAAAAAGAAAAATGCAACACCAGTAGTATTTTAAAGCCCAGGACTCACCTGCATCAGCAACTGGGAATACCGGTGGTTCAGCCCAGAATCATCACCGCTCTGTAGCCGGATATTCCGTGTCAAACGGTGCCGCCGGAACGCATTCCACAGGCCGGACCTGCTGACGCAGGCTTGGACATTGTTGGTCCGGGTCCCGTTCTTCACCACGGGAAGCAGCTGTCTGAAGTCGCCAGCGCAGACCAACACAATGCCACCGAATGCAGAATTCTGCTTCCGCACATCCCGCAGAGTCCGGTCCACGCACTCCAAGTCCTGCCGGTTAGTCATGGAGATTTCATCCCAGACAACGAGAGTCGCACTTCTGATGACGGCAGCTTGTCTCGACTGAGCACCGACAGAGCAGACATCTTTTTCAGGCCTGACCAACCGAACTGGAATCTTGAATCTGATAAAAGCAATTTTGTGAAGCATTCGTATATCACTGCCTCCAACTCACTGCTGCAGTCCAACACTAACCATGATGAAAAGAGCAAACTGTTTTGATTTTTTGTAAAAACAATTTCAATGGAAATATTTATAAAAAATGCTAGCATAAACTGACATATTGTACGACCTAATACGAAAATACTCACGTTGAGTGCGCCGTCTGTCCGCCAGGAAGCAAAGTGGCAGCAATGCCGGATGACGCTACAGCAAGAGCCACTTCACCGTGGCTCCTGGCAAAAGCCAGGAGCACTTCAAGCAAAAATGTCTTTCCCGTCCCCGCCGGTGCATCGACAAAGTGCAGGCCGCCGGAGCCACGGTTCAGGTCCGCAGTGACAGCTTCGTACACCGTTCGTTGCTCCTCCGTCAGCTGCGGCACTCGCGTCTCAGTGATCTCCGCTTGTTCCACCGTGTCGAACTGCAGTGGTCCAACTCGAGGTGCAGCGGTTGCAGCAGTCAGCCCGTATTCCGGCAGGCTACGGCCACCCATTGAGCTAAGCATGCTCTGCAGCTCCCGCAACGCCATGTCGGTCACCTCTTCGTCGCTCAGGTCTGGGTGGTGGAAGCGCAGGTCCTCGCACATTTCAACAGCAAAGTTACTCCACAGCTGCTCACCATCGGCCGGCTCGCCCCAGATGAGGATGACGGCCAGCAGGTGCCTCACCGCTCTGGGCATTCGGGACTGCACAGCCTCCGCCATGCACCTGTGCCAGTGATCGTCTCTCTGCAGCAGACCGAGAGCCATGCAGGCAGCTTTGTAAGTCGGATACGGCACGCCATCGACGGTCCGCAGCGCCTTGTAGCTGGTCGGTCCCCTCACATAGAGCAACAGAAGACGGAGGTAGAAAACATCTCCTGCACGTGGACTGACCGTGTACATTCGCGAGATGTTGGAGCTCCGCTTGACGCCCGGGTGTCCTGGGACTTCGTTACTTCGCTCAGTTCGGCGCCATTCCCTGACATCCTTGCCGCTGTGCCAGGTGAAGTACGAAGGCACCTCGGTGTACAGCAGGGTCCGTGCAAAGGCGTCGCTGGCGCACAGCTTGAAAAAGGCGGTCAGCACCGAATCCCAGGGCGAACTGGCCTTTGACATCGCAGTTGCCTCATTGAAGAACACTGTCTGCATATCTCTGTCATGCACACAGAGACGAATGACAGCGGGTGATCTGTGGTGCACCTGTTTGAGAAATTTAAATTTGGGATAAAAAACCTCTATTAATATTATGGCGAAAAAATCCATAGTAAATATAGCTTCAGTTTTCATTCAAAGCAGTCCCCAACATTAAGAATATGTACGTACATTAACATTGAAAGTACCTTAAAATTCCAACGGCTGCTAAATTTGACTACAGCGGCTGGCTATGATCTTAAGAACCGTTTAAGGCAGATTTTGAGGGTTTGTATATTCAACTCTGTAGGCTATCTAAGTATAATTTTGAGAATCCTTTAAGAATTCCGCTTATGGTGTTCCCCAACAGAAATGTTCAACACGAAACTCACTTCAAATCTCAAAATCGTTTTCACTGCCTCCATTGGGCCGATATAGCGGGCAGTCAAGTACTCAGCGATCTCATCACGTCTTCTTGGAGATCCGGCACCCTGGACATGCTCTTGATTTGCAGACTGCTGCCCCGAATGCGCAGCGTCCTGAGCTTGGGTCACCGTGAAGGTCGCCATGTCACCGCCTTTCAGAAGATACTTGATGATGTACTTGACACTTAACTGTAGCACACACTTCCACGTTCATGTGGCAGGCGAATTCCAGCATCAGCTTCGGATTGTAAGGTACGACAGACCTGGTTAGGGAGCAAGTGAGAGAAGAATCAGAAATTGGGATGGGTAAAAAGTAAGAACGAATTCATTCTATCTCTGAAATGGAAGATGGAAAACAATTTCCAAAGATCAAATGTATCGCATGGAACTTAAGAAAGCGTGCACTGAAATCAAGAGACTGAAAATATCTGTATATATATATTTATTATATATAGATATATTTATTATATATAGATATATTTATTATATCTATATATATTAATATAGATCTATATCTATGTATATTAATTCATCAATTCAATTACAAATAACAAACCGGTTGTCCATGCGAATACTGCGACCTTTCAGAGTCTTGTAAAGCTCGAATCCGCCCATTTCTGGAGATCGCCTTCTGTAGAACGGGTACCCATAGTCATTTACCATGGTGGCTGGCACAAACTCCTTGGGATACCCCTTAGTACACTGTCCGTTCTCCATGCAGGGACATCTCGGATTGTCCTTTCCACACGGGCCGTGCATCATGTGCGTCTTGACCAGCTCGTGCAGCACCGGCTGGGTTTGAGGATCGGGAATCTCCGCGCACACGATTTCGTCATAGCGGTCCGGAGTAACGCCATGTCCACTCTTCATCCACAGCAGAATGTGGACATGCGGAAGGCCTGAGTTAGATTGCGAACGATACAATCTATTAGATGGATCAAGCTTTCACTTTATTACCCAACTAATTTTAAATCCGTACAATGAATTCAGTAGACGAACTTTGAAAATAGCCAGAATCATCATCAAAGCAAAAATTAAGCATTTAAAATCTGCATTCCCCAATTGTACATGACAAAAAGCAAGGTCTCTGAAAAAAATTGAACTTGAATCGTCATATTTAAAAAACTGTGTTCTGAAAACGTTCAAGAATACAAATTTATTATTATATGCTTGAATTGTTAAAATGAAAATTAATAATACAATTTAATGCGAAATTAAGATCAAATCGCTGTCTACTCACCCCGCTTCTGGTACTCCATTGAGCAAACATGCGCAACTACAGGTCCGAAGCACTTCTTCAACCGGGCAAGCAGGGCCTTCTTCTTCAACTCAAAGACACGACTGACTACGTCCGGCCTGTCTTCGGGCTTCTGTCCAGGCTGCAACTCCGCGCTTATTTCTGACCACTGTGGGTTACAGGTGGCAGTTACGAAGAGGTTCGGTTTGCCGAATTTGTGGACGTAGGTCATGGCGTCCTGCAGCCTCTCCATCATGTACCGAGGCCCGCCAGTGAAAGTTGAAGACAAAATCACCGGCTTGCCGACATCATTGGGGTCGGTGCCTTTGTCCAATCCGTCCGCGGCAAACAGAGCGTCTCGCAGACCGCTGTACGTTTCGCTGCGAAGCTTCTTCTGATTCAGGCGCTGGTAGTTAAGCCGCTCACACTCGATCTTCGCTGCCTGGTCAACCAGGTACTGCTGGAACAGGCGTCGGCTGTGGTGCAGCGCGTTGAACTGGCCAGGCCGCACCATAATCTCGCTGGCGTAATACGCCCGGACCGAGAGTTTGTCGCCGTTTTTTTTCTTCAGATCTGGGACCCAGCCATCCTCACCAAAAGGCAGCAGCAGCACGTACTGCAGTGCATCGTAGGATCGATGAGTAACGGAAACTCTGCGAATCTGGCTCAGGTCCCCGCGAAGCCGAATCACAACGTCCCGAGAGCTTGCAGGTTCATCAGCGCCAACCACCAGGATTCCGACTTCATTGGCAGTGGGCACGTTGTAACGCCTGGGAAAAGTTGTTCGAAAGCAACGCATACTTGGTTAGTAAAATTATTTATGCACAAAATTATTTGTTCTTACTAAAAGCACACAGTTTTCACTTGAATTCTCTCTTGCGTATGAGAGAAAGAAAGTATTGAAGAAATTGACTAAAATAACCAAGTGAAACAGGTTAAGAAACACACTTGTAAACAAAAGCACAGAGCAATAATTAGTCACACAATTTATCAATTTAATCAGAAATAAAAAAATGACTAAATTAATGAATAAGCAGACTCACCCAGTGTGCTCTCCCTGTGGGCGTCGTTCTGGGCGAATTAGAATTCGCGCCTCACCAAGCTGCGGCTCCCTGGCGATGTGCTCCGCTGCAGTCTTCAGGCTCCGCACATAGCCGTTGCAGCTGTGCAGCAGGTTCTGCAGTAGCTGCAGTAGTTCTGGCTGCAGATTCTGGCTAATGCTTAGTCGGCTCTCCAGTTCGCGGTCCATGAAATATACCTGCCAACCGCGGGGTGCAGCTGATTCCTCAGCATACAAAGTCGGGATGTTGTGGTGGATCTCCCCACTGAGGATGAAGCTGGGACAGTAGCCCCGAATAGGCCGCAAGTTCGCTGCCAGCGTAGTAAGATGGAGTGCCGAATTGTAGTTGCGAATGTTGGCCAGAAATGCAGGGCTCAGCGGATGGCGTCCAACGTACAAATCCTACATAACCGGCGGCACAGTCTTTGTTGGCAGTTGCACCTGGCCGCTGGAACAGCAGATCCCAACCGGCTCAAGGTCCCAACGCACTGCGCTACAGTGCTGACAGGGCTTGCTCATGCGGCCCAACTGATGCGTCTGTACTGCAGGCATGGCTGCGAACTCCGGCCTGTGTTCAGCAGTGCAAATTTAAGTTATAGCTCAAATTTCTTTACTTCAGTTCATTACTACGATTTTTCCTAATAGGTTCCGTACACCACACATCAACTACTTTCTACTACCACTTTCGCACAAAGTGGAAATAATATATATGCTGTTTTAATTGCTTAAAGTTGAAGATTTGTTTACAGCAAAGAGCTTTAGTTTTGTGATGAAATTAGAAATAAAACAAAATCCATTAAGAATTAGAGTCACTCACTCGGCGTCCTCATCGGTGAACTCTCTTTGATAAGCTGCCGCACCGACGCCAGGTTGACCGAGGTCCCATTCAGGCGGTGCCTGGTTTGCCTGGTAGTCCGAGCTGCCGAAGCTGCGGTAAGGAGTTGTTCATAATCGTTCAGAACTTATCAAACGGAGACACCAAATTAAAATCCTTGCTACAGTCATGTAGCCGTGAGATACAAAGCAACTAATTTCGGGAATTAAAAATCAAGGGCAAGAAAATTATAAAAGAAATATTCCCATAACAATGCACAACATTTTTTATAGTTAGGAAAAATAGCAACAACTCACCCAGTGTCTTCAGCTGAATAGTCAGGAGCCGCTGAGGCAAAACTGGCACCAGTCAGCTCTGAACTGCCCATTGCATCAGACGAAGACAAATTTCTCGAATCTTGCATACTATTTTTTCAACGAGGCAAGAGAGGCAACGAGATAAGATTATGCAGGTACTGAACGCCGCATTACATTTTAAACAAAAATTACGTGCTTTGTCAGTTGCATTTACCTGGAAGAAGCTGCAAAGTGCAGAGAATCGTAGTGTTCTCCTAGCCGATAGTACAAAATCCAGACAGAAGCAACTGCAGGCCTGATGACAGCTGAAGCTGCACAAATCAACTGCAGCTGGCCTTCCCGCTGCTCATCAGCTTGGTAGACAGCAAAGTCCACATCCAGCAGTTCATGCAGCTTCGGCACAATGAACTCGTGGACGTACACACTGTCGCGCCGAGTGTATTGCAGCACTTGATCCACAGTCAGGTTGCTAGCTGCCAGCAAGACGGACTGCTCTTCGAGCACAGGCCCTGCCCGATCAGCAATAACTTGCCGCAGCTGCCTGTGGTCCATGGCAATTGGTGTGCCCCTCAGCTGATCCTCGAGAGCATGGAACCAGCAGTTCCCATCACCAGGCATTCGAGACACTCGAAATGTACCCCTTGGAACACTATCGGGCGGTGTGGTGAAGCTGCAGCTGTGGGTTTAAGCAAAAATTGTTTGTTTAATTGTCTATAACTTGTTGTCTATAAATCGTTCAATATTAAAAAGCACGTTGAACCCGTTGTCATGTTTAAAATATTAAATACATTGATGCAGTTCCACTATTGCCCTTTAAAATGAAAATACTATTATACGTCACTTAGCTGCCAATTAAAGCCCTCCCAATTTGTAAGAAAACAGAAAACATTAACCTCACTGGATAGTTAATAAATTAATAAAACTGCAACAGAAATAGTTAGCCAAATTTCAAACGGAAAAGCATCTTACCTGATGGTCTGTCGTTCCGGCCCTTGAGAAGCTTCATAACGCAACCGATTCAACCTCAGTCGCTCATTTCGCTGCAAATCATTTTCCTGGGCCATTCGCCGGCTCCAACACTCCTTCGCAGCTTGCAGACGGACGGCTCGCTCAGCCGCAGACTCTCCGGATCTCCGCTGCTCCGAGCGCTTCTTCTCAGCCTGGAGCCTGACGTCTCGCTGGGCTGCGGATTGGGCCCCCCGCTGTCTTTGCTGACTCTCTCGTTGTGCCAGCAGTCGCTGCTCTCGTGCTTCAGCCGACTCAGCCGCAGACACGGCAGCCCGCTGTCTTTGCTGACTCTCTCGTTGTGCCAGCAGTCGCTGCTCTCGTGCTTCAGCCGACTCAGCCGCAGACACGACAGCCCGCTGTCTTTGCTGACTCTCTCGTTGTGCCAGCAGTCGCTGCTCTCGTGCTTCAGCCGACTCCTGATGTCGCCGTTTCTTCGCCTCGCGGCTTTTTTGCAAAGCACTTTTGGCACCACGACGTTTCGGCATTATTTTTTCGTTCGAAAGGAGTAAAGTACGTACAATATAGCAAATGAAATTAGAATAAAAAACAATCGTAGTACTACGCCCCTACAATCTACAGAACAGTACGAAAAGGATATGGTATGATTGATAGGAAAGTACGGTACTGTAGTTTTTTAAATTAACGAGTAACGTATCTTTAATAAATAAATAATTTAGCTAAGAGGTGGTTGCGGATTGCAAATAACAGTCACGCAGTGAAAAGTCAAATTGAAAACGAAGTTGAGCAAATTTTACTAATTTTTCGCTTGATATATACCAGCGTTAGCCAGATAAGAATATAGAAAAAAAGATACATGGAAAGCGTACACTGAATTCTAAATAAATCAGCTAGAGAACGGATTGTAGCAATACCCCTTCATTCAGTTAATTAAAAGGGTCTGTGTGCAGGTCAATGTGTACATATTCAATAGGTTGGGTGAGCCTACAGCCAATCAAATAGACTTCTCACACCCACCTCCGGCTCATTCAATCATTCCGTCTGCAATTTTCTAACCATTGTGCAGTGTACAGAATGAATGTGCAGTGCAGCAAGAAGGCAGGTAGCTATGAGCAATGCCGATATTTCATAATGGTTGGCTTGTGTAGCTGTCAAATAGATCGATAATTGGGGTTGACGCACTGGAGAGAGAGTGATAAAAATGTACGCGGAGATGAATTAGGGGTAGTAAAATGGCGTGATGTGTTCAGGTGAGTGTACGCACCTACACCCTGAAAGGCAGAGTAATAGTATCGCATTTTAAGAAAGCGTATTTAACAATGGCCTCGTCAACCATTTTTCATCTTGCGAGAATTCACATACTTTTGATCGCATAAAATTCTACTCATACTAAGTAACGATAGAAGATGAAAATTCTTGATGTAAAAAATTGCACGAAGCTAACGACTCCCTTGCGGGGAAAAATTCTGGTTCGGAATGAGGTGAGCTGCACTTTTAGTTTCTTCGCTTACTTTTGCACAATAGTCAATTAAATGCACAATTTCCAAAGAAGCGTAGATACTGCATGGCAGTGAGTACGAGCTAATGGCTGATGAACTATATATTGAAGCTCAATTAGACTTATTTTATTCACTCTGTATTAATTTTTACAGACAATTTGCACTTTACAGTTAATTTGTGTTTTACTGGTAAGGCACTTTCATACAGTATTAGTCGAAATTAACTTCTGAAACAATCTTTTGCACTGCTTTGAATGAATTATGTCTTGATGAGTAGTGAATTTGTTTCTTATTTTTCACCTGAAATCTCATTATAGTTCCCGTAAAAACTTTAGCTATGTATTTTATATCGCAAATTTATGCAAAAGACGAAACAATTTTGTTTTTAGTTTTCCAAAGTTTGCAACAACTTAACGTTTACAGTGAATTTTTACAAAAACTATGAGTGGCAGTCTTTTTTCAAAAATCCAAAATATCTTAAGTCACCTGTAATAACTGTGGACTGTAAGTTCATAAAAAACTATTTGCATCAACTTGCGACGGGGCCTTCGTCTTCCATATATTGAAAGTTGAATAATATACGAAACTCATAAGATGTCAATTTTAACTAAGGCGAAGGCCCTGAATGAAGCTTTTTGTCTTACTTCATTTCTTGATCTTTGGCGAAACAAATATGAATAGACTGTGGCGAAGCGCAAAAGGCTAAGGAAATAGAGCCGAACAGAAAATCTTAGCGCGAAGGAAAGAGACCATCAAAAATATAAACGAAATGGAGAGATCTAACTTAAATTCGAGTTAGTTAGGATTATTTCAGAAAGCAGAGAAAATATTTCTGCAAAAGCTGAGTCAAGGATTAATGCAAAATTGCAGAAAATGAATATTGCAAACTTCAGAAAGGTCAAAGGATTCAATTCATTCAGGGATCAGGGGCGTCGCCGTGGAATTTATGGTGGGGGGAAACAAAGCAAAGAATTGTACGAGCGTACATGTGCATTCCTACATTATTTTGAGAATCGGTATTTTCAGCGCTTATTTTGGCGTAAGCAGGCACTCATTTTGGCACCGCAGACACTCATTTTGGCACCGGCAGACACTCATTCTGGCACCACAGACACTCATTTTGGCACCGCAGACACTCATTCTAGCACCGCAGACACTCATTCTAGCACCGCAGACACTCATTTTGGCACCGCAGACACTCATTCTGGCACCACAGACACTCATTTTGGCACCGCAGACACTCATTCTGGCACCACAGACACTCATTTTGGCACCGCAGACACTCATTCTAGCACCGCAGACACTCATTTTGGCACCGCAGACACTCATTTTAGCGCCGCAGGCACTCATTTTATAAAGCGCCGCAGACACTCATTCTGGCACCGCAGACACTCATTTTGGCACCGCAGACACTCATTCTAGCACCGCAGACACTCATTTTGGCACCGCAGACACTCATTTTGGCACCGCAGACACTCAGTCTGGCACCGCAGACACTCATTTTGGCACCGCAGACACTCATTCTAGCACCGCAGACACTCATTCTGGCACCGCAGACACTCATTTTGGCACCGGCAGACACTCATTCTGGCACCGCAGGCACGCATTTTGGCACCGCAGACACTCAGTCTGGCACCGCAGACACTCATTTTGGCACCGCAGACACTCAGTCTGGCACCGCAGACACTCATTTTGGCGTCGCAGGCAGACACTCATTTTGGCACCGCAGACACTCATTTTGGCACCACAGACACTCATTTAGGCGTCGCAGGCAGACACTATGCCTATAGTATTCCCCATTATTTTTTATGATCTAAATAAGAGTATTATACTGTTAAAGCTTATATCTTAAAAATTATGTTCCACCATAAACCTTTGTCAGACTGTTTAACAACAGTTGAAAAATAAAGACAAATACAAATATTCAGAGCCTACGCCTTGGGTAAAAGTTTTCCCGGAAATCATTTTTATTTATCGAATTTAAGACGTAGGCTCCGTCGCAAATTGATGCAAATAAAAAGTATTCAAACTTGTCAAACTGCTAGCGAATTTTGCGTGATTATTACTTATTACTACTATAAATAAAAAAAGTGATATTATTCAAGCCCTTCTGCAGTTACAAATTTATAAATAGATTTTTAGATCTTAAAAATATATCTTTACTTGCAGTTTGAGGCATAAATTTGCGAAAGTTAAAAGACAACAGTACAGAAATAGAGGTTGAGGAAAAAATGTTCCGATTGATATCTGTTTGAATTCAGTTTGAAGAAATTCAAAATGTTCTGATTCATATCTGTTCGAATTCAGTTTGAAGAAATTCAAAATGTTCTGATTGATATCTGTTCGAATTCAGTTTGAAGAAATTCAAAAAGAAAAAATTAGTCTTCATCCTCTGCCGGTGATGTCAAAGATTCTTGATTTCGAGTGCTCGAGTCACCAGTGTACGGAGTTCTAAGTGTACAGCCTGTGGGTAGCTGCTGAGTCCAGCTGTTCTGCTGAGACGTGTCACTCGTGTACAGAGGCCTAGGTGTAGAGCCTGTGGGTACCTGCTGAGTCCAGCTGTTCGAATCTCGTGAAAATGTTACCTGTGAAGTGGGATTCGGTTTGCAAAGTATATAATTATAACCGTCTTTGATTAAACTGAAGTGAACAGGCATAAGAAGTATACAATAGTAACTGCCTTTGATTAAACTAAAGTGAACACACATTTTCGAAATAAACTAACCTCTTTGCTTCCGAAACGCAGTCTTATTCTTCGCATGTTGTTAAACTGGTGAAACATTCGTTCGGGGTAGTGTAACGTCATTTCTTCATCGTGTGATGCTTGCTGCTCAGGTGGTGCAGTCTGTGTCGCTCGCACAGCCTCGAAATGCTGCTGGCTAGCTGTGGCGCCGTTGTACCACTCGGTTAGGTCAGAGAACTCTTGCGAATTTTCCGGCCAGTGATGCACTCTTGAACTTGAGAGCCATGAATCGCGAGAATGTCGCCGGTAGACCAATTATTCACCTGCGCAGAACTGGCCCAAAAAGTGCACGACACAGACGACCCGGACTGATCAACGATGGTAACTTTTGCTAAATCGACGAGCTTTCCGGCACCAGTTTTTACTTCCTTTGGCTTCTCAACGGCAGAAATGATGCCACGAACGTCAACTTTCCTGTTGTACAGTGAAAGTTTTTGAGTAGGGCAAATTTAGCTGAATGAAGTCCAATTATTTATGCAAAAAGGCAAATAAAGCACGAGGAAAATGTATAAAAGAAGATAAATGTATAAAAGAAAATAAAGGCACAAAGTGCAAGATATTTACGTTTTCATTTGGCATGCAGAAATTTCCGATATCCTCCTGTAGTGCCGGGGACGCCTGTTAACCGTCTCGTTTGAAGTCATGATGGTACCGCTTCTGTCAACTGAGACGCTCATCTCATACTCGTTTTCCGTAGTGTTGTACCTTGGGTCAGCCTTTTTGATCCAACCTCCTGAAATGCGCACTGTCTCGACCGTTTGGCACATTTCCAGCAAGGACTTCAGGTCCTTGCCAAAAACGCTCACTCTGATGTCTGCAGTGTCGTCAGTCAAAGTGAAGGAGAACACTTGGCCTGATCCAGCTTTGTTGTTCTCGTAGTCGTGGATTTTTGTCAGTCTCGTTATCAGACCAGTGACCGGTGAATCCATCAAGCCGGGTAGAAGAGCAGAGATGCCGTATTTGACCTTCTGGACTGGCGTAGGGTTTGAGTCCATTTCTCTTCGTTACTTAAAGAATCTAAGTTAAAAGTAGATAAAAGTTGTGCTTGACTTGAAACAGTTAAGGCGAAAAGTTTACTGCATTTACAGTTTGTTTTGATTATATATTGCAGCCCTGCAGCCACCCATTCGTCCCAAAACAACTCTCAATATTTTCTCGCTGCCGTCTGATTGGTCAGCATCTCGACTTTCTGTTAGCCTTATTCTTACCGTCCACTCTATTTTTAGTCACCCCTGTTTGTAAATTTTAACAACCCTTATAATTTAGTGGCCTCTGATTGGTGCGCTGGTTTAGGCTGGGGTCGATTTAGGGGCTGCAGTCAGCGCCAACCCCTCCGCTGGGTGGCACTGGATCGCTGAGACTTTTTTCATGCTATTATTTTATTCGGACTGTTTACGCCAGCCGCGGAAAGTTATTGATTTTTTGGACTATAAGAGCAAATACTAACAGCGCTTTTACTTTCTACGAAACAAAACTGACATGTACGCGTAGACTTAAAAGTGCCATTTTGTGGCAAATTTTTTACTGAAGGTAGAGAGACACCAGATAAAATCAATAATGAGGTGATTAAGTACGATGTCTCACTCTCATTGTCCACTGAAAACAAAATATAGGCTTTTTGGGCTGGGCTGGGGAGTAGCTGGTTGGTTAGAAATAACTCAGGAATCAAAAGCCGACCGGGGGAGCCAATCAGCGCTAGAGATAACAAGAGATTTGGGGGTAAAAACAGCAAATTTGGGGTGGTGGAGCAGGCAGCCATTATCTGGTTTTATGTGGCCACTGTACACTATAGTCTATATAACGAACTCCGTTGTTAACAATTTCACTACGCCCGAACGAAGTCTCTTCCTAGCTGTCTGCCTGTAGAAAATAAGTTAAAGTCTGCCTGTAAGAAAAATGAATCCCTTTTCCTATCCCTATCCCTATCCCTATCCCAATCCCTATCCCAATCCCTATCCGCCGCATCCCTATCCCTATCCCTATCCAATTCCCCCTGCCGTATTTTATCCCCCCCTCCATCTACTAGGACCACTTACCAACCGCTTCCACCGGCCCCCTGGCCGATGCAACCTGTCCCTGAGGTCGATCAGCAACAGCAACAGCAGCAACAACAGCAGCAACAGCAACAGCAGCAACAACAGCGACAACAACCACAGCAGCAGCTATATTCAAGGTCGGCGAGGACGCGGTTTGTGCGAGACGAAATGCGCGCCCGTAAGTTAATTGTATTACGAGTTTGTTTAGAGGGGTAGTTTTGACTAATTCAGTTTTCGTTTAACCACTCATTTCGTGTGAAGTGAATATACGTCACAAAACTAATATGTGACAAATCTAATCGCTTTCTTTTCACAGTCGGACTCTGCCGATTCTGTCTCCGCCGCGGGCATATAGCTGCTGAATGCCGTGACCTTCCCCGCCGCAGCCGCAGCCGCAGCCGCAGCCGCAGCGGCAGCCGCAGCCGCAGCCGAAGCATTATTGCAGAATGAAGAAGCATTGTTGAAATGATGAAGAAGAAGAAGAACTGCTTGTTAAGTAGTTTAACATTTGGTTAAGTGAAAATTGTAAAAGCGTACAATAATTTGTCAAATAAAGATCCTATCGGCATTGTGCCTGTTTATGAATTTTAGGAGTCTGAGTTTCTGAAATTTATAAATATTTTCTGGAGTTAATGCGCATGGAAGGTATATTTTTTATTAGAACTCGTTTGACTTAAAACTTACTGTCATTCACCATGCAAATTCAATGTTATGATTAGACACAAAGTACATCATATATACTAAAAATGAAATGTCTGTAACTATCTAGCTATGCGATAGATTTCAGAAAAAGTGGCTCAACCGATTTTCTTCAAACTTGCACCATTTGATCAGAAATTTTCCTGGGACGGTACATGCATCTTGGCTAAGAAATTGCTCAATTTTAAAGGGATTAAATATTCGAAAAACATGCTTTTTTGCAAAGGTCAAGCAGCTCTTTCGACCTGAAATGAATTGTAAAAATGCGAAAGAAAAAACTGACTGACTGAATTTCAATTGTGATAAAGATTGCATCACAACAAGATGAAAACAGTGTCGAAAAAATGCACACAAGACTTGATTGTAATTGCGTAACCATATTGCTAACTTGAATTGAGACTGATACTGGCTGACTGAGAAATTGATTATGTCATAACTTTTTACTCTAACTGACTTGCTATAAGAATTGAATTATAAGGGCCACAATACATGTTCTCCAATTGAAAAGAGATAGCCAAGATGGGAACAGACTGGACTGCTAATGTAGCGACCTGGGTTCGAATCTTAGTAGTGCAAAAACATTTTTTTATTAAAACACTTTAAAACACAAAATGCTAAACATAAAAGAAGCGCAATGTCAAATATAAAAGAGCCACCATGCCAAACAAAAAAAAGTGCCACCATGTAGAACACAGAAGAGACACCATGTCAAACATAAAAGAGCCACCATTTCAAACATAAAAGAGCCACCATGTGAAACATATACGTGACTCAATGTCAAACATTAAAGAGCCACCATGTCAAACATTAAAGAGCCACCATGTCGAACATAACAGAGACAACATTTCAAACATAAAAGAGCCATCATGTCAAACATAAAAGAGCCACCATGTCGAACATTAAAGAGCCACTATGTCAAACATAACAGAGACAACATTTCAAACATAAAAGAGCCATCATGTCAAACATTAAAGAGCCACCATGTCGAACATTAAAGAGCCACCATGTTGAACATTGAAGAGCCACCATGTCAAACATTAAAGAGCCACCAAGTAAAATATAAAAGAGCTACCATGTCAAACATAAAAGAGCCACCATGTCGAACATAACAGAGACAACATTTCAAACATTTAAGAGCCACCATGTCAAACATAAAAGAGCCACCATGTCGAGCATAAAAGAGCCACCATGTCAAACATAAAAGAGCCACCATGTCAAACATTAAAGAGCCACCATGTCAAACATTCAAGAGAAACCATGTCGAACATAACAGAGACAACATTTCAAACATTTAAGAGCCACCATGTCAAACATAAAAGAGCCACCATGTCGAGCATAAAATAGCCACCATGTTGAACATTAAAGAGCCACCATGTCAAACATTAAAGAGCCACCATGTCGAGCATAAAAGAGCCACCATGTCGAACATAAAAGAGCCACCATGTCAAACATTAAAGAGCCACCATGTCAAACATTCAAGAGACACCATGTCGAACATAACAGAGACAACATTTCAAACATTTAAGAGCCACCATGTCAAACATAAAAGATCTACCATGTCAAACATAAAAGAGCCATCATGTCAAACATAAAAGAGCCACCATGTCGAATATTAAAGAGCCACCATGTTCAACATTAAGGAGCCACCATGTCAAACATAAACGAGCCACCATGTCAAACATTAAAGAGCCACCATGTCAAACATTAAAGAGCCACCATGTCAAACATTCAAGATCAGCCATGTCGAACATAAAAGAGCCACCATGTAAAATATAAAAGAGCTACCATGTCAAACATAAAAGAGCCATCATGTCAAACATAAAAGAGCCATCATGTGAAACATATACGTGACTCAATGTCAAACATTAAAGAGCCACCATGTCAAACATATACGTGACTCCATGTCAAACATTAAAGAGCCACCATGTCAAACATATATGACTCCATGTCAAACATATATGACTCCATGTCAAACATATATGACTCCATGTCAAACATTAAAAATAAAAAAGACACCATGTCACACATAAGGGAGCCACCATATCAAACATAAAAGAGCTACCATGTCAAAACATTATTGAGCCATTATCTCTACCTATAAAAATCAAAACTCTGTCTGTCTGTGGACAAATTACTTCGCTATGGACTCCCAAACCGCTCAACCAAATTACACCAAACTTTACACCCACCCTAAACTTACTACGGAGAATGTCTTAGGCTACCTTTTAATTTCCTAAATTTGAGTCTTCCTACCTAAAAGTACAAAAAACTGCTCAAAATGCGCGATTTTTTCACTTAATCCTCCATAGCGCCGTTCCACTTCTACCGATTCTCTTCAAATTTGACACAGGCAATTTTCAACTATTTTGGCACAATTGTGTAAAATTTCGAGTCTCAAAGTTAATCCTGAGCGGTGCTGTGCACTTTTAAAGTTAGGCTGTTTTTTTCAGCGTAGCAACCACCCCAACCTCCGCCCGCCTGCCTCTCTTTCCCGATCCTGATCTGGGCCCAGATGTGTATAAGGGTTTCAAAATTGACTAACTTTCAGCTGCCATAAGTTTGCTCCACGTAAAGCGATTGACTTCAAACTTGACACAATTCTTCATTGACTCATTCTCTATCTAAATGTAAAGTTTCAACTCTGTAACTCAACCGAAAAAGAAACTGTAAGCATGTGAAGTTTGTCTGCTTTTTCTGTTGTTTGTGCCACTCACTCACTCATTCCCCCAGAGCCAGACGAAGGGTCAGGCGATAGGACTGAATGTACATAGCAAATGTACAGTGTTTTGGAATAACTTTTTAATAGCCGTCTCTGTACCCCCGCGAGTGGAGAGGCGTGGAGAGGAGAAAGTTTAGCGAGAGATTCAAACTACTGTCCTCTGTATAGACAAGTCGCAGCAGTTAAACAAGGATGGCAAATCAAGGCGATGTGGGATGGTTTATAAAAATAGCGAAAAATTAATGAATAACTTATTACAATGCAATCCTACTAAATTAGTTACACCATGAAGCTTTTAACATTAATTTTCGCATAGAGTAACTTTAAAATTTAAATGACTCCTAAGAAATGCGCATTTCCTTGGTTGTTAGACTGCTGCAGAGTGCAGACTGTGGTGGTGGAGCTGGAGATACACAAATTCCTCTCAGGGCTGCTAATTGGCCAGAAAGGTGACGTGTTTAAAGCATAAGAAATGATAACCATGATAGTACGACGTCCCACAAACTGGCTTTCAAAGCAGGGATCGGTAGATTTTTAACTCAAAGGCCAGATAAAGAATCCAGCTCATGGCTGCGGGCCAGATGAGAGTAAAAAAGAAAAGGAATAGACTATTAGAAAGAGAGGAAGGGTGAGAGGGGGTAAGAGAAAAGATATAAGATAACAGGAAAGACGAGTGGGGTGAGGACGAGGAGAGAGCAGAGAATATGGGAGGAGGAAGCGAGAGGAGGGGAGACAGGAGGGAGAGGAAAGAGTAGAGGTGAGAAGAGGAAGAGAGAAGAGGGGAGAGATGAGACAGAGGATCGATGAGAGAGGAGAGTAGAGAAGAGTGAGAAGAGAATAGAGAACAGAGAGGAGATAGGAGGGAGAGAGAGGGAGAGAGGAGTGAGAAGAGAGGAGATAAGAGATGAGAGAGAGAGAGAGTTGAGAAAGAAGAGAGGAGAAAGGAGAGATGATAGAGTAAAGGGAAGAAGAGGAGAGAGGAAAGAGATGAGATTGTGGAGACGAGAGAGTAGAGATGAGAGATGAAGGAAGAGAGAGCAGAGTGCAAAGAGACAAGAGAAGAGTATAGAAGAGGGAAGAGAAGAGGAGTAAGAAGAGAGGATTCAGTAGAGGGGAAAGAGAAGAGTACACAGGAGAGTGGAGAGTAAAGATGACAGAAGAGAGAGGGGGTAGAGAGCAAAGATGAGAGTGAACGCGATATATGAGAGGAGAGAGGAGAGCGAAGAGAGAAGAGAGAAGACAAGAGAGGGAGAGAATAGAAGAGGGAAGAGAAGAGAAGGGAAAAAGGAGAAGGAAAGAGAGGAGTCAAAAGAGGGGAAAAGAAGAGTACAGATGAGAGAGGTGAGAAAACATACGAGTATAAGAGAGTAAAGATGGCAGATGAGAGAGGGGAGATGAGAGACCAGAGACGAGAGTGAACAGACGAGAGATGGGAGAGTGGAGAGAAAAAAGGATAGAAATAAGAGATGAGAGGTAAGACAAAGGGAGAGAGAAGTGAGTGAGGAGAGAGGAGGGGAGGGGAGAGAAACGAGAGGACAGGGGAAAGAGTAGAAAGGACGAGAGAGGAGATGAAACAGGGGAGAGATTAGAGGAGAAAGAGATATGGGACAGGAGAGAGCAGAGAGATAAGAGGAGAGAGAGAGGAGAGAGAGAGGGAAAGAGAGAGGAGAGAACATGCAGAAAGAATGAGAAAAGAGAAGAGAGAAAAGATAAAAGAAGAGAAAGAAGAGATAGATAAGAGAGCAAAGACGAGAGAGAAGAGAGGTGAGGGAAGAGACGATAGAAGAGAGGAGAGAGGAGAGAGGAAAGAAGAGAAGAGATGAGAGGAGAGAGAGGAGAGAGTAGAGAGGAGGGATAAAAGAATAGAAGGGAGAGAGAATAGACGAGAGAATAGGGGATAGAGGAGAGAGAGAGAAGAGACAGAGACGAGAGAGAGGAGAGGAAACAGAAGAGAAGGTCAAAGTTTCTAAGGATCCAAGGGACATAAGGAGAGGCAGAGGCCAGAGTTTGCCTGTTCGGAGCACCCCAGCCAACAATATAAATGTTTGCCTCAAATCCTAATTTTTTACGAATGTACTCTATTTTATGTTTAATTCTTACCTAACTATTAACGAGTTTTTGTTTGAGTTTGACCTCAGATTTTAGAATATGAGTACATGCAAAATAGTTCCAGGGATTGAAATTCCCCGGGTTCAAAATCCGCGGGTTTCAACAGCTTGTGCCCAATATAAAAAGACACAATTTCAAATGTAAAAGGGCCGCCATGTCAAACATAGAAGAGCCACCATGTCAAACATAGAAGAGCCACCATGTCAAACAACTAAGCCACCATGTCAAACATAACAGAGACACCATTTCAAACGTAAAAGGGCCGCCATGGCAAACATAGAAGAGCCACCATGTCAAACATTAAAGAGCTACCATGTCAAACACAAAAGGGCCACCACGTCCAACATTAAAGAGCTATCATGTCAAACACAAAAGAGCTACCATGTCAAACATTAAAAAGCCACTTTTTTAAACAAAAAAGAGACACCATTTCAAACATAAAAGAAGTGTCATGCCAAACAAAATGAAACCATTATAAAGCTAAGGAAATTGTTGCACTAGCTACTTGTTCTCTGGTGGATGCTTGCTATTTAAGGATGGATACTTGCTATCTGGGGGATGCTTGCTCTTGGGGGTGGAGAGTACTTGCTATCTGAGAGGGGGTTGCTAGATATCTATAAGGTCTCTTTGTATCCAGGTTATGCTTGCTATCAGGGGTTGCTTGCTGTCTGGGGGATGCTTGCTATCTGGGGGGGGATGCTTGCTATCTAGGGGATGCTTGCTATCTGCGGGATGCTTGCTATCTGGGGGATGCTTGCTATCTGCGGGATGCTTGCTATCTGGGGGACGCTTGCTATCTGGGGTCTGGGGGAATGCTTGCTATCTGGGGATGCTTGCGATCTGGGGGATGCTTGCTATCTGAGGAATGCTTGCTATCTGGGGGATGCTTGCTATCTGCGGGATGCTTGCTATCTGGGGGATGCTTGCTATCTGGGGTCTGGGGGAATGCTTGCTATCGGGGGATGCTTGCAGTCTGGGGGATGCTTGCTATCTGGGGATGCTTGCCATCTGGGGGACGCTTGCTATCTGGGGTCTGGGGGAATGCTTGCTATCTGGGGATGCTTGCGATCTGGGGGATGCTTGCTATCTGAGGAATGCTTGCTATCTGGGGGATGCTTGCTATCTGCGGGATGCTTGCTATCTGGGGGATGCTTGCTATCTGGGGTCTGGGGGAATGCTTGCTATCGGGGGGATGCTTGCAGTCTGGGGGATGCTTGCTATCTGGGGATGCTTGCTATCTGGGGGATGCTTGCAGTCTGGGGGATGCTTGCTATTTGGGGATCAATGCTTGAATGTTGTCTGAGGATGCTTGCTGTCTTGGGATGTTTTGTTTTTAAGAGGGAATGTCTGTTGTTTTTTCTGAAGGCTTTATTTCGCTGTCTATTTGTTATTTGTAAAAAACAAGGATTCTATCCAGATGCCCCCATCGGGGGGCAAAGATTGCTAGTCCTATATACTAAAAATGGTCTGTCTGTGTCTATGTGATCGATTAGAGAAAAAATGGCTGGACCGATTTTGTTCGAACTTGCACTGTTCGATCAGAAATTTTCCCGTGACTGTACATGCATCGTGGCTAAGAAATTGCTCGATGCTAAAGGCATTAAATATTCGAAAAACATGCTTTTTTGCAAAGGTCAAGCAAACTTTTCGACTTGAAATGCATTGTAAGAATGCTAGAGAAAAAACTGACTGGTTGAATTCTGACTCTGAAATAGATTGCATCATAACTGAATTGTAACTCCGACTTGAATTGAAAATGCAGTGTGGAAGCGTAGCACCAGACTTGATTTAAATTGCGTAACCATATTGTTAACTGATACTGACTGACTGAGAAACTGATTATGTCATAACTGCTTCGTGTGATTTACTCTATGCTTGGATTTTCAAGTGTTGAATTATATAAGTGCAAATTTTGATGTTATCAAAACGATGAGAGCTAGCCTAGAGGTAAACAGACTGAACTGCTAAATGCAGCGACGATGGTTCGAATTTTCATAGAGTATAATTTTTTTAATTAAAGCTTTTCAACGTCAGGAAAACTAAAAGACTTTTTAAAAAGAAGCGTCATGTAAAAATCATAGAAGCGTCATTTACAAAATCATAGAAGCGTCATGTAAAAAAATCATAGAAGCGTCATGTAAACAATCATAGAAGCGTCATTTAAAAAATCATAGAAGCGTCATATAAAAATCATAGATGCGTCATTTAAAAAATCGTAGAAGCGTCATGTAAACAATCATAGAAGCGTCATGTGAAAAATCATAGAAGCGTCATATAAAAATCATAGAAGCGTCATTTAAAAAATCATAGAAGCGTCATGCAAACAATCATAGAAGCGTCATGTAAAAAATCATAGAAGCGTCATGTAAACAATCATAGAAGCGTCATTTAAACAATCATAGAAGCGTCATTAAAAAATAATAGAAGCGTCATTTAAAAAATCATAAAAGCGTCATTTAAAAAATCATAGAAGCGTCATATAAAAATCGTAGAAGCGTCATGTAAAAAATCATAGAAGCGTCATATAAAAATCATAGAAGCGTCATTCAAAAAATCATAGAAGCGTCATGTAAACAATCATAGAAGCGTCATGTAAACAATCATAGAAGCGTCATGTAAAAAATCATAGAAGCGTCATATAAAAATCATAGAAGCGTCATTCAAAAAATCATAGAAGCGTCATGTAAACAATCATAGAAGCGTCATGTAAAAAATCGTAGAAGCGTCATGTAAAAAATCTTAGAAGCGTCATGTAAACAATCATAGAAGCGTCATGTAAACAATCATAGAAGCGTCATGTAAACAATCATAAAAGCGTCATGTAAACAATCATAGAAGCGTCATGTAAACAATCATAGAAGCGTCATTTAAACAATCATAGAAGCGTCATTAAAAAATAATAGAAGCGTCATTTAAAAAATCATAGAAGAGTCATGTAAAAAATCATAGAAGCGTCATGTAAACAATCATAGAAGTGTCATGTAAAAAATCATAGAAGCGTCATGTAAAAAATCATAGAAGCGTCATGTAAACAATCATAGAAGCGTCATGTAAACAATTATAGAAGCGTCATGTAAACAATCATAGAAGCGTCATGTAAACAATCATAGAAGCGTCATGTAAACAATCATAGAAGCGTCATGTAAACAATCATAGAAGCGTCATGTAAACAATCATAGAAGCGTCATGTAAACAATCATAGAAGCGTCATGTAAACAATCATAGAAGCGTCATTTAAACAATCATAGAAGCGTCATTAAAAAATAATAGAAGCGTCATTTAAAAAATCATAAAAGCGTCATTTAAAAAATCATAGAAGCGTCATATAAAAATCGTAGAAGCGTCATGTAAAAAATCATAGAAGCGTCATATAAAAATCATAGAAGCGTCATTCAAAAAATCATAGAAGCGTCATGTAAACAATCATAGAAGCGTCATGTAAACAATCATAGAAGCGTCATGTAAAAAATCATAGAAGCGTCATATAAAAATCATAGAAGCGTCATTCAAAAAATCATAGAAGCGTCATGTAAACAATCATAGAAGCGTCATGTAAAAAATCGTAGAAGCGTCATGTAAAAAATCTTAGAAGCGTCATGTAAACAATCATAGAAGCGTCATGTAAACAATCATAGAAGCGTCATGTAAACAATCATAAAAGCGTCATGTAAACAATCATAGAAGCGTCATGTAAACAATCATAGAAGCGTCATTTAAACAATCATAGAAGCGTCATTAAAAAATAATAGAAGCGTCATTTAAAAAATCATAGAAGAGTCATGTAAAAAATCATAGAAGCGTCATTTAAACAATCATAGAAGCGTCATTAAAAAATAATAGAAGCGTCATTTAAAAAATCATAAAAGCGTCATTTAAAAAATCATAGAAGCGTCATATAAAAATCGTAGAAGCGTCATGTAAAAAATCATAGAAGCGTCATATAAAAATCATAGAAGCGTCATTCAAAAAATCATAGAAGCGTCATGTAAACAATCATAGAAGCGTCATGTAAACAATCATAGAAGCGTCATGTAAACAATCATAGAAGCGTCATGTAAACAATCATAGAAGCGTCATGTAAACAATCATAGAAGCGTCATGTAAAAAATCATAGAAGCGTCATGTAAAAAATCATAGAAGCGTCATTAAAAAATCATTGAAGCGCCATTTAAAAAATCATAGAAGCGTCATATAAAAATCGTAGAAGCGTCATGTAAACAATCATAGAAGCGTCATGTAAACAATCATAGAAGCGTCATGTAAACAATCATAGAAGCGCCATGTAAAATATCATAGAAGCGTCATGTAAACAATCATAGAAGTGTCATGTAAAAAATCGTAGAAGCGTCATGTAAACAATCATAGAAGCGTCATGTAAACAATCATAGAAGCGTCATGTAAACAATCATAGAAGCGTCATATAAAAATCATAGAAGCGTCATGTAAAAATCATAGAAGCGTCAAGAAAAAATCATAGAAGCCTCATTTAAAAACTAATGAAAGTGTCATTTAAAAAATTAAGAAGCGTCACGGTAGAATAAAAAAACGTCATGTCAGACATGAAGGGTTCATGTAAAAATTAAATGCAATTATAATGCTGTGCTGGGGAGAAAAACTGAGACGTAAAGGCTCTCAGAGAATAACTGAGATTACGGGGGGGGGGGGTTTCTGAGATGTCAAAGCAAAAGTCAGAAGCTACTTCAAAGTTCATGTCACGGGGGGGGGGCGCTGATAGAAGAAGAGTCATGTAAAAAATAAAAGTAGCACTATGTATACATAAAAGAAAAGTCATGTCGAAGTTGAAAGATTCATTTGGGAATTGCTACGATGTCAAAGCTTGGTGGAAATCGTTATAGTGCTGTTATTCTTAAAGAAGGAATCACTAAAATGTCAAGGCTTAGGGGAGAAGAATTGCTGAGATTTCAAGGCTTTAGGTTGGGTTAAAGTTAGGTTTAGGTCAGGTGTGGGTTGAGGGTTATATTTTATCGGGTTTCAAGGTTAACAGGGGATTTTTTAGATTTCAAGGTTTATGGGGGCCATTGCTGACATGTCAAGGCTTACGGGGGAATAGCTGAGATGTCAAGGCTCACGGGGGTATAAATGAGATTTCAAGGCTAAAGTCAGAAGCTACATGTAGTTTATTGAAAACTTTTTATTACATTATTTGATGCCTCCTCAGGGGAGGGATCGCTGATAAAAAAGCGTAATGTAAAAAATAAAATAAGCTTCATGTCGAAGTTAAGAGATTCATTTGGGAATCCCTACGATGTTGAGGCTTGCAGGGAATCGCTATAATGCTGTAGTAGTGCTATAATGACTCTTAGAGAGAATTACTGAAATTTCAATGCTTTAGGGTTAGGTTAGGGTTAGGGTTAGGGTTAGGGTTAGGCTAGGGTTAGGGTTAGAAGGTTGACAGATATTTTTAGATTTCCAAGGCTTATTGGGGGCATTGCTGAGATGTCAAGGGGGGAAGTTGATATGTTAAAGCTTGTGGGGGGGGGATAACTGACATGTCAAGGCTTACAAGGTTTGACAGAAGATTTTTTAGGATTTCAAGGATACATGTAGCTTATTAAAAAAACGTGTATTGCATTTCTTTGGCTCCCCAACGGGGGGCGTAGATTGCTAGTAAATGTACTATAAATCGATTATTTGTATGCAAAGAAATCAACAACACAGAACACATTATCTATATACCTTGCTTCTTTGAGTACAGTATTATGTTTACTACATTGTACACACTTGTAGGAAACCAGAGTATCATTATTACTCTTATAATTAAAACAGTACAGGAGCCACCCTTGCGGTAACAAGCAACGAGAGAAACGTCACAGCTGCAAAATATTCAAATTATTCGTCAAATTACAAATACATACAAACAGACTATCGCTGTCGATTTTTACTAAATATAAATCTGTCTTAGCGTGTACATCAGATACTACTGTTAACGAAATCGACAAGTAGTGGTCACGCTAAATTAAAAGTTTTGTTGCAACATTCAAAATAGGCGACCAAGACAAAGAAGGGATAACATAAAACCTAAACGCTTATTAATCCGTTGACTTGCGCATAATTTGAGTATTAAAACTCAAAAGCAAATGACTACTTCTAAAAATCCAAACTAAACAGACTGATTTTGAAGGGATTGGCGATAAATGCAACCAGGATTGGGTTAAATGGGATCAGGAGTGCAAAATTGGAATAAATGGGATCAGGATTGGGATAATCGGAATCAGGATTGACGATTAAGGGGATCGGGATTGTGATAAAAAGAATCAGGACTGGGATAATTGGGATCAAGACTTGTAGATTCTATATCTGTATTTGACATACAGGATATGCATTTCTAAGAAATCTTTAATCAAAATGAGATAACTGCAGCCGTATTTAATACTTAACTGTTCACAGTACAAACAAAAGCACAATGAGAATTATGAGCACTAGCAACAACACGCCAATGACAGTCCACTGCCGCCTGTCATTGACATGTGCAACACTTTGGCCATCTTTTTCATTGTGGTGTCCAGCTTGCTCTCGGTGGTGTTCATCTCTGTCTCTCGGTGGTGTTCTCATCAAATTCGTCCAGTATCACTGCCTGCTCCTCCAGTTAGCTGCTCATACGGTGCGAGATGTCCTTGAAGGCTCCGATGCCGCCGCTGAGTCTGCGGGGATGCGCGGTGAAGGGAGTTTAGTTTCCTGGCTGCATTTAGCTCAGCAGCTCTTCCATTAGTAGCTTAAATCCATGGAGGATAGTGGGCAGCAACTGAGGATCTGGCAAGCTGATGGCCCAGCAACTGAGGATCTGGGAGTCTGTGACCCAGCAACTGAGAATCTGAGAGTCTGTGGCCCAGCAACTGAGGAGCTGGGAGTCTATGGCCCAGCAACTGTAATTGTTTCCATGAATAACTTTTGCTCTTTTCTTTTTGCGCGCCCCGAAGGGGGGACGAAGATTGCTAGTACTGAACTGCAATCTAACTCAGGGAGACTGAGTTAGAACAGAAAAGGAAGCATTTTAAGTGCCTGTTTGATAGGGATAGCAAACAAGCGGGTGGTGTGTTGGTGGGGTAGGGAAGTATGTATCAATTTTATTTCTAACTGAATTGCGAGGAATATAGCGTGTGTAGAAGCAAACTTAAGGCCTCTCGAGCCTCTTTCCGACATTTTTATTGCACCAGCTGCCTCCTGTCTTGTTATACCCCCCCCCGATAAAAAATAGCTTATTTCGAGCCTCTTTGTTTGATCCAGGCATTTCCAGGCCAGGGTTTACAGACCATGTATAAAATATGGGCTGGTTCTCTTTCAAAGACCAGGAAGTTTTACTACTCATTTTTTGCTGCTAAGGGTTATGAATTATCGAACGATTGGTGTGGGGGCAGAGGGAACATTAAAAAAACCTGAATTTGAAAAAAATTTGCAGATTGCCTTAATTTTTTAAAGCAAAACGAAGTATTTTTTACCTAATGCACTAAAAAATCTGACATTTTATACTCTTAAGCATCCTGCGGGCCAGGTTTATTAATTCTTTCAGCAGCTTTTAATCTTATGTTTACAATAATTATGTACAGAAAATGAATCGCTAGCATGCAAAGGCAAGTTATAAACTCGAAAAATCTACAGGGACCAAAAAGAGAATGATTCAGACGATTTTTTTGCGTAATAGCTTGTACAATACGCTCGTGTAGTTCAAAAGTGATTAAAACTGGCCTAAATATTCCAAATCCCAAAAGTAAATAGAGTTGACTTCAACCTAAAATAAAAGAGTTCGCATGCAATCGTCCACGTTTATCGATAGATCTGCGAAAAGGGAAGAAAAAATTCACATCGTAAATCATCAATTTTTAGAAGAGTCTGTGCCAGTCAGAGGAATGATAAGACCACATTTAGCAGACTTCCGAGGCAGTAGAAAACATTTTTTCATTGGTAAACCGCTGACTGAGTTTCGCGTTTCGAAAAAAACCGATTCCAAGAAGGGATGAGGGATACGGATATGTATATAGATTGTCTTGCAGGGACATTACATTACCCGTGACAGTGAAACCTTCTACTCTCGTAATTCGCAGTACCTTTCCGTCAACAATGCAACAGTTATCCGGCGGTTTGCTGCTATACCTAAGACACGACACGGGATTTTTAGTTAGCAGATCGCGTAGATTGTAAATTTCATTCAGCAGATGCGATGATTCAAAACGTGTCACTTTCCGGCGCCTTTTCAGATGAGACAGGTAATTTTCGAAAGGAAAAGCGGAAAAATTGCAAAGATTGCCATACAGCTGAACGAAAGAAGGAAGATGCAAAAGGACATGCGTGTTGTGGCTCCTAACTGAGTCGCCATACAAAGAGTGAGCTTCGATTACAAAGCGATTAATACAAGCCCGGCATAAGCTGCGACTAGAAGTGGACGCGAAAATCCTGAGACAGTAACCAATATTGGCCAAGCTGAATAATTAGACGAGTTATAGATGGGCATGCCGTCGATTCCAATTTTGAGATTTAAGTTGTAGCCTTGCCCACCATCCGCAAGTAGAACCCTGTTAGCAGAATCCAAATTTAGCAATCCTTTCTGTATAAGATAGGCAATGTTTGAAGATATTCCAATGTAGGCGAAGTGACCAGTGCCCATGGCGTACTCTGAACCTTCTTTTTGCATTTTGTTGAGTGCGTCAGAAAATAGGGCGACTTTGCCACCGGTAATACGCGACTAGATAATGCATTGAGAAGAAACTTCATGGCTCTATGTGATATACCGTAAGTTAAGAACAGCACCAGCAGTTCCTCATCTAATTATTTCATACTAGGCTTTGCTGGAGCACATTCACTTGCGTCACATTCTGATTCGTCTTCAACGTCAAAGTCGTCTTCACTTTCAGATGCAGATTTTTAGTATATAGGATTCGTCACCGAAATAATTAAATTGCAGCCGGATGCACGAAGGCTGCTCGACGGATATGTCTCCTGGGGAATGATCATTTTTGCTTGATTCTAAAGAATCTTTCTCGAATTCGGTTGGCGGATGCTGGTGAGGCTGGCCGGCGCCGAGGGCGTCACCAGCAAGCTGGGCGTCAAGTAAACTTGCTGCAAGCCAGTTTCGAGATTCGCGGGAAGAATTTGAATCGACTGCGGTTCGTTTTCTTTTTTTCGGCATAATTGCTAAGTTTTCTACAGCTGCTAATTAAAATCACTGAATAGATTATCTGGCATTAACAATTATTATAAAATAGGCAGCTTTAAAATCTTAACTACGAGTATTAGCTAATTTCAGAAATTATTTTAGCGTCTGGAAACGGGTTCTCTATTGTCATATAGCAGACTGTCTGAACTTAGCCAGTTAGCATACGAGTGTACTATTTTCAAAAGGAATCGAAAATGGACGAAGAAGCAAATGTTCGCTTCATTGTGCTTTTTTCTAAAGATCAAGAAATATTGGAAGTTTTGCCCGAAAATATTACATTAGAGGACTTTCAAGAATTTAAAAAAGAACACTGGTTGGAAATAAGTGAGCAGGACAAGTATTTTGCTACACTGATCTAGGGAAGAGCAGAATATGACGGAGAGTGGCACGACTGCGTGGTGCTACAGGTGGTACTAAACCCGTTGAGCGACACGGATCCAACTGTTCGAAAGCTGCGAAGTTTTTTATCTGAGAAGAAAACAGTCTGCAAAGCCTTTTAAAGTCCGTAATTCAGGTCAATGCGGGCATACGGAACCGCTTCCCTGCAGTAAGTTTATGTGAAGTTCGTAAGGTACGAATTTTTCTATCAAAAATTTAGACTTGCTAGTTTTGCTAAATTACTATATATCCTACTTTTTAGAAAGTAGTATCCCTTGCGGCGTTATGATATATTTAGAAGTATTATTTTAGTATAGTTGGATTGTTAGCAAGCTTCCAGGATATCAATGGCAAGCATAAATAAATATTTTTCTCAGTTTTGGCGCTTTCTAAGCTTTTATAGAATTCTCAATTACATTTTGCTGAAGTTTTTAACAATATTCATAATTAGCTTATTATCATTAGCTCGTATAATTAAATCCCAAGTTACAAATCTAAAGCCAAAATCAATTATTCATGCACTGTCTTAAATTTTATGCAGATGCCTGCACGCTTCTGTATGAAGGCGACGGAAGGAAACCTCAGGACGAGGCCAGTTCAAGGTGGTCCCGCAAAAGTGCCATTGTTGGACTACAATTTCACTGCAATTTATCATTTAATATTCTCCAATCGTGTATTCTCACGTTTACTTGTAGTAGCGCCCAACGAATCTGTATCAATTGCTAATCATTGCGTACATTGTAATCTTTGCGTACGTCTGTAGGGTCTCGCGCGATCAATAATTTCAGTTCTCGCTTTTTCCCCGCCAGCCAATGATAACTCTCCGCATATATTATGCTAACCTTCCTGCGCTCCTTTATTAACCCCGCCTGGCGGCGGGCTGGGGGTTTTCACTCTCTTTCTCTCGCTCTCTTTCCCTCGCTCGCTCCGCTCTCTTTCCTTCGTGCCTTCGTTCGTTTCTGCTTATTTCTCGCCACGACCCCACCCTGTCTGGGCCAGACTTGTTTACACATTCTTGCTCCACCTTGTACTGCAATGGGCTAACGCCCAATCCCGCCACTACTTGTCTGCTTGTCTACTTGCTACTCACTGCCATCACTGTGCTCACCACCATCACTTACTACGTTGCGTTGCCACTGCATCCTTCGTCAACTACTTGACTTCATAATTTCAATTACATCAACCCGTTGTTGCAGCCGCCAGTGCCCCAGAACGCTATAAGCTTTGTATTGACATTAACCATATTAATAACGACAATAAACCAGCTTACGGCAGTCCTCTGCCTTTATACGCCAAGTGCTCCGCTACACAATCCGCTCCGCAAGAATTTGACTTCACAATTAATTTGGGACTACGACGACTTAGCGTGACAAGTAATTCTCGTCAAAACGGCCCTTTTGAGGGTTACAGCCACCACACCATTAAGTGACACCCAAGTTACAAATCTAAAGCCAAAATCAATTATTCATGCACTGTCTCAAAATTTATGCAGAGGCCTGCACGTTTCTGTATGAAGGCGACAGAGGGAAACCTCAGGACGAGGCTGTTGAGAAAGAAGTCGCGTCGATTCTTCGACGAGCGGCGGACCGAGAGGCTGCTCAACAGCGCCGACGCCACACAGTTTCAGTTTCTGCAAGTGCATCTGCGGCTGCTGCGGGATCGCGGAAGCGTACTATCGACAGCGACAGCGATTGAAACCTTACGCTCGTATCTTCAGCACACTGCTATAAATTTGCATGGAGATTTGACTAATTGACTTGTATTTGTGTTTTATTGCTTTTTAACTACTGTAGAACAGCATGCATATCAGACGTAGAACTTCATCTATATGATTTTTGAATAAAAATTAAAAGTGGCAATTTAAATACGTAAAATAAGTTTTTCCATTTCATGACTTTGCAAGGAGTTTTTTAATATTTTTATTTGCCTACTTATAGTAGTGTTAAAATAATTTTTCCTCACTTTTTACCCTCCGATTCGTGTCCGTTTGGGTCCGACATCGGCATCCAACGGATACAGTTTGGCTCGGACATAAGGTGTACGTAGGGGCACCTAAAAATCGGTTACCGTTCGATGCCGATTTTTACACTGGGTAGTGACCTCGTTCCTTCATCCGAGTGATCCAACTTTCTTAATAAACATTAATAGGTTCAGATTAATTAAAGATTGTATTTTTCAGGCTTTATACAGCTTATTGCCTTCTATTGATTTTACGATTTACATAGCGCTTCTGGGAAGTGATTTTGTACTAAAAATGCCCAGAGAAACAATCATACATACTTGAAGACACTTTAAGGAATGTTTTTTCATCAGTGATTGAAATTTGGTGCCTGTCTTAGATTTTAATTTCATTTTAGTGAATCGCCAATGGTAGTTTCTACTCAAATCTTTACTTCAATCCTTTTAGTAGTATGGGATAACAGAACTCTGCCGCAGGAATTTCAGTAGTAGGCAAAAGTACGCTTCTAGACCCAGAGCACGTATTAAAAACAGCATTTAGGCGTCTAGAGGGGGCGGTCGGGGGAAAATAAAAAAACACCAAAAAGCACTAAAAGCACTTATCACACCCAATATCCACTCAAATAGGCCATTTTACCCCTCCCACCTTTTTCAATTTCGGCGAAATGGAGGTATAAAAAACACCCAACAACACCAACATCCCAATCCACAAAATCATCAAAATGTGTTTGTGTTATTAACTTGACCGCCCCCTCTAGACGCCCAAATGCTGTGTTTAATAGGTGCTCTGGGTCTAGAAGCGTACTTTTGCCTACTACTAATTTCCGTGGAAAAGCCATGGATCCTAGTCAGTGAACATACGGGCCTATGTAAATCCATTGAGCGACTCTGCCGCAGGCAGGCCATGGAAATTCCGTGAGACCTCCAGTGAGAGTACATAGGCCTATGTTTTTCTATTGCTGTATGTTAGCTGCAATGGTTAAGGCTATATAAGGGCCAAAAAATGTTATTGAGTCATGAAAAATCGATTTTTTTCAACGAGATAGTTCATTCTGTTTAAGTTAGTCATGGACATCGGCGAAGGATATAAACTCCAAATACAGGAGTATGAAGGAGTTAAGTTCATTGCTATCAGAAAATTTTACCGACATGGCAGCACCGCGAGTTTGAAACCTAGAGTCCCCGGCTTCAATTTGAACATCTGTCAGTGGGAGAAACCCAAGGAGTTGAAGCGATCGCTTGTCAAGGCGGCCTTGGACAATCAGCCAAAGGTTGTCAAACTCGGCTTCGATAAGTTAATCGAGGTGAAGAACGGCATTATCTGGCTGAAGCGACTGCCGGATGATTGCTGCGACGAGTTTCTTAAGCGGAACACCGTGCCGCTGACACCGCCGCTGTGGCTAAAGCTGTGGCAGTACGCGGATTGGATCGATGAGCAGCTATCGGCTCCACGTGAGATGTCTGATGTATACGAGCTGGAGTCGGGATCTTCCTCCGACAACATCGAAAATGAAGACGCGGAAGAGACCAAGCCGGTAGTGAAGACGGATGACTTGGAAGATGCTTCTTCTTCTTCTTCTTCAGGGCTCGTCCGGGTCGGGGTTAGCCGAAATGGACGGGGGCATGCGCCCCATGCTACGCAGGAGGCCGAAAAGGGCGATCGGGGACTCCAACAAGTCCTCGGCCGCGCGGATGCCGTGCAGGGCGCGGTACCGGTCACCGCGAGGACAGGCGAGCAGGATGTGCCTGACCGTGTCGAGTTCGCCGCAGTCAGGGCAGTTGGCTGTCTCGGTGAGGCCCATCTGATGGAGCGAGCTGTTGTTGATGGTGCTGGCTCCGGCTCGCAGCTGATTGAGGAGGACTTGGCGCTGCCGGGTCATGGTGGCGGGTGGCTGCTTGAAGGCGCACACGACCGCAAGATCGAGGGACCCGCGGCTGCGCCGGGCGGCGGCTTTGGTGGCGCTGAGTGGAAGCTCGACGTGACGTTGCTCTAGCTGGGCGGCTCGGGAAGCCGCCTGATCCGCCGCCTCGTTGCCGGCGATTCCGCAATGTGCGGGGACCCAGGCAAAGGAGGGGGGGGCGACCGTCGGCTTTCAGGCTCATGATCGAGTCCCAGCACGCTGCTGCGGTCGGATCGGTCTGGTCGATGGGACCGGCGAGCAGGGCGGTGAGGGCGCTGAGGCTGTCGGTGGCGATCCAGTGGGGCTCGGCGGCGCGGTCGGCTTGCAGGTATTTGAGCGCCTCCTGGATGGCAACGAGTTCGGCGGTGTAACTGCTGCAGAGGGCGCCTGCGGCGGCCCGAAGTTCGACGTTGTTGTTCTCGTCGCGCACAATGACGGCGGCCCCGCCACCGTTCTTGAAGCCTTCCGTCACGGAACCGTCGGTCCAGACCGTGTTGGACTCGCAGAGAGTCGCGATGATGTCGGTCGCGTGGTGGGCTCTGATGTCTGGCGGCATGTCGCGGTGGGTCCGGAGGCTGGCTCGGAGGTCGAAGATGATGTCGCTGGCGCCGGTGGTTCTCCAGGGCTCGCGCCGAGAGGCGGCGGGGCGCGTGGGAACTGGTCCAGGGCGGCGGCGCACTCAAGCTCGAGGGCGGCGCGGCGCCAGCAGCCACGGTGCGGGCGGAGGGCGTCTTTCTGGCAGCCAGGTTGGTTGACGGCGGGCGTGGCGCCCGGGCTGTTTCGGGTTTGGCGCTGCAGGGCTTCGTAACTGCGGTTCTTGAGGCGCGGTCGGGTGACACGTTCGGCAGTTTCGCGAGCCGGGGTGCCCTCCGGGAGGCGCAGGAGGCGTTCTCGGAGATTACACGCGCGTTCGACAGCGACGTGGCTGATAGGTGGGAGTCCGGCGGTAGACAGCAGCTCCTTGGCATCGGTGGGGCGGATACATCCAGTGATGAGGCGGGCGCAGGCATTTTGTTGGCGTCCAACCGCTAGACGGGTGCTGGGTGCTGATCCGCACATCCAGATGCCGCTGCCATAGTCGGCGATTGCGCGGATGGTGGCGGTGTACACCGTGCGGAGGATGTCCTGCGTGGCGCCACTTAACCGGTGGGCGATCGCTTGGAGGGGGCGACGGCGGGCCGCCATGCGTCTACAGACTTCTTTTGCGTGCTTGGTGAAGGTGAGCTGGTCATCTAGTTTGATGCCGAGGAAGGTCGGGTTAGGGTCGAATTGCAGAGGTTCGCCTTTTAGGGTCAGTTGGAGCGGAATCTTCCCTCGCGTCTCGTTTGGGCTCAGGGAGAAGGTGGTGTAGCTGCATTTGCTGGTACTGAGTTCCATGTGCCAGTTCTCGCACCAGGTGGCCAGAGCCTCGTTCGCAGGCTGGAGGATGGCTTCGCAGTCCTTCAGACTGGGCGCCGTGGGGAGGATGGCGCTGTCGTCGGCGTAGAGGCTGACTTTGGCTCGCGGTGAGGCTTGGAGGATGTCGCTTGCCAGGTCGTCAATGTAGACCAGCCAGAGGAGGGGAGCCAGGACAGAGCCTTGTGGCAAGCCCTCTTTGAAAATGCGCTCGCGAGATAGGCAGTTGTTGACACGGACGCGGGCTCGGCGGTCGCTGATGAAGCTGTTCGTCCAGCGGAGTGCGCAGGGTGTAATGCATTTCAGGCTGAGCTTGTAGATGTTACCCTTCCTCCAGACCTTGTCATAGGCACGGGACATGTCGTAGACCCCCAGGGCGCTGCGCTGGGGTGGAAGCTCTTCAAGGCCGTCGAAAATGTCCTGCGTGATGCGCGCAATCTGTTCTTCACACGACCGACCGCTGCGGAAACCGGCCTGGACGTTGCTGAGGCAGCCGTGCTGTTCAAGGTGGTGCCTGAGGCGCTTCTGGACAAGTCTTTCGGCGACCTTGGCGATGCAGCTGGTGAGAGCGATGAGCTTGTAGCTGCTCGGGTCAGAAGCCGGTTTGCCGCGCTTGGGGATTGGGATGATTATGGCCGTTTCCACTGGTGCGGGCAGCAACCGGAGAGCCACGACTTGTTGATGAGGTCGAGGAGGCGGCTTTCAGTGCACGGCGGGAGGTGTTTCAGCATCTCGTTGCTGACACCATCTGCGCCGGGGCTTTTCCCAGATTTGAGCGCGCGCAGTGCACTCTGCAGTTCGCTGCCGCTGAACGGGCTGCAAAGGCCGGATTTCTGATTGCCAGAGCAGCAGATCTGTTTCATCGCCTTGTGGGCGAGCCGGGCAATGGAGCGGTCCTCCTTGCGTCGGTGATTGCGAGAAACTTCGGCGTAGAGGCTGCAGAAGAGATAGGCCTTTTCGCTCGGGGTGGTAGCCGTTCGCTGGCGGGATCCAGGTTTGGCAGGGGTGCTCAGGGCCGCGTTGGCGGGGGGAGGCGGCGGCTCTCTTCGAAGCGAGCGGGCGAGGGCAAGGAGGTCGCTGTTGAGGTTGAGTTCGCCGATCTTTTGTTGCCAGTGCTGTTGTTTGGCGAAGTTGATGGTGTCGGCCGCGGTCTTGCGGGCGCGGTGGAAGGCGTTGATGTCGTGCTCGGATTTGCTCTGCTCAGCGTTGCGTCGCGCACGGTTGCGTTCGTCGCAGGCGTGTTGGCAGGCGTCCGTCCAGAACGGCTTGCAAGGCCGGTTCCGAGCGCCACGGGGGATGTTCGCCGAGGCGGCTTCCAGGATGGCCCTGCAGAGGCGGTCGTGGTCGGCGTCGCAGGTAAACCGGTTGCTGAGTTTGAGACGCTTGTCGGCCACGGTCAGGTGTTCTTGGAACTGGGCCCAGTCGGCCTTCTTGTAGCTCCACTTTGCGGCGCCTCGTCGACACTCGCTGGGGCCCGGGCGGTCAATGCTGAACAGGATCGGAAGGTGGTCGCTGCCGATGTCGCCAAGGGTGGTCCAGCTGGCGCTGGCAATGGCCGCGATGTTACCGGTGCACCTTTTGGCGCCCTTTTGGCGTGTGTGTGGGTCTTAGCGCCACAGATGCTCAGTTGTCCAGTAGGGTAGAGTAGCAGAGTCACTCTGGGACTCCGCATCCGCTTGATGAGCACCCGGGGCCAGACGGGCCGGTAGATCACATGAGCCATGCTGAGAGCCAGTTCCCGTAGAGGCAGCAGGGCGCCCCTGCCACCATACAGTCTCAGATCTACTCCGCCAACCAGATTGGTCACTCTTAGGGCTGTAGCTGCAGGTGGACTCATTTCGATCCTTGACTTCTTCACCAAACCTTCTGCCAAATTCACTGCCCCTGTGCCACGGACACTGCTCGCTTCTTAAGTTCATGCAGAACTTTGGCTTAAGCCAACTGTAGTGCAGCAATGAATTTCTCACTGCACAGCCAGTATCTGAATCTTCAATCGAGGGTGCTCCCAAATCTTCTAGGTTATAAACCTTTCTACCAAGCAGCTCAGTCAGGAAAATCGACTTCCTTTCCCCATTTGTCCATATCGGACTACTGGCAATGCTCAGAATGTCTTCCGCCAGTTCCATGTACGGACGGGTTCCATCATCCCACTTAAACTGGTGCAGATTCTTTGCGTCCTTTGCGCCTTTACGTCCGCGCAGTCTAGCTAGATCTCTTTTTGTCTGTGCTACTCATGCACGTCTGTGCACGTCTGGCTGGTTTGGGGGTTGGGGTTTAGCGCTGCAGCGTGTGCGTGCTTAGGGTGGTTACACCCACCTCAACTTTGGCATTAAATATTTTGGCGTGAGCCAGTGAGGTCTCCTCATGTTTTGTTATTCACTGCAATTCAACCCACGGTCTTACAATATATACAAAGATTCTTTGATAGCTGTCTGTAGAAAACTCGCATGTCAGGAGAGACTCTCTCCCATGGATACGGAGGTGCGTACACATGGTAAGCAATACGGTAGCTTCCTGCTCTGACCTGAACAACTGCCAGCTCTTTCAGAACAAATTTTTTACTTGTGCTGTTGCACGGGAATCCTTGGAAGTCAATGTAGTTCATGATGCAGCTTTCCCTCGAAATATCAGAGTCAGTCCGCCTTCTTATATACTTTTCTTCCAGGCAGTTTCAGCCAGGCTGTGTTGCTCCCGTACCCCTTGACTAGACTCGCCTGTTCTTTCTCCAGTTTACCCCCTCTGTTGTTTGCCATTTTCTTTTTAACTGATTTACCAACAGCTAAAAGCGGAACATTAAGCTTTTTCTGCTGCAGCAAATCTATTAAGTCGTTCCAGCCAACTGGTTCACGCTCACATGGCGAATCCCTCACTGCATGCTAAATCAAGTCCAGTATGTTTGAGGAAGGGATTGAAGTGCCTGTGATTTCCACCTCCCTGTTTTCACAAACTCGAATCAGCTCTGGATTGGTGGACAGGATCGTCCATAGACTACGAGTCCTGGTTTTGAAATTCTGTGGCACCGACTTGCTGATCTTCTCTTCCCATGTGCTCATCTGTGGTGTCTCTGTTTTCATCAACTTGGCTTCAGTATTGCGTGCTCCTTCTTTTCCAGCGTGCTTGCGCTTGGCCAGCAAACTTTGCATTGCACTTTGATATATGGAGGTTTTCACATCTTCTGGGCAGTCCTCGGCATACAAGATATCATCGCATTCTTCTGAGCCTGCTTCAAGTCAGCTTCAGTGCTATTCTCATTCGGCTTAAAATTCTGCATCAACATCTCATACTCTGCCTTAGGAATCAGAACCATTTCTGAAAATTTATTCATCTTGCTCTTCTTCTTTACCAGCTTAAAAAGAATCGGGAGTATTTTGATGAAGCCAGCCAGCCTTCAACAAGTCTATCTTTCTTCTCTGCTGAGTAATTTTTCGAATTATCTCTTTTGACTTTGCAAGAACAGCTTTTTCATCGAGCGAAAACGATCAATCGTTTTGTAAGAGATGATGACAGGCCTCAAAAAGAAAATAACGCACTTCTTTTGGACAATTTTTTATCAACAGCCGCTTGAAGCGCACGGTATATTGGTGACGTAAAGACTTGTATGTGAATCAAACACTTCCATAGCGATGAAAAAAATAGCTGATAGCTCTTCGTGCTGGTGTCGTTTATCAGTTTAACTGCTCTGATGACCAGAGCGTCTCCTACGTGGGGAAGACAAAAAGGCACCTGCATAGTAGAATCAGGGAGCACTGGCTGAAACCGTCGGCTATCCAAAACCATCTCTTAGAGTGTAATAGTTGCTCTAACTGCAAAATCCGAAGAGCGCTTTAAAGTCATTTAACAAGGTTCTTTTGACTCCAAACTCCAGATACTTGAAGCGCTGTACATTAAAGCGCATTCCCCCAACCTCAACATTCAACTCCAACACAGTGGCGCGGGACATGTTCTCCGTGTGTTCTGAGGGAGGGGGCACTGGATGTACATTATATACTTCTCTAACTATATTGCTATCATTCCGTCCCTGAACTTTGCTTCTCGACTTTTGGACCAACAAACCTGTACTTCAAATATTGATTGAATAGCTGATAAAAAACAAGCTTCACTTTCTTAAGCAAATACAAGATGGGGTCGCTGGTTAGGCAGAATTCTGGCCCGCACTCGCAGCTCATCGGGAGTTGATGGGTGAAAGTCTAGGAACAGGTAGGCTCCCCTGTTCTGCGCGGTCACGTGCTTGAACACTGACAGCAGAAAGCCGGGCTTCTCTGTAAAGCACTGTCTGCCCAGTGCTGCAATCTGCAGTTGGTCTCTGGGGTTTTTCAAGATAGCTAAATACATTACATTCAAGCTCATTGTTCGCGACTCTTTTCCCTTGAAAAATATATTCTAAGTCAGCATCACCAAAAAGCACGGCAAGTGATGTGCGATTCCTGTGAAAAAAAATCGCATTGAAGCAGAATTTAAGTTTCCTCTATTATATCATGGAAAACAACCAGGTCATTGGGCTTAAGGGCTGTCTCGATGTTGGTGGGAAATCCCTGGTGCAGCTGCACACATAGGCTGCTCAGCTCTGCATGGCCTGTACGTGAGATCCCATAGTACCACAGAACTCTGCCAGGCTTCACATCAAACATGACGTCTCCGTACTGGATCAGGTGTTTGACAAAGGTTGTTTTCCCTGCATTGGTGGCTCCAAAGACAATCACACAGCTTCCCTGCCTGAGGCGGATATCGTAGCAAACTGGATTTTCTTCCTGTCTAATGCATAAATATAGTTCTAGAAAATCACGGACATCTTTTTCTGAAGTTGGCTTCAAACATCTGTAAAATTCAATCATTTAAATGATTTTTTCATTAGCATGCAAACTCTTCAAAATCCCCTCAAATGAACGATTGAACAGCAACTTTTCGTAAGCAAAATAGATGCAAAACATTCCGCATTTATTAGAGTTAGCACATTGAACTCTGTTTATATTGCTTCGGAGCCAAAAGCAATTTGTTTTAATCTCTCGAAGCAAATTATAAACCAAAGATAAAATTTCAGGTTCCCAGCCGAGGGAGTTCAACAACTCAATGGAATTTCCTTGCCCAACATAGCATACCACCCAGTGACCAAATGAGCCATTGTTCTGACGTAGGACAAATACAAACTTGTTTTCAAGGGAAATTGATGATCGAAATTTTCTTTTTACATTCAAGGGCAGAGAATTTTTATAGCACAAATGTAAAGTAACTATGAGAAATTTTGGTTAGGCAAAAATTTTCTGGCGAGATTAAATAGTTGAATTGCGTCCATGCCAGTTAAGAGGAATAGTCCAGGAAAAGCTCCCGGTGCTTGGTGACCTCAATCAGAGAGTCATACAGGCACATAACAATCAGAGACACCGCTTCATTCAGAGCCTGTTGGAAGCGAATCTCCAGCCGCAGGTTGCCCTCCTTCTGTCCGTACCACAGAGCCGCTCCGTCGGGTGTGAGATCGAATGCAAACACCGTGTTGTTGTTGGAGAAGAGCTGGTAGGGGATCCACGGGACCGAATTTGTGGAGCTTGCAGATTGACAGTTTTTCAGGTAGTGTAAGTATTCTCTTACGAAGGAATTGTTTTCAGGTGTGAAGGCGCCGTGGCACACGGTTTCTCCACCTTTCTTTAGAGTCAACCGGCTGAGTTTGAAGCTCTGGAACTGGAACGGGCTCGCGTGATGATGACGATAATGATGATGATGATGGCCGTTGAATGCTCGGTGGCTCACGAAGGCCAGCATGAAGGCCAACTTCGACAATTTTCCCTAGGTGAATCCTTCAATGTTTTTAGACTGGATACCCTGGGGTAGGACGAAGGTCTGCATTTCAATGCATTTTAGTTCCAAAGTGCATTTTGGTTTGTCAATCCCTGCTCATGGGCCAGGCTGATGTGGGGCACCACTTTGAATCGGCGAAGATGCAGAATGCAGTGAGAGATTTCCATTTGATATGCCACATTGTTTGCATTCAGGCTTCTGATGGCAAAGGCCCCATTGCTGGGCACCAGTTTGATGTGAAGGTGCAGATTGTTTAGCAGAAACACTGGACACTGGAAAACATCGCTGAAGAGTGGCCCCACATACTCCATCCACCAGGATTCCCTGCAGAGTCCAGCTCCAGAAAGCCAGCAGGGTAAAGTTTTAGCTGCTGGGCATCAGATGAACACATTAGTGCTTTGAAGTACGCATGGTAGGGATATAGCTGGTCTCCACCAGAAACCACTCGCTGGTTAATGCTCACAATTACATCTGAGAAGGCTGTAGACAGAACAAAACTTTCTGGGTGCACATCACTGTCTCTGCGCTCGGTGATGATGCCATCTCCGTCTCGAACATCCTCCCTCAGCAAACACCCATCCAGTCTGACAAGGCGGCAGCAAATAAAATAAAATAATTGAGCAGATCAGCATTGCTCGACCTATTATTTCGATTTCCACCAGTTGCCTTTCGGGTGCGCTTTTTCTTCTTCAATCGTTTCGGACTTGCTTCAGTATTTCTTTGGCGCCTGACGTTGCTAAGCGTTATTATGATGATGATGATGTAGCCGCTGGCGGAGGCTGGTATGTCATGATCCTCTTTTTTTCCGAATGTCATCGGTTTGTCAATCAGTGACTGAGAATTGAAAACTGATTATTTCCTTTGGCGTATTATATTTTAGTCCGTTAATTTTAAGTAATTTCAAATAGTTACCTAATGATATATTTCCGGATGTTTAAGAAGAGCAAACCAATAATTTATTTCTATAGATTTAAGCAACTTTCAGTCACAGAAACAGGACAAAGCATATTTGCTACGCTAAAAGATTTATTTACTCAAGATAGTATTGCGACAGTTGTTTAGCAATGACTATGGGGCGTTGCAACAGATGGAGTATCTGTGATGACAGGAAGTCGAGTTGGATTACAAGTTTGCTAAAACCATGGGCAAGAAACAATTTCTTCCAACACTATTGTGCTGCATACAAATGCGTTACGTGAGAGATGGTAAGCAAATATTGCGCTTTTTGTTTATTAACAAGCTGATCGGGTAGTAATGGCCTGCGTCTTCTCTCATTGCAGCGTTCGAAAACTGGGTGTTTGCGCGGCCACCTCCAGGGTACATGTACCCCGAGAATGTTACAGCTTCCGACAGCGAATACGCCCTGGCTGTACAAGCCCTAGGTGCTGGCTGGTACCGATTCCTCTTCCGTGAGAAGGAGTCGGGAAGACTCACTACTGTTGACTATTGTGATTTAACTAAGGATGCCTGACTGCTTTTTTCTCTACTTACAATACATAGCAACACTTAAAATTACCCGGCTTTTTTTCTGGATGTGATCGGTTTGTCAATCAGTGACTGAGAATTGAAAACTGATTACTTCTTTTGGCGTATTATATTTTAGTCCGTTAAATTCAAGTAAATTAAAATAGTTACCTAATTATATATTTCCGGATGCTTAAGAAGAGCAAACAAATGATTTATTTCTATAGATTTTAGCAACTGTCACTCACAGAAACAGGACAAAGAATATTTGCTATGCTAAAGATTTCTTTACTCAAGATGCTTAAACATTAGTAGTGGGGCCTGACAGCCCTGACTGCATGCTGAAATTCTTTCTCCGGCTTTTCAGAGACGCCTTCGCAACCTGATGGCTGAGCGATGGCAGCTGCATCTCAGTGTGTAAATCAATGTGACTCACACTGAAACATTTGTACAGATGAAATGAGATGAGATGTCAGTGATTTGCTTCAAATATTGACTTGTTATACATATTATATTCAGTTATTAATTCTGTTGATGTTGCAGTAAAATCCATAATACTGCAGCAGTGAACTCGACTCCCATCGCCTGAAAACCCCAGGGCTCAACTGAATCGAATCAATTAATCTACTTGGGCACAGGTAAACAAAGTTTAAAGAGCAACTTATTGATTTTTAAAAATGTGATTAACACATGAGCCGCTACAGGACAGCTGTGATACACTGGCACACATCACATGCACATGAAACTCTTAATTAGCATGAAAAGCTCAGGTACTGCAACAGATTGAGCTACAGTTATCAGCCTTGATTGAGCTCAGATAAAATTATAAAACGAGCACAAGTTACTTCACTGATTGGCAGCCTTCTTATCAATTTCTGTTGCTCCAAATGTTGTTTCAGGACATGCGACTGTTACTGCATGCATCAGAAGACAGCAATTTAGGCTTCTCCCTACTGTTTGCTTCTCTGCTTCTGTCTATCATTAAAAATTTAATGCGCAGGCCGATAACCGATAATCTTTCCATATTTTCAAATATAATCTGTGGCAAATTATTTAATAACGAAATAAAAAAATACAAACGGCTAATGAGGAATAGAATCTCCATTTGTGAATTTAAATCTTCGGTTATTACTCTGGTAGCCTGAACAGTAGTAACTCGAGAATTTTTCTTGTTTAAAATCTGGGGAGGGAAGAATTAAGAGAACCCCGGGGAGACGGCTTCATGGCTGAGTTCGCACGTACATACACGCGGTGGCTAAAAATAGCCTCAGATAATAGCTGCTTACAACGTACGAGCGTACAATTAAAGAGCTGCGGCAAATCCACGGATTTTCCGGTGTTTCAGACATGCATTTTATTTTTCAGGGTGCATAAAGCGACCGGCCTCAGTTTGGTTGGTTTATGTCTAATCTGAATCTGAGGACTTTCAAGTATTTGAGGACTTTATAAGTTAATTAACTAAACATACTACTCACTGCAAGAACTCATATTCATAAAAAGCTGTCACCTCATTCCATCAGATATCACGACTATACAACTTCGTATCTGGGGTTTTCGCGAAGGTCCGTCGGGCTGATGTCGGCCTCTAGCACCGCGGCAAGGTGCTCCTTCGGGGTGTACCACCTCCCCCGGGGTGTACCTCCAGCGGGTGGGCCTCCAGCGGGTGTACCTCCAGCGGGGTGGGCCTCCAGCGGATGTACCTCCAGCAGGCTGGGCCTCCAGCGAGTGTACCTCCAGCAGGGTGGGCCCCCAGCGAGTGTACCTTCAACGGGGTGGGCCTCCGGCGAGTGTACATCCGGCAGGAGGAATCCCGCCCCTCCCACCAATGTCACCAAGGTTAGCCACTATACGGTAGGGGGTGTAGGAAGGGGTTTTTTAACCCCCCCCCCCGATGCTGACGCAGCCCTGTACAGAGAGCAGCCCCCTGTAGCAGGATGTGGAGGGCTGAGAGCAGCCCTGTCGGAGGGGTGAGGGGTGCGTTGGGACAGAGAGTGCGAGGAGGCACGTGTTGCGACAGAGGAAGCCGCCCTGGCATGTCGCAGCACTCGGCGTGGACACAGAGGTAGTATGAGTAACACCCCGCGAAGAGTGGCAGACAGAGAGCGGCCCCTGTAGCAGAAGGCGCGGGACAGAGAGGGAGTGTGTAAGTCACACACGGAGAGAGCCGTACATTTCAGCAACGAGTGTGCGCGACAGAATACCCCTCATTGAAAGATTGTTATCAGACACTAGGAAAAGAATGGGGGGATTGACCGCGAAGGAGCGCTTAGAATTCACACATCTAGTCTGGCCCGGCTGGCATTCGTAACTGAAGTAAACATTGAGGAGAGAAGCATCGTTAACGAGGGGGGAAGCAGAAGAAGCGATAAAAACCGGGTCCTGTATGGTCACAGCCAATCTATGGAGTGCGGCAAAACACCTCAATGACACGAGGGGGTTAATTGACACAGAGTTGGTTAGACAAGTTCACACATGCGTGTGCGGAGGACTGCTTTCAAATGCGGGATCGTATAGAATTAAGCACGCCAAGCCAGCAGGTGCGAGTATGTATTACAGCGCTCCAGAAAATATCGAACGGCAGCTGGTAAAATTAACTAGAGACATAAACGAGCCACAATTCCTGCAAGATGCAGTAGTGACAGGAGCATATTTCCTAGAAAAGTTTCTCACCACCCACCCCTTTAGCGACGGCAATGGTAGAACTACTAGGCTGTTATTATCAAAGTTGCTCAAGCGGATTCTGCCAGAACCCGTATAATTTGCGTATGCTAATAGAGACACATATCTTAACTGTCTTTACGAAGCGCGCAGCGGCAACTGGGGGCTCCTAGCGGCGTATTTACTTTTATCAATTGAGAGAACTGTCCTACAGTGAAGGGAATGGTTGAAAATCTGTTCAGACGGCAGCCTAGAAAATAAATAAATTTGGTATTTCTCAACAACATCAAAATGTACTGGCAATCGGAAATAGTATACGCCCACGTTGACGACGCAGTGCTGGAAGTGGGATATTGGGACTCAAACGAGCCGCGTTTCCGCATCCACTGTCAAAAGTGTAGCTGCCCAGGAGCCGTGTTTAGTCGAGCACAATGGCATCGAATGAAATTTCTGTGCACTAGCTGCACAGATTACGATCTCGGAGGCTGCGCATCTATCAAAGTTATCGAAGGGAAGCGCCTGTACGTAAAAGGAGACTGCGAATCTCACCTGTCAGACAAAATACTTGCGGCAGTTGATAAGAATAGAGTGGACAATTTCTGCCACTATTTCTTTCTCGACGAATCTGACGAATCAGAGGAATGAGCTGGATTTCTCGAAACTACCCGCTTTTATCGAGCAAAGAAAGGGCAGAGTACGAGACCCTGAAAAAGTCCACAGACTGGTTATGCATTTGTCACGGCAAACCAATTCCCGAACGATTAGTCACTTTAATGCCGAGGTAGACGAAATTGGGCAAGGGCCTTACAGCACTCAAGAATATACAGATGCTCAAATTGACTACTTTAGAGATAAGATGCATCTTTAAAGAGTGGAGCAGATAATTGCCCCAATATTTCAAGAAGATCATCGTGAGAAAATACGGTACCGGAATCACCAGCCGCTTGCTCCCTCGTGGACCGAACACCAAAGGATATGGCTACCTAAACATAGTAGACCGGTGCTTGCGAAGCTGACTATTAACCCCCACTGCAGCTGCATTCACGACACACCCAAAACCCCACGACCAGAAGATCGAAACAAAAGGTTGATTTTTTCCGGATTTTCAACACCGGAAAATGTCGTTTACGAAGGACTATAACAAAAACGCCCAGCCACCCCACCCTCCGCCCCAAGGGTATATAAGGAGGCGCTCAGGGTGCGAGACCCACTCTCAGCAACAGCAGCAGCAACATGGATACCGTTCAAGACTACAATAGTGTTAGGATCGACCTATTCTCTCTCAAGTCAAGAGGTCCAAGCTACAACGGAACCGAGATTTACGACATTGAGTACGTCGAACGGGTCCTCTCTATCTTGCCAATGCGACGCCTGTACTGATTGTCAAGGGTGTGAGAACCGACAATGAAGGTCGCGAATTCATCATTCTTTCCCAAAAGCACTTAGAGAGCTGCATACCAGAAGCGTTCAATTCCGTGTGTCACCAGCTCTCTATCCAAGGAATGGCGCTATTTGGGGTACAACCCCACTTTTGGCTGTGACAGCGCTGCATTCGGATTGGCTCACGACTTTAAAATGTACGACAAGAACGGCAAGTTGTGCACCGACTACAAGAACAAGACGGGCTACTATAGAGTACTGTTCGCCCTAGACACAGCTCTCTATCCAAGGAATGGCGCTATTGGGGTACAACCCCACTTTTGGCTGTGACAGCGCTGCATTCGGATTGGCTCACGACTTTAAAATGTACGACAAGAACGGCAAGTTGTGCACCGACTACAAGAACAAGACGGGCTACTATAGAGTACTGTTCGCCCTAGACACGGCGATGATTCACGACTCGGTTCTAACCGCGGTGCTGAAAATTCAACAATTGCAATTCATAGAAGCTCCCAAGCAGGCGTTTGACCGCTGCTACTGGATACTGCCATTAAAAATCAAGGTAGGAAGCTAGCGCAGAGCGGGCGGAGCTGAGCGAAAACAAAAGCAACCGAAAAACCCGCTTGCAGAACGTCGTGTGCGTAAACAGGGTGTTTTGCGCAAGGTGGAACCACCTACCGAACTTGGACTGGGCGCGCGCTAGAACGTTTCATAGACCCCGGGCATTGTACAACCTGAGGATCGGAAAGTGTACAATAAACTTTTTCAAACGTTCATTATCTGCTATTGTTTTTGGTTGCTAATCAACCAACGATGTGCTGCGTCTTTTTGCACAATGTAAACCAAACTGTTGTTATCACTACCGGTACTTATGCACGCGAAGGTGTATTCAGCACGCCAGTGAAGTATGAGACAGACTAGGCCTATGGGCTACGGTCTGCGATGCTTCACGCCTGCCCCTATCTTTGGCAGGTCAAGGCTGGTGGGAGGTCTGCACCCTCTATTTGCTTCTGGCAGCCGCAGACCCCACCCCCCCCCACGCTGTCTCGCAAGTCGACCCAGGGTACTCGTCCCCGCGTGTGTTCAAGGCAGACCCTAGGGCTGCTGGACAGACTGGGCTCCGGCGCTGGCGACCCTATCCAGTGGCTTCGGCCGAATTTGGGTATGCGGGTCTGGCTCGCCAACCTGCAGGCCGTGGTACTGCTCAACGTACTCTCTAATGCCTAAGGTGTTGACCGTGCCGATGGGCTGGAAGGCCGGGGAGTAGTCCGGTCGCAAGCGGTCCCCCTCCTGGTGTCGGGCCAGCCTTGAGGGTTCTATTGGCCTACTGCCCGGTCAGGTGGAGCGGCCGGGTGGGCACCGCGCCCCTTTGAGGGTGGCCCACCAACCTTTTATCATGGCCTTCGAGCCGTTTATGGATAACTAAGCTTTTTCTAGGGACGGGGACCCTTCTAAACCCCAACCTCAGTCCGAAGGACCGGCCGGCCCTGCTGGCAGATCCCAACCAACTGATTTAACTGTAGCAAAGGAAGGACCGGCTGCTTACATGCGCAACCTCTGAAATTACGCTGGCCGTGCGACTTAGTTTTGACCAAAAATGCGACTTAGTTTTGCGACTTAGTTTTTTCGTTAATAGAAGCTTTTTCTATAAAATATATAGCTTGTCTTTAAGTTAATTTTCAATGTTTTCACGAAATATTACAAAACAAGACATTATAAAACATTACAAAACATTTTGCAAAACAAGATATTACGAATCACGAATGTTGAAAAACTGAATTTCTAAAATTTACTTGTTTGTTTTTATACATCCATTATAACCAGTACTGCTAAACTATGCATTAATGAGGCACTGAAGCATGGCTGGGAGTATAGCAATGCTAATAATATGAGTGTCTATAATTATATATATACTTATGTCTATGGTATGAACTAAAGTTTCATATTGTTTCATTAAATTCATTTTCACCCGACTACCCTTTGCGCTACGCCTTTTTTATGGGACTTAAAGAAGGCCAACAGAGTTACGGAGGTTTTTACTCACCGGCGAGCTTGCTGTGCATTCATGCAGGCCTCTATTGCTATTTTTTAGGAAACTGGACATTTAACATCATTTTAGAGATTATTTCAGAGTAATAGTGTATAACTTTTTTTCGGTGCAACAATGCTATATTGCTGCACAGCATTGATGCATGGGCCATAAACAAACCATGTCTACAATCTACATATACAGTTTTCGTATGCGTGAATAGTTTGCTATAGAAATGAGTGAAAAATGAATGTGGTAATACATGTAGCTTAGTAGCTATAGGCTCTTATTGAAAGGACAACGAGAAAGAAATATATACTTATAAAAGTACATACAAACAGTACACTTGTCAAACTTACCCTTTCGGAAAAAATAAAATCCTAAAATGTATAGTCCAAATATACTAAACTTGAACATAGCCATCCTAAGTGCAATAGTGCTAGTGTTGAATATTTCATTCCCCTGTGCTAAATTTCCAAATGTCAACATACTCCTTGTGCTACCAAGCACCAGCTACCATTAGCATACATGTGCAGCCGCTGTCCTTACCATTTCCAAGGCTCTTTTTGTTCTTAATCTTATCATATAAAAATCCAACTAGCACAGTTGGTTGACCTTTTCTTGTACATATTTTGCTCTTTGGCATTTTCTTTTACTTTACTCTACCTTTGCCCATGCTACCTTTGCCGCGCTGACTTTGCTTTGCCCATAAAAAGAAGATCTCTCTCTTGCTTTACAGGTATATCTCATTTTATTTAACCTTCGACTTTTAGCCCTTTAAACTTGACTTCAATCCAGTAACCTTTGTGGAATCCTTGGTGTTACTATTATATTCAGTTAGTAATTACAAGTCAAAGGTAAGTTACCAAAAAATATGTTATTGAGTTTATTTTCATTTTATACCAGTTGTATCATTACTATTTGATCACAGCTATCCCTAACAAAAAAAATTCCTTACATTGTAGCCAGAAATTTCGTCTTTGAATGAAAGACAAAGAAAGGATCATGTCTTGCACTCATTGTTTGAGTGTTCTGCATAGCATGATGCTCATATTACTTTTTAATAACTGCCTAGCTCAAGAGTGCTCCATTGTCATTAATGAGCTTAATACAGATGAACCAAATATTGGATCGCAGGAATATGCAGAGTTCATAGAGTTAAAAAAAGTTTGTCCAAGTAGTGCTACTGCCTTAACTTTAGAATCTACGACTGCGTGATTTTCTTTTGATTGGTGTCCAAGAATATAGTGGTGATGTTAGAAAGCCAGTGATAACATTTTCTGCTGACTTCTATCGAACTAGCTTCAAAGAGAGAAATAGTTTGTTTGTAATAGCATCAAAGGAAAAACTGGGAACAGCAGATATGTTTTTCACTGACTCCTCTATTGGATACCAAGGAAAAGCTGGACATGGGCTACCAAGAACAGCTCCTGCCTCTGCAGGATCATCACAGTTGTCTATTGCTAGTTTCTTCAAGTCTGCTAGTTGCTAGTAGGACACTGCCAACTGATCCAAATGCATTAAAAAATGGAAATGGTAAAAGTGCAATGGTCATCATCCTCTTGCATCAAAAGAGACTATTCTAGAACTGATGATGCTAGTTCAAGAGGTAGCATTGGAAAACTGCGGCTAGCTAAGATGCATTTAACCCAAAGAAGGCCTATTTTTTTAGACAATCTTACAATTGACGATTCCTTGGCTGAAATAATAAGGCGTAATGTACATGACATGATAATATATGCTCAAAGTACACACAATAACAGGTGCACATTTTTTGAATCAATTTACTCAACCTTAAGAGATAAGCCTAACTACATCCTAAATCCAGCAAGAGAATGGGATGAAGTTGGCCATGAAGACTATTCCATAAACCGGTGTCCTACATCCAACAGTGAAGTACAAAAGCCTTTGCTTTTTACAAGGTGGAAACTTGGCAAATTGACTCCAGGTAAAGAAAATGACTGCTCAGGCGCACATTGGATTTTGGAGGAGAATATTGGAACTATCGTTAATTCACCAACAAGTTCTCCTAGCTCACCATCACGAAGTGAAAGGCCACCCCCATCTGCATGCTCAGCAAGCTCACATCGTAACGAACTGGCAAAGGCTATAGAATATTCACAGGAAATAGCAGCCAATCGAGATCAAGCTGTTCAAACTGCGCAAACAACATGGCATGCGGAACAAAGTGCCTTTTGCTCAGCTGGAAGTCTACAGGAGCAGGAAGTGGATAAGGTGCTGGAAAGTGACCAGCAAACAATTGATCTAGAAGTAGAAATTGTTAGGCAAATAAATGTTTAAAGGCAATCCTTAAAGCGATCTTGTTGTCATGGACGTAGGCCTTCGCCTTCAGCTGTTGATATAGATGCTGATGCGTCCAATTCGTGTGATCCAGACGTTGATATTCAAATTAGTGACTCTGTAATTGCAGGACCTTCCGAAAGAAAAAGGCCATGCATAAGTACAATTGCAGATGCATGTTTAGCAACATCAGCATTAGGATCAGGACCATCAGGGACAGGAGAAGCAAGAACCGAACAAGTCCTAAGAAAGGATTGGGAAGATACATCTAGTTTTCAAGAGCAGTGACTAGATTCCTTGGAAACACATCAGTCAGCGTAAGAAAAATTATATGCATTTATTTTTATCTTTTAATTAAATGCCTTTTTAGTCTATTACTACTAAATCTACTACCTGCCTCTAATCTAAATAATTTATTTTAGGTACTTTTCGAGGAAATTTGTAACCAATGAAATGAAGACATGGTTTCAATACGCTCAAAATACCGATGATCTATCGCGATCTGGAATACAGTGCCGAATCTGTCAACAGTATGCCAATGCACTTCCCTCAGCAGCAAATGAAGCAAGTAAACGTGGCATGACATTTGTGACCGAATCAGGTTATGTTCCAAATGGACATGCAAAGGATAGTGTACGAAGAAAACTACAAAGACATTCATCAAGTTTATTTCACACTGAAGCCATTAATTGAATGAAAGAGAAACACCACTCCATACTTGCAAGGCAAATTAATGAGATGAATAGGGTGGCTAAACTAGCACAAACCAAAAGAGATGAAATAACTGCCAGGGTTTTAACGACTGTATATGCTGAAGTAAAAGCCAATGTTCCATTTAGTGCACATAATCTGATGGTTGATTTACAAATAAAGAATGGCTTGGATATGGGCAGTCATCACAGGCATCGTAAAAGTGCTACTGCAATGGCTGAATCAATCAGTATGACCATGCATAAAACGCTACTGAAGTATATAAAAAATTCTAAAGATCTTCCAATTTCAATTGTATTAGACACAACATCTGACATCCATTCTAACAGTTATTTGATGATCTACTTTAGAATTCTTGAAAACAGCAACCCTATGATGTTTTTCTATCGGTTCAAACGCCTTGCTCAAGTAGAAACAGGACAAAGAATTTATGAAATGCTTATTGGTATGTTCACTGAAGACAATATTCTGGAAGGTATCAAAGAAAGACTATGGGGCATGACAACTGATGGTGCAGCAGTCATGACAGGAAATCGAGCAGGATTGGTGAGCAGACTCAGGCCTTGGGCAAAGAACAATTTCTTCCAGCATCACTGTGCAGCCCATAAGTTGGAACTTTCAATTTATCATGCTTTTGAAAACTTCCCATATATGCAGCACCTTGATACAAGCATAAATTCTCTATACAAATTTTACATGCGACATGCTACAAAGCGCAAAGCTTCATTACTTGAAACTTCAGAAGTATTGGACAAAGTTTTTTTACGAACTTAAAAGAATCTATCGCATAAGATGGGTTGCATCAGAAGTGTCCGCCCTGGATGTAATTAGGAAGTCATACTACCTTCTTCTCACAAATCTAGAAAATATCATTTCAACTTCATCAGATTTTGATGATGAAAGTAAAGCTACTGCCTCCGGATTGCTGAAGACATTGAAAAATGTACGATATTATTCCTTGCACCTATTTCTCACTGACATTCTAAAGCTTTTGGAATTTGAATCTTTGCAATTTCAAAGTGCCAGAGGTACATTTATAGGATTACAAAAACGCCACAATGACTTGATCCGTTCCTTAGAAATGTTAAAGACAAACAATGGTCCTCGAGTTATGGATTTCTTAAATTCGTGCAGATGCCGCAGAGTTGTGGGACCTACTGCAGATATAGAATACCGTGTACGTTGTCATACAAATGACCTATCTCATTCGGACTTTGTGTGCCCTGCTGGTACTGACGATTCAACACAAAGGTTTGAGTTGAAACAGCCATGTAGTAGACTAAGACGCCGGGGATGCAGTACTGATGCTACTGATGTAGGACCGTATCCAGCACTGAGCGAAATCCGGCTTGTCATTATTGATAGCATTGTCAGTCAACTGCGTAAATATTTTCCTGAGGATGATTATTCAATATTTGATGTACTCAATCAGGAATCATTGCCTACGGCTGAGACATTACATACAGTTTTCACTTACAGCTCAAGAATAATTCCGTTGGCTAGACGCTTTGGTATGCAAGACGAGAGCCCTGTCTCAGGAGACTCTGATTCAGATTCAGAATCAGATTCTAGAGACAACATCAGGACAATATCTGGGCAGTTTTCTATTCTAATAAACAGCCTGGTTACTTCACACAAGTTTGACTTTTGTGCCAACCGCAGTAGAGGCCCCGTAAAATTTTGGAGTCACTTTATGGAAAAAAGGACAGTTGAATGGCTGCCTAGAATAAAAAAACTGATCCTGGTTGTCCTAACACTGCCTATATCATCTGCAGAGGCTGAACGGGGGTTTTCAATCTATAAGCACATAGCCTATGATAGAAGGTCACGCCTCACGCCTAAAACTTTGGAGCATTTGCTGCGGATTCGTATAAATGGACCTCCGTTGGCTAATTTCAAGCCTGATGCATATGTAAATGATTGGCTCAAAAGCCACTGGCGATCTGATGCTCCTGGAGGTCGACAGGAACGAGTTACAAATGACAACGAAGCAGAAAAAAATATCTTACAGAGTGGACTCTTTTAGTTTGACATTGACGTCTGATAAGATACATTACATTATCACGTCCGGCTGGCTCTGCTGGCAGATCCGACCAGAGCTACCAAACTCAAAATGCCCAAAGACCTGCCAGCTCCACTGGTGGATCTAAGAGAACCGTGAGCTCTGAGCCTAAAGGACCGGCCAAATCTGGCAGATCTGATGAAGCTCAGCGGGCTCGGCTTGAGCGCAAACGTGCTAAACAACGCGCCAAAAGGCAGGCCAAGCAGGGAGCTGCGGGGGCCAAAGCGGCGGCGTCCACCATGGATGCTGAAGCGACTGGAGTCCCAAGGCAACCAGGCGGGCAGGCCGGTAGAAGCTACAGTAGTTCAGCGGCGGCGCTCCCTGGAGATGCTGCCGCGGCTGCCGAGGCCGAAACCACGGCGCAACAAATGGCCACTGCCAACAAGGAGGTTCCTTCGGGAGCTACCTTTGCGGCGAAGGCCAAGGCCAAAATCCCGGGAGTGATCCTCCAAGGTCGCGACCAGGAATGGACCACTGATCAGCTTCAAAAAGTGTGGAGTGCTGTTGACTCCTATCTGATTGAGCTGACTGTCGAGGAGGGAATCTCCATCGGCATTGAGCGGATGGTGCTGCGAAGCACATTCGTTCTTATTGCCCCTAGCAGCGAGGAGGATGCTCGGCAGCTGCTCCAGCGGCTACCGACGGTCTCCTTGGATGCTGACTTTGGTGGAGCTCTTTTTCTTCGGGAGGGCCAGCGTCCAAAGACGATACCCTGTGGTTTTCGTCCCTGCTAAGAGCACCGCAGCTGGACCAGACGTTATTCGCCGGGTCCTACTGCGTCTGAACCCCGACCTCCCTGCTAGTGGACTGGTGTATCACCGCCGAGTCCGCAGGGGGGAGACGGGCAACTCAATTTTCCTCGGCCTTTCCAGCACTTGGGCGAGTCGGTACCCTAATGGATCCTCTTTCCAGTTGGGTGCCCTTAAGCTCAAGATGCGCCGAGGAAAGTCTTCCAAAGGGAAGGCTACTGCCAACCCCGGCATCTCTGGCAAGAGCGGGGCGCAGTCTAAGGCCCAAGGAAAGGCGCAAGCCGATCCCAAAGCCAAAGCTGCGTCTCGCCCCTCTGCTAGCAGCAGTTCGGCGATCGTGGTAACGGCTCCGGCCAAGCCCCGGGAACCAAACCTGCCAGTCGGAGAAGGAGTTGAGGACAAGGCCGGGTCTTCGGAATCCGAGCTGACACCCTTGCAAAAGTTGGTGCCTCCGGCTCCTCTCTCGGCCCCGAACCTCTTGTCCCGATTCCTGGCTGTGTCATCGACGCACGCATCAAAGCGTGGATCAGGACTCAGCACCGCTCGACTTGGGCGAACCGCACGAACTGCAGGCAATCCAGAGGCGCTGTCCCTCAGCCCTCTCACCAGCTCCGGAAGCTCCTCTTGCGCCTCTCGCGCAGAGACATCCGGGCTGCCACCATGACCCTCTCAGGTCACGGCTGCTTCTCCAGGCACCAGTACCTGCAGGGCAACGCCATCAACGCCACATGTAGTTTCTGCAACTCAGGTGACGAACCTGCTGAGCATTTCGTCAGCATCTGTCCCGCCTTCACGCGGGCCAGACTCACTTACCTCGGGCCACACACATCTATTACTGAAGCGTGCAAACCCGAAAACTTTAATCAGCTCATGCGCTACCTTTGGGCCACCCGCAGGGCTGAACTCTCCTTTCCAGAAAGCACTATAGCTGCTGGCGACACTGGGGGACCTCCCTGGGCGGCGCCAATTCACCGTCCATAGCGACGCGTCGGCCGTTCAGGGATTAGCGGAATGGGCGCCCGCGCCTTCCCGCTGTGTCCCCTCCGGGACAGCCCTGCAGCTAAGTCAAGTAAGTCAAGTCACCGGTACTTATCGTGCCGAAGTTAATGTTAAGCCAAACTTTTTTCAACTTGCCAACTCGAGCTCGCGCTGGGTTGAGTGGGAGATTGAGGTATTCAATGGACTTGTAATAAAGTCCGCAAGGCCAAGTGCCTGCTGTGCGGAAAGAATGGTCGGTTGGTGTTCCTAGGAATACGAAACTATGACGAACTGTGTAAAATGTACGACCACGTGACTGCTATTCTGCAACTCTAATTATGGTTTGCTTATAAATAAACAAAATATGCACATGTATGCACGCAATGCTTACCACCTAAATAACGACAAACGGAATTTCTCGTCTTTGTTCTTGCCGTCGCGAGCTAGAGCTCGGTGACGCGCGACCACATCGGAGGGCCATTATTAGGGGAGCCGATAATGAGTTGATGCAGTGTCTGTGCGAGTTTTAACTCATTTGTACCTGTAAATGAAGTTATAAGTATACGGCAACGTAATAATAACTAATGCCTGGCTACCATGCATCTTTTTCTGCCTAGTAATGCGTGCCCAGAGCACTATCCCGAAAATAATCCGGCTCATTATTTTATTAATTTACCGGACACTCTCCACTTTCCGAATCATGAGGTTTTCCTCGAACGGATCTACTTTACTAAGGAATTTGAATCTTTCAAAACATCTATACCGATTACCATTCGCGAACACGAGGGCCTCTTGACGGCTTCGTCGTTTGAAAACCTGTCTCGCAGCGGGTCTGAAAACCCCTGAAGAATGTATTTCCGGCTTTTTAAACGGTATCCAATACGTTGAAGGGGATAATAAGAAAATTGTCTTTTTAAGAACATCTCCAACAGCCTTTATGATTCTGAATACTTTAAAATCCACCGTCGGCATCAAATTCCCGGATGCCCTACCCAAGGTATTTAAACTTGTCGCCGGCTTCGAGTCTAATGAGGATCTACCTACTGAACTCGTATTACATGCGGGGTGTGCAGCCTCCATCACCGCAGTTGTTGAGGAACCGACTGTACAGTCAATGGACCACGCTCTAATCATAAGACAAGTTACTAGCGCATCGTCTGATCTAACATTTTATATGCAGGGAGGATACTATAGTACACCTAAAAGATTTGTAAAGGAACTCAACCATATAATTTGGAAACAAATCAAAGATCTCGTAGCGGCTCCAGCACCTAGAAAGGACTTTTTCGGATACAGCGAATGTACGGATAGGTGTTATTACATCGGCTCGGTGGATTACATGTTTGGGCTGGGGCGCTTGACCGGCGTGCTTGGTTTCCCAGAGCATACTTATACAACCCCATTTTTCGGTATATCGGAATTTGGGGCAGCCACATCAATGGAATTAACCGGTGGAAAACAATGTACATCTATTCAGGCATAGTTGATTCCGTTATTGTAGGAGACGTTAAAGTTCCTCTGTGGGGGCTATACCGATGGATCCTAAAGTTCAGGGCGGTCGCGAGTACTACGAGTTTGTCAATCCGGCATATTTACCGCTGGTTAAGCACCCATTCAAAACTATTGAAGTACAAATTAACGATGATATGGGCAAGGATATGACAAAATTAATGAGAGGCAAGACCGTCTTGAGCGTTAACATCGGCGAAAAGAAGCTATAAATAAACAACACAGCCTCAGTAAACTATATCCTAGTGCTTAATCATGCCTTCTATTCTGATTGGTGGAGCTTTGCCTGTTTTCGCAGGCGCCCATAGGGGCAACGGTTTGTTTGGAAGCATTGCCCGCTTCGCGCTGCCAATTCTTAAGAGTTTTGGTAAAAACGTTCTCCGTCATGGTACTAGAGCCCTAGCAACTACGGTTAACGATAGCCTCGAGCAAGGAGGCAATTTGAAAGAGTCTGTCCTGCGCAATTCTGTTCAGGTTGCCAAGGACGCCTTTAAAGACACGGTTACCCAAAGGGGTAGCGGACGAAGAAGAAAAAAGGCTCCGAAGCGTCTCAATTCAGACATTTTCAGCACTATAATTAAAAAGCCCCGCTTCAATTAGATTCGCCGAGTCGAGTCTGTCTACTAAACATGTCCGAGTGTCTGTGTACAAAGTCCGAGTTTGAACTCTTTGCCCCTAGTGCTCACCAAATTGCAGCCGTAGGTTCAACTACCGAAGAAATCCACCCGGTTGCCAGCGTTGAAAATGCGAGTGTGGTCGAGTTTAGAATTGTGGGCGGCGAGACGTTTGCCGATCTTAATGACATTGATCTCGAGATTAAAGGTTGTATTAAGAGAGCTAATGGAGCCGATTTGGCGGCGGATGCAAACGTGGCGCCAATGAATTATATTTTGGAGACCATGTTCAAAAACGTGTCTCTTTCCATAAATGGTACACATATCGAGTCTAGCAACAACAACCACGCCTACAAGGCATACATTCGTACATGCTTGAATTATGGGTCTGACTCAAAGTCTAATCAACTGCGGATGATGGGCTACGCTAAAGACGCTGGGGGTCAAATGGATGCGGTTAGAAATCCTGGCTTTGTAACTCGCAAGGAAATTTTGGAACGTTTAAAACTACCTGTGGAACTGCGCGTTTGCCCTCTTGACAGAATTCCTGCACCTGTTTACCCCGCTGGATATGTAATCAATTTTGACACGGGCAATCTGCCAGGCACCCACTGGGGACTGATTTGACTACATGATGATAAGAGTGTCACATTTTTTGACCCCTTGTGTATTGAACCTGTGCCGGAATTGCTCTCGGCATGGTTCTCGAAGCATGTACATTCACCCATTGCTATGAATTGCCGCCCTGTTCAACACCCTCTAAGTGTAGCGTGTGGGCCGCACGTGATTTTTGTGGCCGAAAAGCACTTTTTAGAGGGGTTGTCGATTGAAAAGATTTTGAGGGAATGTTACTCTACCAATCTGCTTGAAAATGATTTGATGGTTCGAAAACATGCTTTACAAATAAAATAGTTTTTAATATTTGAAGTGTCAACTTGCCCTGAAAATGTACCAAACAATTGACTCTGACGCTATAAAGTTTGCTCCAAATACTTCGGCGATTTTTGTTGGTGTTAACCAGAGCGGTAAAACTACTCTTGTTAAAGAATTGCTGCGGAACGAGTTTTTTCAGGACCCTAAGCTTTTTCTCGTTGATTGGTTTGGACACTATCCAGACCCTGAACTGTTTAAATTACCGTACCCGGTCAATTTTCGCTCGTCTACATTTAACCCTGAAACCTATGTTCCTGCCCCGAATATTCTACTCGTTGTCGATAATCAAATGCAAGCCATGGAAAAAACGCTGCTTTCACCGCATTTTTCACCCGCAAAGTCAGCCATGTGGGGTTCCGGCTTTGGTAACCTTGTGCAAAACCTGTTTGCAAAGGGCAAGGAGCACCGCACTCAATCCCGTAACGCAAACTACCTTGCATTGTTCCGCAATGCACGGGACGTTAGTACAGTCGCCCATATTGCAAAGCAACTTGTCCCCGCTAACCCAAAAAGTTTTGTTCAAATGTACGAAGACGCCAGTGGGAGCCCTACTCGTACTTGATTGTTAATTGCCTGCAGAACGCATATGTTCGGTACTACGCTAATGTGTTGGGGCGCTACCCCGTAGTTTATGCTAAATAAAATACTGTTGGAGAGCTTTGTTCTGTTTGCGGATGGCCTGAACCTGAAACAACTGAATTAAGTGTTTTTTCTTTTCAAGTCCTCTACCACCCCGGCCTGGGGGAGCTCTCTGTACGGCTCTCTTCGTGTGTGACTTACACACTGTCTCTCTGTCCCGCGCCTTCTGCTACAGGGCCCGCTCTCTGTCTGCCTCTCTTCGCGGGGTGTGACTCATACTACCTCTCTGTCCACGCCGAGTGCCGCGACATGCCAGGGCGGCTTCCTGTCCCAACACGTGCCTCCTCGCACTCTGTCCCAACGCACCCCTCAGTAGTAGTGTGATATGATATAAGGGGCTGCGCCACACTTATTGCTCGGGCGCATTGCGCGCCAGCTCGCTTGATGACTCAGCCCCTTATATCACACTACTACTACCAGGAGGTCTGTGTTGCAAGGTGTGTGTGATAAGTATTAAAATATAAATATCTTGTGAGAGGGTGTTGAGGGTGAGGGCATGTGGGGGAACATTGGCCTGTGGAATATTTCACAGAACAGATTTTTCATATATTTATACTTTTTAAAAAGGAGGGTGCCCTCGCCCTCATGCCCTCACTCATTTTGAAAATCACTAAAAATAAGTAAACAATGACTAAAAACAGGTGAAAATGGTCTGAAAACAGCGATTTTTTGATTTTCAAAAATTTTGAAAAAGTGCAATTTTCAAGATTCCAGCTCTAAAACCATGAGAAAAGTTGGATTCACAAGTCAATATAATGCAATTTCAGGTATATACAATTTGAAAGTGTCATATAATTTAACAACAGTAAATTTTATATATAAAATGGCCTTCAGTAAACCATTATTTCTAGGAAATGCTTTAGATATTCAGTCAGATATAAAAAAACTACCACCCATCTTCGCCACTGGAAAGTATCCTGGCGAATTTCATATTCCAAGGTATTCTTTCGCAGGTCAGCTCAGTGGGAAGGTAGCAAAAAAACCAAACAATACAACACACAGTACCACCCCAAGCCCGCGCGCAGACTGCCACAATGAATTGAAATTTAGAGTAGAGTAGGTAGCACAATGCCATTACTACACCCACACAAACCATTTTTCAAGAACGCAAGCTGCAGCACGAATCTAACAATTAAAAGCATTACTATACAATCAGACGCGAAGATGTTTCACTCGTCTTATCATTTCTCAAGATTAGACTGACACACTATACTTTAGGATTATACTACAAAATGGATAGCGCTATTGAAATTGCTAACTTATTTAGTGAATTATCAAAACGAGACCAAATATCTTTAACGATAGAACTTACTAAACTATCTGATGTGAAGCGCCGAGCCCTTTTGAAATCTTTTGAGAAACTGGAACGAGCCGTTAGTGAAAAGACGAAGAAAGCTAAGAAGGAAGAGAAAGAAATCGACAAGAATGAGGAAGTTCGCCGATTCCTTCAACGGCTACAAGCGAAAATAGAGGAGAATCTTCGCAATGATGTTGTTGTTAAAACACGATTCGATGGACTTGAGGATCCTCTTCGGCCGATTGATGACAGTGAGGATTTGGAAGATTCTGAGATTCAACCCGGTTTAAGGATTTAGTTCAACTAGTTAAGGATTTAGATATCATCAAATGTCTAGCCAACTTTGCCCAAGGACGTCTGATCATCTATCTACAACAGAAGAGAGGTTTTACTCTAGCCGCCATCGCTATCAAACTCAAGATAGCCGTCAAGTACACCGAACGTCTAGCCAACTTTGCAAAGTTCGCATTACGATATCGTGGTCTACTCTGCTCATCATACTCCATGGATAACATTCTGAAATTCAAGTCGGCTATTGAGCGCCGTTGTGATGAGAACGCCAACTTCAACTTCAACTTCACCAAGACGATCACTTGTTCCAAGTGCTTCAGACGATCTGACGTGACGGAAATGGAAGAGGATGAGGAAAAGCTTCTCAACAATGACTTGCCGCTGTTTCGAAAGCTTCGTTTTTGAATAGTAAAAGACTTTCCTGTATTGTCAGGAATTCCTGTATTGTCAGGAATTCCTGTATTGTCAGGAATTCCTGTATTGTCAGGAATTAGCGCGAGTTTAAAAATATAAACCATCTCTTTGCGATTGTGCACAAGCTGAGTCAGCCTTCTTTTGTGTCTGAGATTATTTTGTTGTTCCAGTCTTACTCATTTTCTACCCCATAAAAATAGAAGCTGAAAATGAATATAACAAAACTACAATGACAGACTTGGGTATAGATATGAAAATGAATACGCACAAGGAGAAGGCTTTGCATCTTTGCTAGGCTCAGATGCATTTTCATATGGATCTTTAATTTTTTCAGAAAGATCCAAATTTATCTTTTACTAAATTACCTACTCTGCCAAAGAACAACTCTGAGTCCTAATTTGAGCAAAGAGGTCATGCAAGTTTCAAACTATTCAAAAATAGTTTGACTTAAAAATAAAAACTACAATTTTCCTAGAAAAAATGGAAGCTAATAACCTAAATGTTCAAAATGCACTGCCACAAAAATATTATGATTCTATTATAAATTTCTCTCAAATAAAAACACCCACTCGAAAGGCTCGACTAATTCAAGAAATTGATAAAGCTTACGATGAATATAAAGCAGAAATATTAAAACACACTGATTGTAAATGCCCCCCATTTTTGTATTCATTTAGAGTATATCTTGCACAGGTTAATAAATGGGCATTGATTTCAGACAGCACATAAGGAATGATGAATTTTTCGTCATGCTGAAATTGAACATTTTCAAACTCTCCATAACCCTTGAGAAGTTCATTGAAACCGATAAATTATACTGTTAAATTTATTCGTAATAAAATGGAAAGAAAAAATCAAAACTATTTAAGTGTCTCTCCTGTGATCGTACGGGTCCACCCCAACTGCCAGCCGGAAAACTGCCAGCCGACAACTGCCAGCCGGAAAACTGCCAGCCGACAATTGCCAGCCGACAACTGCCAGCCGACAACTGCCAGTCGACAACTGCCAGCCGACAACTGCCAGCCGACAACTGCCAGTCGACAACTGCCAGCCGACAACTGCCAGCCGACAACTGCCAGCCGACAACTGCCAGCCGACAACTGCCAGCCGACAAGTTCTAGCTAATTGAATCTACTGTAGCCTACTTATTAGCTAAGTAAAAAGCACGAAACTGTTTGGCTAGCAAAAGGCTTGTGGGGTAGCCTTAAATGTCGCCCTTCCCTACCCTAATTTTTTCAGATTTCCATTAGAAGTATATATGTGAAGGAGAAGGCATTCTGTAATGCCTATTGTAAATATTTCTGTATTGAAAGTTTATTTACTTTATTATTTAATTTCCGATTGCTATATGACGCAAACCTAGATAAGTCTATTAAATTACTTTACTTAAATAAAGCTTTCAAAGAAAGAGCAAAGGCTACCTAAAATACGAAATTTGAATGCTTTCTGAAATTTGAATTGAAATTTGAAATTTGAAATTTGAATTTGAATGACATTTAAGGCTACCCCACAAGCCTTTTGCTAGCCAAACAGTTTCGTTCGTCGGCTGGCAGTTTTCCGGCTGGCAGTTGGGGTGTCCCGATCGTACAGGATCCGTTTCAAAACCATGATGCACCACCGCCAAGATTGACAAATTTAAAACAAACAAAATCGTACGATACTAATTAATCTCTATGGAAAACGTAATTTTATATTCGGTAGTTGCAGTATAGCATGGAATAGTAAAACAAAGAAAAAAATACCGTCCAGAATGCCAACCACAGAAGATAGGAATTCAACCAATCCACCACTTCGACCAGAGGTAGATAACATGATTTGGATGGATACGAAAAACTCAAATATAACCGTAATCGATATTGATAATGCTGACATATGCCCTGAGTTGAATTAGAGCAACGTTTTTTGTCTACATAAGTGCTATACATCATGCTCATTTATCAATCTTCATGAAAGTGGTTTTTCGCTGAATATTTTTAGGGAGCTCCAGTGATGTTAGCTCTGATGGTTATTTACATAAAAGTAAGAGGAATCAAGCGAAGCGCACTAGTTTTAGTCACCATGGTGAGCTTACTGGATTGTTGTTGCAGAGTGAGACATTTATATATGAGACTGTTTTTTTCATAGCTATGTTACCCCCATTTTGCACTGTAGATGTACCACATTGTTCATTTGAATCTGGAGTCACACAGTGCAAAACACGGTACGACGCATTGGTTCCCCAGGCGCAGCTACTGGTAGGTGTATTAAAATACTTAAGGATAGAGTACACTCATTCAAAGTTTAAAGGGCATATATATGCAGGTACCAAATACTGGTCACATATTTTACTAAGACAATTCCATCTCTTTGTTGCAGCTCTTCAAACGGAAGTGACATCAGGCAGTGCAATGGCTGGCTCATCAAGGCCGACTACTGCTACAGTCTGTTTGGCGGATGATTAGGCAAATATGTTGGGTACGAGTAAACTGTCAGTCTGTAAAATTTCAATGACAATGCTATTAGTAGGACTACATATACTCGGCAACATTAAAAATTGTCATGCCCACCCATCCAAATAGTGATATAAAGCATCAACAACAGTATGTAATCATGTAACCCATGGATGCGCCGTTTACTAAAAGCCAGCAAGCAGAGAAAGGGAGGAAGGAAGAGTCAAAGAGAAGGGAAGGGAACCTGGTAACTAAGTTATTATAAGGATTCGTGTTGCATAAACAAACCATGGTCCGCTATATGACCTATCGAGAACGAACTTGCGGGGTTGGTATGCTTGACAGCAGTAAGCAATTATCAGCGATCGCTTATCTATGGCCTGATCTTCTCTTACATTCAGAGTCCCTGAAGGACTTCATTTGAGTTGAGCTACTGAACATGGAGCGACACCTAGTAAAGAAGCTACGCAGTAGTGGGCACGGTTCTGACAGCGCCCCAATTCCTAAAGCGTTTCAAGACGAGGTAGGGCTACTTATGATCAAGTACTTATGTTTCCTTTACACTATTTCAAGGTCCTCTTTATCAGTTGCATCAAATTTCTCGATAGATTCATGCGTAGTACACATACACTCATATACTCATACGTCCGCCAAACTCACTACAGGAGGTGCTCACTGTATCTGGCTCCACGGTGTGGCTGTCGACAATCGTGTCGCCGAACGTTGCGAAATTCCTTCGGGACTACATTCGCCTTCGCATTGGGCGCGACTACCTCGTCCAGTATGTCATTGACTCACACTGTGGGAATCGCTCTCAGCGTCAGCCAGCTCCGGATGACCATGTGACTGAGTTGAAGCGTAAGTACAATCAGTAACTGTATTATTCCAATGGTCTTATTATTAGATGTTTGTAAGTAGAGCAGATTCGCTCATTTTTCGTACATGTAACAGCTTTTTCGGGTTTGACACTAATAATGGCCAATGGGTCAGATATCTGACACTTAGAATTTTCCGCGTTTGCAACTTACCAATATTGAAATTGGTAATAATAATAATAATAAATTTCCCAATATTGAAATATTTTCAATAAGACAATACTGAAATATTTTCAATAAGATAATATTGAAATATTTTCAATAAGATAATATTGAAATATTTTCATATAAATATATTTGGCTCACGCATTTGGCAGTTATTATCTTATATTACACGAAGACATATAAGATTCAAATCGATCTCTTGGCACATCTCAAATCAGCCCTCAGACTCTGAGTCCAGAAGCCCAGCAATGCCAGCAGCGAACGATTTCAGCGAGCAGCTCAGCAGCAGCCCGGCAGTCACGTGCAGCCCCATCGTTACGGCGTGGGACGCAGAGTTCATGCAGGTCTCCAGCAGATTCGCAGGTGGGTTTTGAGCTTCTGTGATTGCTTAACACAGTGTTTGCCACCGACTCTTAACTTGACAAAAATCGCATGGGTGATAAAAATGGCTGCAACTTTGAAATAAAAAGCTTTGTTATGAGCATCATTCTTATCCCAGAAACTCACGATTCTTACTCCCAGAAACTCACGATTCTTACTCCCAGAATCTCACGATTCTTACTCCCAGAATCTCACTATTCTTACCAACAGAATCTCACGATTCTTACTCCCAGAATCTCACGATTCTTACTCCCAGAATCTCACTATTCTTACCAACAGAATCTCACAATTCTTACTCCCATAATCTCACGATTCTTACTCCGAGAATCTCACGATGCTTACTCCGAGAATCTCACGATGCTTACTCCCAGAATCTCACGATTCTTACCCCCAGAATCTATTTCACGATTCTTACCCCCAGAATCTATCGATTCTTACTCCCAGAATCTATCGATTCTTACTCCCAGAATCTCACGATTCTTACCAACAGAATCTCACGATTCTTACTCCCAGAATCTCACGATTCTTACTCCCAGAATCTCACGATTCTTACTCCGAGAATCTCACGATACTTACTCCCAGAATCTCACGATTCTTACCCCGAGAATCTATTTCACGATTCTTACCCCCAGAATCTATCGATTCTTACTCCCAGAATCTCACGATTCTTACTTCCAGAATTTCACGATTCCTACCCCCAAAATCTCACGATTCTTACCCCCAGAATCTCACGATTCCTACACCCAGAATCTCACGAATCTCATGGGGTGGCAACACTCTCATCACTCACAGTGAGTAGTTGAGTTGCACTTGAGTGCAACTTGAGTCAAGATAGTATTGCGACAGTTGTTTCGCAATGACTATGGGGCGTTGCAACAGATGGAGCATCTGTGATGACAGGAAGTCGAGTTAGCTTGCTAAAACCATGGGCAAGAAACAATTTCTTCCAACACTATTGTGCTGCACACAAATGCGTTACGTGAGAGATGGTAAGCAAATATTGCGCTTTTTGTTTATTAACAAGCTGATCGGGTAGTAATGGCCTGCGTCTTCTCTCATTGCAGCGTTCGAAAACTGGGTGTTTGCGCGGCCACCTCCAGGGTACATGTACCCCGAGAATGTTACAGCTTCCGACGGCGAATACGCCCTGGCTGTACAAGCCCTAGGTGCTGGCTGGTACCGATTCCTCTTCCGTGAGGAGTCGGGAAGACTCACTACTGTTGACTATTGTGATTTAACTAAGAATGCCTGACTGCTTTTTTCTCTACTTACAATACATAGCAACACTTAAAATTACCCGGCTTTTTTTCCGGATGTGATCGGTTTGTCGATCAGTGACTGAGAATTGAAAACTGATTACTTCAGTAAGCAACAATGGAGAGTTTTACAAGGCTGAAAAATGTGCGAATTGTAAAAATGACTTTACACTTAAGCTAGGTAAGGTAAGAGAACATTGTCACTATAGTGGCAAAAATAGAGGGGCTGCCTGTAAATCCTGCAATGCTCTCGAGAGTAAGAAGCGAGTAATCCCAATCTATTTCCAGAATGGATCCCACTATGACTTTCACTTCTTGGTCACACACTTAAAGAGCAAAGACCATGGAGGATAAATTATTTCCTCCACTATCTAAAACTTCTGAAGAGTACATTTATCTCGAGTTTGGATGTAACAAAGTAGTACTGAGGTTCCTAGATTCATACAGGTTCTTGGCTTCCTCGCTTGATATCTGCGCAAAGTCCCTGAAGGATGAAGACTTTATCATAACAAAGAAATACTTTAAAAACGAAAGCGATTTTCAATATGTTAAGCGCAGGGGTGTATTCTAATGAGTATATCAGAAGCTTTGGAAGATTAGCAGAAACTGAGTTACCACCATTGAAAGAGTTCTACTCGAGGTTGAAAAGTGAAGACATTTCTTCAGATGAATATAATTTTGCAAAACAAATGTGGAAAACTTTTAATTGTACGAATTTGGAGGATTATATGATGCTGTATCTTAAAGTTGACGTTCTATTATTAGCAGATGTATTCGAACACTATAGAAAATTCTTCCTGAAACACTTTCAGATCGATCCAGCCAGATGCTTCTCAGCACCAGGATTGAGTTTGAATGCTGGGTTGAAGAAAAGTAAAGTTGAGTTAGACTTGCTGGCGGATATCGATATGATTCATATGATTGATAGAGGAATAAGAGGCGGATTTAGTGGAGTTCTAGGGTCAAGATATGTAAAGGCAAATAATCCTTATCTTCCAGGCTATTTTCAAAAAATCCAACTTCCTACTTACTTTACGTTGATTGTACAAATCTCTATGGTTATAGTATGTTGGAACCTCTTCCTTTTTCTGACTTTAAATGGGAAGCTGATTCCAACTATTATAAAAATCCCCCTGAAGGACGTGGCTGTCTTGTTGAATGTGATCTTGAATATACAGAAGAATCAAAAAAGAAAACGTATGCCTTCCCATTAGCACCTGAAAGTGCAACGGTGTCAGAAACTGAATTGAGTGAATATCAGAAAAGATATCTAGAAGTCGAAATGAAAAAGATTGGAAAAGTTCCTAAATTGATCCTTAATTTAAAAAATAAATCAAAATATATTGTACATCATAAGCTATTGCGATTATATGAAGAGATGGGCTTGAAAGTTACAAAAGTACATAGGACGATATCATTCAATGAAAAGCCATGGTTAAAGGAGTATATCGAGTTTAATACGATAGAAAGAAAGAAGGCAAAAGAAGCAAAATTGAGTTCGAAGACAATCAGTTCAAAATGCTTAATGTAAGCATCTTTGGCAAGACAATGGAGGATGTTAAAAAGAGAAAGCGATTTGAGTTGCTGACAGGTGAGGATGACATATCTAAGATAATATCCAAGCCAGATTTTATAGACTTTAAAATATTTAATGAAAATCTAATGAACAAAGCCAACATATGCTGGACAAGCAATTCTGGATCTCTCGAAATTGCGTATGTATGAAACGTTTTATAAAGTTTTCAAGTCCAAATGGGGAGATAATGTTGAGATTGTTACCTCTGACACCGACTCATTCATTCTTTATGTGAAGACAGAAAATATTTATAAAGACATTCCTCAGATGAAGGAGCATTTTGATTTGTCGCTGTATACTAAAAAAATCCGATTGATTTACATGATATGACTAATTGTGGAAAGCTGGGAACATTCAAGGATGAATTGGCAAAATATAATTACATAATGACAGAAGTAACCGCTCTAAGATCGAAAGCATATTCATTTAAAACAGTTTGTGTCAGCAATCAAAATGAAGGGAAGGAGAAGAAAAAATTAAAGGAAATCTCAAAGTCAACAGTGAAGCATCATGTACAATATGATGACTATAGAAATATACTACTTGATTATAACGAACCAGTCTATAGGAAAGTGTATAGCCTTAGATCAGACAAGCATAACATGACTTTAAAAGAACAAAATAAGAAGGCCATTAGTCCTTTCGATGACAAAAGATACATTGAATCCAATGGAATTATAACGCATCCTCACGGGTTCAAATGAGTTTAAAAAACCAAACAATTCAATTGCTTAAGGAGTTTCTTGCGTTGATCATTAAACTCAACATACTTCCTGAGCTTCATAGCTTCATAGGCTTTTAGGAGAACTTTTATTGCGGTCATTTTTAAGAAAAAAAATTAAACAGACTCAAGCATAGGGGGTGCACTTGGAGCATTTGATTGAAGAATGAGTGTTGCCGAGTACTCTTTTGGCTTATCAGCTAGACCCAATTTTTCTCTCAGATCTTTCTTCAGCAATTCCTTTTTAATTTTTTCCTTCGCTGAATGACCAAGTCTACTCTCTTTGAGGATTTTATCAACGACTTCCGAATGGTTAACTAGTTTTCTCCCTTGCTTATCTTCGGGCACAAGAGAAGTATCTAACAATTTGTCTCTTTTCTCTCTGTATTCTTAATAAACTGCAGTAGCTGCTTGAACCTCTTCAAGAGTTATTCTGTAATCATCAACTGCTTTTTGGGAGAATATATATCATCTTTTTCTGTATTGATTTGCCAGATCTCTGAGAACAATGTATTTTGCCTTCTGCTTTTGGCAATGCACTTTCACAGTTGCAAACAATGGCATGGATTTTACAGCTTCACAACCACTCATTGCCCCGATTACAACTCCAATGACTAAGGGATTCAATGTCAGTATCGATGTTGCTATGCCAATTCCTGTAGCAGACAAGAGACTTACATTTCCTGTCACAATGTTGATCCAATTTATCCTGCTACTTTGTCGTTTGTACTTGTTTACTTTATTGCTATAAATTGTAAGATCTTTAGTATTGCATTCTATACTGCCTTTTATTTCACCTTTTCTTTGATTGAAATAGTCCCGCTCCCTCAAATCTGCTTCATGCAGCTCAACCACTGGATAGATGTTTTCATTTTTATCATTCATTTTTATGTGGCAATATGTCTAAAATCGGATAAAGTTGAAAGCCTGAAACAATAAGAACAGTTGATCCTTTAGTGGCTGAATTAATATGCACTCTATAAACGGATAATTTTTCGGTGGAAGCTATTTCGAAATACTTCATCACTCCAGAAACTAAACCAGCGTTTTCGGTAGAAAAGATTCTTAAAGTCTCTCTTGTTATTGCTACCTTTTGGAATAAAACATTTCGGTTGATTTTTTTATAATTTCACTACCTACTGCTTTGGTTCCTTTCAATCCGAATTTCCAAATTTGAATAGACTCGGGAAGTTGTACTTCAATGTAAAAATTGGAATCATTCCCCGATGCCCATTCTGAATTAGATACTATATAACCCCAATTATCTGACGTTTTAAATGCTCCTGATGACGCTACATTGAAACCCCTTTCTCTATAGTTTTGGTATGTTGCTAGTGAGGGAATATATCCTGTATAAGATTTGAAACCTAGTCCCCGTCTTAGTCGCAGCTCCACTGATTCAAGCGCATTGTCTACGTATAGCTTTTGTACAGCTTGAAGTCTATCTATAGCCCACACTAAATCATTAACCACTGTTTGTCTCTCAAGTAATTCAACTTTTTTAAGCTTTACAGAACCAGAAAAATTAAGAGAATAAAGGAAATAATATGAGGGATTGGGTATTTGTTTCCTAAGATGTGCATTGCCCCTTCGTAGTTCAATGGGTGCACTTTGTTCAACAGGTGCCCAGTTTGTTCCATTTAGGCTAACACTAACAGACCAACCAGGCCACACCTCTCCTTCCAACTTTATCTCTACAACTTTCCTAGCTCTTTTTAAAAATTGAAATCGTATCCACTTGTCTGAGTCATCTACACTGCTCCATTCTGAAGCTGGGTTTGAATCTGCAACATGATATGCTGCTGAAGAGTTATGAGAAGCTGTCAATTTCATGTCAGGATGGGAAGCGTTTGAAGTCAGTAATGAAAGTACATTGACTAATTTCGAACTCTCTATACCCCCCGCAGTACCTTGCCTTTCTGCTAATAAAGTGCCAATTTCAGTTTTAGAATACATCTTAGTGTTAATTTCAGTTTTAGAATTTTTAGAATACATCTTAGTGTCAATCTCGGTTTTTTTGTGTAGACATTGTTTACGCGCCCATGAGCATCGTCAATTAATTGTAACATGGTGATATTCACTGCGTCACTATCTTCATTTGATTAAGAGTCTGAAACATTTCGCTTTGCTAACAATAAATTATCTATTTCCTCTTTCTTATATCCTTCACTTTCATTGATGTATCGATCATCAGCTAACGCTATTGTTATTCCAGGCGCTGTATCATTTGAATTTGACGAGTAACCAAATTAATTGGCAGTATTCTTGTAACTCATTTTAATTGCTGCAAAATTTCATTATAGCTATCTCCTTTATCGATTCGGTGTAAAAAGTACAACGACATTTGACCACAATATTTCTTATCAAAAGTTTGAATTTTTTCTTCTATGTCTCCACATATTATATTCTTTGTGTGATTTAACTTTTCCATAATTTCCTGTGTGGGCGCTTAATAAACTCATTGGAAGTACTGAAAACTGAAAATGGGCCTAGCACAACAGCACTCCTAAACTCTTGCAAGTGCTGAGTAGTGACAGGGCATACCGAGGAGACAGAGTACCGATCCCGCTGCTGGACACATGACCTCTCACACTAACTTTCGATGCTTTATAGGACAAGACAGAACTCAACATTTTTAATAAAGCAACCTTGCTCAGTTCGTGCTACAGGTACTAGGGGTCGCTCATGTGCAAGTTCTGCTTCGTCCTCTGCTACAAGTGCTGCCGAAAGATCCGAAAATAAATTTCCACCACTAAAAGATATTTGAGCTGACATCATTGACAATATTATTACTCAACTACATAGATACTTTACCTACTGAAGACACTTGGAATTGTTTTGGTATACTTGGTTGTTTTGGTATATTGATATTATTCATCTAGCTAGACGCCTTGGAATGCAAGATGATTCTGCCGAAGATGAAATGTAAACAGTATCATCTGATTCTGATTCTCATTCGAGCCAAGCACAGGGGCATCAGAGGAGGTCGCAAAGGACAATATCTGGCCAGTTTCAAATACTCATTCATAGCTTAATAGCTCACAAGACTGAATTCTGCGCCTACAAGCTTAAAAGTCCTGTTTCATTCTGGGCTTTTTTTCTTGAAGTACAGACAGTTGAATGGATGCCTAGAATAAAAAAACAAATTCAGGGTGTTAACTTTGCCTTTTTCTTCAGCTGATGCAGAACGAGGATTTTCTATCTATAAACATATAGAATATGATAGAGGAACACGGTTAACATCTGCCAACATTCCCTATTGGAATAAGTGGTATTTTCGCGGACGGCGTCCGGCGCACTTTTTCTTTTTCCTCATAGTCATGGCGCATGGCGCGCTACGCGCGCCATGCGCCATGACGCACAGCAGCTCACAGGTAAGATGCAAGGAGGACATCACGCGCTACATACAGCGCTGCTGAACAAGGATGAGAAGCATGCACAGGAGAAAGTCAGCAGCACGGTGGAAATTCAGCAAACTGTAAGTAAAACTTGTTTTTCTAATTTCTATAACTTTGATAATATTGCTATGGGCTATAGTATAGCATATCTCCTATCATATGTATTGATTGCTGTGTCATCTAGAATATGCATGCAAGTTAATCGTAAAATTGGAAATTGTAGTTGAAAGATCGTAGCAGAAATGTTCTTTATTGCCTCATAAACATTATAACATAGTGCCAAATGCTAATTGCTCTTAATGTTCTCTTATAACGCAGTTGCAAGAAATAAAAAAGTAAACTAAATTCTATTAAAAGTCTCAACAAATTTTCTGCTTTGTTTAATTATCTTTTTGATTGGTTGCGCGTACATTTATTTATGCTGACATTTAAATGTGAAAATATTCTTCGAAACACCATGCTAAATAGTTATCAGATTTGATAACCCGACCCGAGCCAAAGTGCTACAACTACTACTGAAAAAGTGTGTGGATAAGGCAAAGACAATTTTGTTTGTTCGTGAACTCTGTGTTGTTCATCACGTAGTTTCTTCATTTTGTATTAACTGTTGTCATTGTTATTTCATTAATTAGCTTAATATTTGTTGCATACAAAAACATCTCTCATTTATATCTTTTAACTGTAATTTTTAATGGCTAGTACAGCATGAATATTTATTGAAAATTAATCCTTCTATGTTAAATTAAAAGATCATCTTGAAATGGTGGCACACTGTGTGACCTTTCGTTTCAGAATTGTCTGAATTGACCCAAATGATTCGATTGATTATCCTTCCCAGTGAAAAAAAGTATATGGATTCCATGTGGATTTTTCATATGAAATCCATATGTGCATTTGTCTCCGTCCATCCATGTGGAATTGAGATATGGATTCCACATGGAAGATCCACATGGAAGTAATTATGTATTTCACATAGAATCCACATTGTCATTGAGTAAACAGCCATTATACTGGTTGCCATAATAAATTGTTGCATCCTAAATCTCAAAATAATATCAGATCTCAAAACTTCATATGAACCCCAGATCTCAATACCATATAAAAGAAACTGAAACACAGATAAAAACACTAGCTATAGCGAAAAAATATTTCTGCACAAAAATATATTCAAAAAGGATGTCTCAATAAGTAAGGTGTATTTATATACAGTAGTGAGTCACTGGCACACAAAGAATAAACACACAGATATAGATATTGATATCTTTAAAGTTGCGCTGCGCATATGATATAATATATAATTTGAAATTGACATTGTCAATAGCATTAATTAATTAACAATAATATAATGCACCAGAATTAGAACAGTCAGAAACATGCTGCTGCCAATTGCCAGAATGCTGCTTCTTCAGGTCAGGTGAGAAACCTTAGAAAAGAAAGGGGTTAAATTACAGAATTTTATAACAGATTGATGATAGATTTTGTAATAGATTTTGATAGATTTTGATCTTATAACAGATTTTGATAACAGAAAAATATCAGTTTATAACTAAAACTTACCATTGCTTCACAAAAGGTAGCATTCTAGATATTATATTCAAATTCCAAGTAGCTTTGCATGCTTCTTCAAAGGAAAGACCAAGGTGACATCCAAGTTTGAGGATGGGCCATGTAATGTTAGGCATGAATGAAATAGAAAAATAATTGTTGCCAATTAAGATTGATAGATTATATTGATATAATTCATAAAACTAATTTAAGGATGAATACTTAATAAAGTTTATTTTAAAATTAACTAGGCCTAAGTTCTAGGTTTATTTTTTTAAGCGCAAAGTGTGCATATGCGCCTTAAATTTTAAAATTGCACCTTGAAAATTGAAATTAAAAAGTGGATACAGTTTAGGTGCGATTTCATTACCTATTTTTCTGTTGAAGCCTTATTTGCACTGCCTTTATATAAGAAAAAAGAGAAATTGCATTCTAAGCCTTAAAATCATAAAACCCTGAAAGTGAGCATAGGATATAATTTTGCACTTTGTCTCTAGCAAAAAAGAAAACCCTACCTAAGTCAATCAATAAACCAATAAAATAATAAATACAAAAATAATTAATATTCCTATGTTTCTATAAATTTAATTTTTTATTTTAAAATTGATTTTAAACTATAAAGTATTTAGGCAAAGCAATGCATGTTTTTTTATATTTGCTGGCCTAGTATGATTTAACATTAGGCCTAAGCCTAAATAGCTATGCCCTATGCCTATGGCTATTAAATTCTGGACTTGGCCTAAATCAGATCAAATTTACAATAATCATTATTTATTTATAATAGCAACCTTAGGGATCTGCTAGGCTAGCTATGCCAAAAGCAAGTTGCAAGTGTAAATGCAGAATTATTTATTATAATTAATAATACTGTTTTTAAAAATGCAACAAGTCCAAAAGATGCTAATAGGCTTTTTTGAAGAAAATCATAAATTAATAGATTTTTAACAGATTAACTAGATTGACTAGTCACAATTCACAAAGTCAAGCTAGTCCCAACTCCCAACCTTAATTAAAATAGAAGGACCTAAATTGATAGTTATAGGCCTAGCTTAAAATAGGCCTAATAAGCATACATATAAATAGATAGGTAGGACTAAGAGGAAATTATGAACTTCTAAAGGCCTATTTAAGTTAAAAAATGAGTAGCCAATCTATGGACATGGCCATGGGATTCCTAGAAATTGGATAGGGCCTAGGCCTAAATAAATTTATCATGGATTTTACCAAAAGTATTAGGCCTATCTATGATAAAATACTGATTTATCTAATTTCTAATCCCATGGAGGCCATGGCCTTATACTCGTAAGTTATTGCCTATAGGCTAGGTCTACTAAAATTTTTAAGGTGCTTAAATAGCCATAAACAAGGCACTTTATCTTTCAAGGCCTTGGACCAAGACATTGACGAATATAAAATAAAATTAATTTAATTTTAAAACGTACGAAACGTTTTTTATTGTTAACTTCTATTTTGTCTATTTTAACAAACAGTGTCTTATTTTCCGATTATAATTTAGCTTTTAGATAATAATTTTTACTTAAAAGCATATAAATATAATAATTAATTTTAGTAATTTCATAAAAACGTCTAAATAAGGTGTATCACAGTTTTTTATCGAAGTGGATTCCATGTTGAATCAATATACGCTTATTTCTCATGAATTCCTTGTAAAATCCACATCAACATTAGGACAGTAAAAATAAAAAAATAATGCATAAAAAATACTTTGCATACCATTATGTCATCTTTAAGTCATTAATTTGCAAAAATTAAAGAAACATTTAAATTCCACATGGCCACGTGGAACCCACGTGGAATCCATGAATCATTTTTCACTGGGCTTAGACCTTAATGTGCCACTTTGGCTTTGGTTTTGATTGCTTGGATTGTAATATGCTCATTTAAACCAATTAATGCACTTTTCCTGCACTTTTCGCTTTCAATTTTCAAAGTGATATCTGATATTGTGGCACCTTAAAATTTAAAGAACTTAAATAGTGAAATTTGATCCTCAGATCAAAGTGGGAAATATATGTGACTCGTCTGGCGATAAAGCCCTAGAAAGGGACCATTTTTGTGACTCATTTAGGCAGTCACTCGATCACCGTTTTTCTAATTAGTGTTTTCTAAAATTTATAGTATAATTTACTCATACAAATTAGTAAAGAAACAGTAATTGTAATGCATAGATAAAAGGTCATTTATTTTATTTATTTTTATTATTTAAAGGCCACATATTCTGCTTAATTTATACACTCCCTTCCTGTCATTTCAGTTTAAATAAGTGTTACATTTACATAAAAAGAGGTGCAATGTTGGCTGAACTCAATAGCAGCGACTCCAATGATAGTGGTACTACTAGTACTAGTAGCAGTGATGGCAGACTTGATTCAGTTGAAGTCAATGAAGTAGACATTCCATCTCCGACTCCAGGATGTCCAAGTGCTTCTCCAAGAGCTTCAGCTTCAGCAGAATCTGTCTGGGCGTCGTTTAGAAATCGAATAGGGATGAAGAGTAATAGTGCTGTGTGCAGTGGCAGTGACATGTCTGCGTCTGCATCTGCTCAGCCTACACATTCAAGGAAGAGAAAGGAGAGAGAGGGTGAATGCAACAAGAAGGAAGAAAAGAAATATTGTGTTGTGTGCCTCAAGCACTTCATTGATGGCACTGGTGGTCCTGGATTTCAACTGCGCTTTTGCGAGAGTAGCCGCGAAAGGCAACGAAAGCAGCATGCTGAAACCAGTAGGCATTGTGCTGGGAATGCCCCACCAGATTGGCGTAGTCAAAAAGACCCACTCGTCATCGATCTACTGCAAACTTGCAAATCTGGCGGCTTGCAAAAGGACAAGAGCAAGAGTTTGAACAAGAAGCAGAAAAGGAAGAGAAGTGGTGAGAGCAGTCAGCTGAGCACGGGAGAGTGTGCCAGCAACAGCAATGACAATGGTGACATGTTAGCCACAGTCACAGAGGCTGAGGCTGGGATTCCTGAGATGGTTGAACAGCCTGCGAGTGAAGTGGGTGTAGTTGTTGAAGAAAAAGTGCCAGAGGAGCGATCATCTATGTCAATATCAACAGTTTCTAAGACTGTCACAGTGGAACTAGACCTCGAAGATTCGGCTCCGACTCTGATTAGATGTTCGCCTCCCCCACTTGACTCTGCCGAGCTGATGTGCGAGTCAGATGAGCAGTCTGGGACTGGATCTACGTCTGCTTCAGTTGTGCAGGTTCAAAGAGCACAGCAACACCGTCTTCAGCGCCAAAGAACACTGGCAGAATGTTTTCTATCGTCGGAGACTGCGCTGCACAGCGAAGATCCTGAGATTCCCAATGAGCCAACTCTGGATGCAGTTCTGCAAGGGATTAGAGTAGTGGCTGCAAAAGTTGACAAGCTCGCAGAGAGGCACAGTTCAATGAGCTGCAATTCCTGCAAATGCAAGGGCCAGGACCAATCGCCATTGACTACGAGAACGTCTGTAAGTGCATCGCATGTGCAAGTGAGATCGCTGAGAGAACTTCTCGAGAAAGTGAGTAGTCTTGTATGATTCAATGGATTTTCGTCCTATCATTATTAATGAATTCTGTAATTTTGCTAAAGATAAAATCATCTAATGACATTTTATATGCCCACCGTACAATTTTCTGCAGACTGAGATGGCTCATTTCTCCTTGCTTCCCAGCAAGTCAAGTGCATCTGGGACTTCTGGGACATTTGGTGCCGCTCTTCTGCGTTGTACGTTGTGCTTTACGCACCTACAGGACCAGGCCGAATTACCACTGCCTAATCGCTTGGATGGGGTGGGTCTCGTCCTCTCAGAGGAACAGATGGCCAAGTACGAATCGAAGTCAGACAGTGGATTTCGACAATTTTGCAATCGCCTTGAGCAGCACAGCACGTGCGAACTGCATATCAAGTAAGTTGTATGTCTCATGGTACATATGGCAGTAAAAGTACTCTATGTAGTATTAGTAATAACGATAAATAAAATGCGGAGCACCAAGCCAATCACGATATTAGCGGCATTAGCCATTATGAGTTATGACACGACAATTTCGTAATTGAACTCTATTTCCGTCATTCATACTCTTACTTCATAGGGCCCAACTTGCAGCAGATCGGAAGGCAGCACAGTTGGAGCGGAACCTAGTGGCTGCAACGGCCCTTGTCACATCAGCTCTCACGATTATCAACATTGCCTGCGCTGCAACTCACTACGAGACTATCGTCGCGGCCATGGACTTTGTTGGTGTGACAGTTGGTGAAATGCAGCATGGACGTAAGGCCTGTGTCCGGATTTGGCAGGTAGCTGATACGGTGCTCATGGAGGAGGTGCTGCAGTCTTTAAATGAGCCGCTGCCATCAACTTCGCTTCCACCATTCTACTGTCTTACTATGGACAAAAGCACTCCAGGCCGCACAACAAATCAAGCTGTGATGGCATGTGCTTATAGCTCCAATGGCATTCGCACGGCCTACTGCTTTGGTGCGCCGGGTGTTTATCACCCTGCGGATTATCGCCTCTCTGGGGGTCAGGCAAAAGCTCTCGCTATGTAAGCGATTTACCTATTGCATGTATATCAATCCAAAGAAATCAATCGATATTAAATTGCATGTTACGAAACCAGAATTTGTAATAATTATCTTCTTTCTCTTTCTCTACACCAGGTCTGCATCTCAGGCAGCTCATAATGCTGGAACGAGTCTGTCCCGTTGTGCAGGCATTACAGCTGATGGGCAGTACCAAGTGGAAGGCTTTGTTGTCACATTGAAGCAGGCCATCCAGGCAGACCTCAGCGATAGCGAGTTGCCGAGTGCGAGCGTTGAGCAGCAGGATGGTGTTGATGTTGACGGAGAATTCTTTGGAGTCGTCTGGGACCCAGCCCATTGGTTGGATCTTGTTTTCCGTGATGTAAAAAAACAGAGCGGAACTGTTTTACGACTTGTGAAGGCAATGAACTGGCTGCACAGAAAGATTCAGCAGGGCAAGCTGACGGTGGCAGCCGACCAAGTAGCTGCGATGATGGAGAATCGGCCTGCTCTAAAAACCCAGTCGTTCAGTTCTACCAGATTTACATCATCCAGTTTTGCAATGGTGAAGAAGACCGTCACCGAACTGGCAATTTGGTTGGAGACATTAGCGCAAAATCGTTCGAGTTTACGACGTATGGACCGGGAATTCTTGGAGTTTCTCCAGTCTGTTCCGTTCATCGTAGAGCTCCTAGTTGCATACGATGTGCTGCGCATGTTCTGTGCTGTCATGCTCCGCAGCCAAAACCTTCAGCTGCCCGCTTGGCAAATCGTTGACGAAGTGACCAATTTGTCAATGCAACTGGATGTGATGCGTCGCAGCCTGCTAGCGCTAGAGCAAGCTTTACGAACATCTTCAGAGACTGCCGCTAGAGTAGTCAGGGAGTCTGCCGGCTGTCTGCCACTTCTGTCAGCAAGATGGGACGACATTGAGAAAGGGCTTTTCCGCGAGGTTTCGCTTAGCCCATCGGCTTCGTTCCCCTTCACGCTAACAGAGCTGGTAAAAGTTGCCGATGAGGAAGCCGAAGATGACGAAGACGAACCCCATGACTTGGACCAGCAGGATGAGGGTGCGGCTGCTGAGATGACGTTGCAAACGGCGGTGGCTTCGGCTCGCAGTTTTGTCACCATGCTGATCAGCGCTTTAAGCCGGCGAAGCTCCGTCGCTGTGTCGAGACCAATAAACCTGTTGAACACAGCTTTTAACATAACGGGCTATATTGGCGCTCTTTGTGGCCGTGTACGCAAAACCGGTGCAAATTATCAAGTCCTTCTGCGACATGAACACGCCTTCGTTCTACATGGTCAGCAGGCGTTTCATTTGGCCTTTGAAGCTGCGAGAACGCGTCCGTCTCTAGAGAAACTGTTTGGCGATTTGACTAGCAACGAATTGCATGCTGTCTGGCGTGACACGATTCGTAGCATTGTTTGGGGTGCCGACGCAGACTCCTTGCACTGTCGCCGAATAATTTTTGGCGCCGATTGCCCCGAGGGCCGACTGCTGTCCATGAACAGTCATGCAAGCGAGCAGGGAAAGTTCTCCATTGACGCGGGAACTGGTCCGCTCACCATATTTCCTTGCGAGAAAAACTTTCTTGCTGCAATGTACAGCGATCGTAGGCTGTATGGCATGTTCGGCAACGCTCTCTGCGCCTTGCTCGACTGGGCTTTGGCAAAAGGCTGCCCCGAAGCCATTGTCGAAAGCCTGTACACCAGCATGGATCGGCAGCGAATGCAGGGCGCACTTCAGGCGGATGAGACATTAGAGCTCAGAACGAGGCTTTCCTGGCACATTCCGCCTAGCGTGTCGTCAATGCCTGTAACAGTAAAGAAAATAGCCCGTCTATGGCTGCGGCAGCACAATGTTTACCGCCAACGGGGAATGAAGCGGAAGGCAAAACTGCCTGTGCTAATGCGCAAGAAGTCGGAGACTGGGCGACTCTTGCTGAAGTAGTAGAGTTGCAAAGGCTAAGGCTATAGACAAACTTCTATTTTTTTCATTTCATTCATTCATTCATTATGTCTCATGTCTAGGGATGAAGAGTTTCGTATGTCTGGAGAAAGAGAAGTATAGAGATGCCACATAGGAAGCATGAGGATTTAGGACTATTAAAGAGACCAACTAGATTGAAAAACCAGTTTCAATCCATCTCTACATTCATATTATCATATAGACTAGACACAAGTTATTACTATTAAATATCCTTCAACTCAAGACTGTCTTCAAGTAACATAGTCTCCCTTATGATCATGCTGAATCTTTTGCTGATGCCCTGTGGTTGCTGTATTGCCCATGTACCGATGTTACTTACAACTCCAGTACTGTAGTGTTATGTAAGCATACGTCTGTGTCTTAAGCTTGCGTCTGTCAGACAGCGACAGCCATGCATGCACCCCAAATATTGAATTATATATACTGCGCCTCTGCCTTAAGCAGTTGCACGTACATTTACCCCCACTATTTTACTCCTATTGCACGTGCACATACGATGAATCCATCTCATGTACAACTGCTTATGTCCAGAGAATGTCTTAAGCAGTTACTCAAGCACACTGTACGTAGTACATACTGATATAATATTTTGTGTTTAGTAATAGCGATTAGCCAAATTGAAGTAAAGGGTTTCAGTGTTCGTAATTATTTTAAGTACTCACTGATGCAATTGCCACACTATTTACATTATTTATTTTTCTTTGAATAGACCAACAATGTAACTTTGTAAGTCAAAAGACGAGTAGACTAAGAATTAAGAAATAGATACAACTACAACAGAAGGGGGCAGAAGTACAGTACAGAACAGAGTGCAGTAAAACACAAGTGCGGTAAAACACACAACTTTCTCTCAATCTCTTTAAATCTCTCAAAAACGAGTGATGCATCATCAGAATGAACATGATAGAGACTGGAGTCATGCACAATATCACCTAAACCTAAAGTGCTATGGCACCCTAGGATTTGAAGATTTGAATGACACATCGTCCATACCACCTTAGGATTTGAAGATTGTCATGACGCACCGTCCAGGCCACTTTATGATTGCCATGGCGCACTAGATGCACTGTCCACAGTGTCTGAAAACTTATTCCAATAGGGCCAACATTGAGCATCTATTACGAATTCGCATTAATGGTCCTCCACTGGGCAATATTATACCGGACATTTATGTAAATAACTAGCTAAAGAGTCACTGGGCATCAGATGCTCCTGGTGGAAGAGATCGAGAATATGTAGAGTGTTCTACCTTCCACAAAAGTAGAATAGAAATTATAAAATACTACTATAAGTAAGCTAATGAAAGCATGCGCACCTAAAAGATAATTCGTGTTACTTATTTTAGCAACCTATCAATCATACGTGACCTACAATTGTCAATTTAAACCCCATCTGCGATTCATCATTGGTCACGTGCAACTACGATTGTCAAGTTAAACCCCATCTGCGATTCATAATTGGCGTGAACTCAGATGAACCCATCATCAATGTATCTAAAAATAGCTCAGCTACGGTAATCAATCATGCGCGCTTACACTAGACTAGTTGCTTAACTTTCTACCCTGTCATGCTTGACAGCAACCAAAGCGTGACCCTTTGACATTTACGAAAAAGGTGATGAACGACTTCACGAGGGGCCGGTTTCTCTATAAATACAAGCGGCCCAACGCGGCACCGGAGTTATTCTCCCCACGGAAGAGGAGCGCTCCGAAGATGTCTTTAGAAAGACATCCTAGTTAACTAGTCAATCGAGACTTGGTTCGGTTGTTGCGGTAAGTCTTTCTTATTTGCGCCAGTTGTTGTAAGAGACGTCTCGCTCAAGTTTATTGAGACTTGAGTCTGTTTAGGTCTATTGAGACTTTTGAGTCTGTTGAGACTCCATTGGCAGTAGTCGCCCGAAGGACTATCCTAGTAGGTCTTAGAGGAGCTACTAGAGATATCCGGAGCATTACCTAGAGTGCATCGAGGCACTGCTAGAAGAAGAAGGCTTAAGTGAAACCGCTATTTGGCGCAGGGATCCCATTTTTGACACGAGGCCTCTGATTGGTCCTGACGGCAGATACAGGCCGGAAGTAACGTTAAGTGGAACTACAAAGGAACCAGGACCAGAGCAACAGAAGAATCAAGGCGCCTGAACTACTGATCCAACAAGACCACTATCGAGAACAACTGTTGCAGAGAACTAATGAAGAGATATCTCCAAGAAGTCAGGGTAAGAAGTACCTTTATTGATAACTGGGTTGCCTAGCGACAGAGCTAGAAGTGATTGTTCCTTGATTATCAAAAGTCGGGTAATAAGGAACACATCAAATACTTAAAGGAGGACGAAACGTCTCCCAGCGACGCCTACTGGACATGGGGCGGTACTACGCGCAAGAAAACCGCCAGATGACACCGGAGGTCACCAATACCTCCTAGAGGCCACCGAACGTAAGTAGTATACGTCTCTCCAACCGCTCATATGGCCGTTGGCGGTGTTGGCATCCTGTGCTCAGCGCCTGGTACAACAGTTCTTACAAGAAATGTTCTAAACACCTAACGCTCTTACTTTAATCAATTCCAGTTATCCTCATCTACAAGCTACAACAATAAAATTACGCTTATGTTAAAACTGTATAAAAATGCGGTGTATCTTTCAATAAAATACCATTACCAATGTGACATTTTAAACAACCCACTCTTCTTCTTTTTGTGACAAATACATTGGAAATTCCAGACGAAATTTTCGTAAGAAGGAGAGATATTGTAGAGATCTCTAAGCATGGCAGCCTACTAGAGAAAGTAAGATAAAAAATTACGAATGCAAATTTAACATAGCATGCGTCGTAATCTATTTTAGTAATACCTCTAATATCACGAAAACAGTGAGTGATCATTCCATGATTCGAAAAAACCTATTTTCAACATATATTTCACAATAAGGTATAAACGTTAACTTAAATGCGACTTAAGTTTAACCCTTTTCTATTTAAAACCCCACCGGTCAAAGGACAAAGTCCATTTCTTTAATATTATCAAAAAACGGTTTGGGGCTCAAAGTGAGAACGGCAAATCGGTAAAAACGATTTTTGGGTGATTTTCACGCAAAAAAGTGCTAAAACTGGGTCATCGTGCAAAACCGGACTGTGGAAGATTTTTGGAATTCATCTCGCATCAAGTCATGGGCGCTTAGTAAAGTTTTAGAGAGCTAATAAAACCATACCGTAATGGGTTACTTAGATTAATATTCTAAGAAAAGCCTATTTATATCTGCAACGTAGAATAATTATCCGTAAAATGAACGTTTGTTTGATCAAGGAACAGGATTTCAGCAGCTGTGTTTGCTTAACTCCATATATAGTAATGCTTAAACTTTTATGACCCCTTGCTTATATACGCATGACCTAAATAATTATCCGATTTTAACATATATGCGCAACCACAAAAATTCGGTGGGCCGTGCGAAAAATGCGACTTACCTATAGTTCAGTACAACTGTATAAAAAGACAGTTTCTATTGAAGTTTCGTTTATCTAGGAGTGTAGGACTAGGATAGGCATTTCAGTGAGCTTCACGGAAGTAGTCCTGTAGCGTATTCACTATATTATAAGTATTATAGCGTATTTCTATTTCCTATAATATTCTAAAACATGTTTAAATCTTCTTATTCTAGAAAGTTCTCCAACTAAACAACGCGCGTATACGGTATAAGATAGCGTACAGTAAGTACAATACTTATATTCTAGAAACTTCCGCGTAAACACGCACTTTCTATATTTAGTATTTTGAACTCCCACACACCCCTTTCTAAAAATCGCTTCTCAAACTTTCCGGATTCCGGAATGTTCTATCAACACGTATATAAATATACAGCACCCTAACACGCAATTACTCAACTCTATTCTTTTCCACACGGAAAACAATCAAAGAAAAATTAAAGCAAACGAACCACCGCGTTTCACGCCTCAATTATTTTCACAATTCTAGAGTCCGAATCGGAAAAAAAAGTATTTTTTATAGCAAAAAAGGGTATTTAGAAAATGAGTTATCAAGAAACGAAATATACATTAAAAAGGAAATCATTTCTACTTTAAAATAAGACCACCGGCACGTTGATACGCTTATTTTAGCCAGAGCTATGAAGTGTGAAAGATATGCGAAATTTCGCGCAAAATTTAAATTTGTGATTTCGAAAAAACATGACTCGTAACTAGACTTGAATTGTAAGAAAATAGAAGGCTCTTTAATCAAAATTCAAATGTCAAACGATAAATAGATGCCAACTAGAACTAGAACTAGACAACTAGATGATAACTAGAACTAACTCAATTCATGTACAACTGGGGGACTGAGTCCCAGATTTTTATTGCTTAAAACCCCCCGCCGTTGCTAACCACGCAGACACCCCACCGGCGGCGGGGGAGGCCAAAAATGCCAATCTGTATAAAATAGACGCTCATCTCAAACTGGCGCATAGACTTATTCCTTGCCGCCCATCTGCGCGAGACTAGTTAGCGTGAGTCTATTGCTGCTTCAGGCGCATAGACCTATTCCTCGCCGCCCATCAGCGAGAGACTTAGCTATTAGGTTATTAGGAGAGGAGTCCTCTGAGAGCTAAACTCGGACACGCTCGAGCGCGGACATTTGTCAGTGCCAGGACTGCGCCGCTTAGGCCATTTGCTACCATTGAGTCCTGTCATTTGGACATTGAAATATCTGAGACTAGTTGTTCTAGCGTTATTTATTTGCGTGGAACCCTAACAGACCCCTTCATTGCGGATCCTACGGTCCCCACGCTGGTGGCAGCACTACTTTTAATTGAAGATTTCTCCTCAGTCTCAGCCCCCACAAGTATACTAAGCAAGGTTGCCTCGGACGATAGCAGTCCACCCCACCACAGAAGCCAGAAAGCCAAGCACTACACTTGTGATAGCGGTGGGATTCTCAGTAATAACACCACAGCCCAGGGCAACCAAAAGCGAAAGTATATCACTGGTGGCAGCGGTGGGATTCCAAGATCTTCAGAACCAAATCCGAGCAACCCCAAATTCTTAAAGCACGTCACTGGTGGCAGCGGTGGTATACCAAAACCTGCCGGACCACCTCAGGGAAAGCAAAGCACGTCACTGCCCAGAATGAAAAATCTAATTATGGTTGTGTTAACTTTGCCAATATCATCGACTGAGGCTGAAAGAGGGCTTTCTATCTACAAGCACATTGCCTTTGACAGGAGAAGACACTTTGCACCAAAAATATTGGAGCATATATTACGGATTTGAATAAATGGGCTTCTGATGATGAAATTTAAGCTGGATATTTATGTCAATGATTGGCTGGAAAAACACTGGCATTCTGATGCTCCTGGAGGTCGATGGCAAAAAGAATCCAATGTAGACGAGGAAAATGAAGATTCTGATTCTGATTTGCTAAGTGGACAATTTTGAAAGTTTTAATCCACTTCTATTTAAAATCAATTACTACAATGGTACGTACGTAATAATTAAGACTACAGTTCTAAGTTCATATATAAGACCCTTAGACTCTTACAGTTTTACTTTGCTGATTAAATATTATTAAAAGTACGCTCGAATAGAACAGTGATTTGCAATTGTAATAGGGCTGAATATTTATTGCTTATAAGTTAATTTATCCCTATTTCTATTCCTTATTTTTTTGCATCCCTCATCCAATTTAGCCATTTCTGCCTTTGTAATCCTTATTTCTTTTCAAATTGATGTGTTAATGCACACATATAGCCTACACCCTAGTAAGCGATACATTAAATTAATCTTCTTTTATGTCTCCTTATTTAAATCCCCTTAAAAGCGTTTGCTTTCCCAATAATAGTTTCTTTTTTTCAAGGTCAAAGTTTGTCAAATGTGCCCAATTTCCTTATCTAATACACTACAAAGTGTCATGCACTTGTGCTATTAATAGTAGTGTTAGGCCAAGTTGAGCTCATACTATGTTTCCTTGTTCAAGAAGTATAGGATGTCCAAGTAAAGGAGTTTTCCTTGCCAAAATCATCCTGCAAGTTGTTAGTTTTTTGCAACGAAAAATACCAAAATACTTTGTCAATTTTTTTTTAACAAAAAATGCCATTTCTTTAGTGTCCCCAGTACGGAACTCTGCAAACTTACAAAAGTGAGAGCTGAAAGTACAGGCTAAGGGAAATCTCTGCTAAAAATTAAAACTGGGGTGGAATGTTTACTGATTAGAAAATGGGTCAGCCCAACTACATATTACTACAAATTTACAGTGTCAAGCTACTTCAGTAATTAGGCAATCGCACCTGCACTAATTTTTGCATATTTTCAACCTGCATATATATTTGTGTATGCCTATATACCTATAATCGGTCAAGTAATAAATCTCGTGTTTTGTCTCTGTGTCTCCAATTACTTATTTACTAATATTCAATAGAACATAGGACTAGTAGCAGCAAACTACCCTTAATTATTCAAGTACCCTAATCTTATTAGAGTGTAGAGAGTTATTAGACCATACCGTAATGCTCTACTTAAAGTAATATTCTAAGGAAGTCCATTTCTTTCAAAATGAGTCAAATCTATTTTTGGAATCACGCGCGAACAGAATGATTTAGAACCCTACATTGTTTGATCAAGGAACCGGATTTCAACAGCTGTATTTGTTTAACTCCATATATGGTAATGCTCAAACATGCATGACCGCTTAATCAAACATTTTTGACCTAAGTAAATACCCAATCCCAAACCGGTTTTTCTCCAAAATTTTGCTATAAATATAAGTCAAAATTCGAGTCAAAAAATAAGACTCAGAGCGGTCTCTAAGAAGACTCCGAAGAAATAAGAAGACCAATCTCTGAGGGACCACACCTGTCCAATTGGTAAGCGTTTACCCGATTTAGTTAATTGTTAATAGCGCTAATAAGTTGATTAATTGAGTTTACGAGAGTCACTTATTGTCGACACATTTGAGAAAGGCCTCCTTGTTTCCTAGGATACATTCCTAGAGGATTGATTGAATTGAATTGAGTTATCCGTTACGTTTCGGACATAACGAAGAAGACGCCCTTCAGGAGGACCTATCACAGAAAATTAGAGAATTCAATTGTTCATTAGGGCGCACGTTCTACTGTTAATTCCGAGCTCGAGGACCATCAAGAAGTTCTGATTCGCTCTCGTTTTTGGTCGACCCACAGATAAAGTCAAGGACTCCCGGAGATACTGAGTCACCTAAGCCAAACCAAGAAGCCTACAAGCCGCTAAAGGATCCGCTGCAGTAAGTTATTTGAACTGGTAAATACCTAGGCACTTGTTCCCCAGTGTCTAGAAGTGGGAGTTTTTTAGTGACTGATCACCACTCTTAAACTCTTCAAGAGGAGTATCTAGGAATTTATGTATTTGGAGCTATTGGGCCTAGTGATTTGAATCTTAGCATTCGTATATTGCTTCCAAGATTTGAATTGGCAATTTAAAATCAGTAAGACCCACTACTTTGTTACAATCAGTACAATCCAAGAGGAGATTAACCCCTTGACCCCTAAGACTTGACTTAGGCAATTGAAATAAGAAGCAAAATCTAAACACCCGCTACTAATTAAAAACCAGTATCAAGCCCCAAAACCTAGAATACTATTTTATTATTAAAAATAAACAGGATAAAAAACAACATTTAAAAGATGCTCTGCAACTTAGCTCAGCCCTGTTGTAACTTAGCTTGGTCTTGCTGCAACTTAGCTTGCCCTTGGTGCGACTTACCTCATCCTCAGTGGAGTCAGTGCAACTTAGCTTGGTCCTGCTGCGACTTAGCTCAGTCTTGCTGCGACTTAGCTCAGACCTATTGCGACTTAGCTTTGTCCTGCTGCAACTTAGCTTGCCCTTGGTACAACTTACTTTGTCCTCAGTGCGACTTACCATATCCTTAGTGCGACTTAGATCGGTCCTGCTGCAACTTAGCATGGTCCTGCAGCGACTTAGCTTGGTCCTGCTGGGACTTAGCTCACCTTCAGTGCTGCAACTTATAGCACTTACAACTCTTTGTGTTTTTCTCTTTCTTTTTGCTCCTTTCTTTCTTTTTTCCTTTTACTTTTCCCTTTTGTTTTTTTCTTTGTTTTTGGGAGTTGATCAATATTGCGACTTACTTTGGTTGGCCACCAAATTGGTTGGCCAGATTGGCCAACTTAGCCAATTGTTGCACATATATTTGGTTTCTGATTTGGAATTTTTTGTACATTTGGATTTGGTTTCAGAAGCTTGCAAAAATCTACCTTTGGTCTATCACTATTATAAAAATATAAAAATAGGTCATTTATTTTTGCACTATTGGCAATATTTTTAGAATGGGCATGCACTCAATTTTTTGGTATGCATTTATAATTATTTGATTTTTGTTCAGGCATGCACTTAGCATGATCTAGACTATAGCCAAGAAGGAGTTGCCATAGCTTTTATGGTCAATGAAAAACTTATGCTAGGAAAAAATTATGACAATGAATTAATTGGTTTTGAAATCATAAATTTATAAAAATGATTGTGATTATGAATGAGCCTTAGTCTAGTGGTGGCATAGGCAAAGGAGGGATATGGGGTGTTCCCCCCCATGGGCTGGGTTGGCCATAGTTTGCCATTTGGAAGGTAGCCTTTTTTGCTCTCACTGACAATCTTGGTGTATACTTGGCATATAGAATTTTTAGGTTCAGCATGGAGTATACACAGTCAATATACAAAAACTAGCCAAGTTCAAGGCTAATGTAATTATGTAGTCAAATATCAACTAATGTCAAAAGCTCTTTAAAAATAATTGGAAACTAAAATAGAAAATATTAACACAATCACCAGTAAATCAAACTTAAGACAAAAAATATTACTTTTAGCAAAAAACAGCCATTTCAAATGTTACAGGCTTTTTGGCTCTCTATAAAATTCCACCGTTATGCCACCAAAGTTGTAACAGGGCTTTTTCTTCTGTCCTCCAACTAACTTCACTAACTATCACCAAGTTGTTACAGGGGTTATTCCTACAGTTATCCTGATTATACTTGTTTTTACTCCCTAACTATTTCTTAGAATTTCATTTAAATAATTCTGGGTAGCATTCTTAGTAGCGTCTCTAGTAGCGTTCTGGTAGCTTATGGCTTGCTTTCTGGTAGCATTCTGGTAGCTTATGGCCTGAGTGGTCTAGTACTGGTATATGTATTAGTGAATAGTCCTAATCGGGTGTTACCGAGACTAGAGGGTCACGGCGCCTCTCGTAATACTACTGTGAGTTATTCCCCGATTCCCTTTCTTAGCAAATCTCTTGGAATCATTTCTCAGACTTTGCAAATGAATAAGTCGCTATCCAACTCGAAAAACTTTGAAAGGTTTAGATTGAACTGCTTATTTTGTTTGCAATATTGCTCACAGGTAAAAGATAGTTGGAGTATATTTGTCGCAAAACCACTCCTATATATACCCCTGGATTCCCAATACATCTATAACAAAAAATTATTTCCCCAATTTATTTTGCGCATTAAAACAAACTATTATTTAGCATTTCTAATTAAGTACAATTAAACACTAGCAAACTCTAACTTTTATTAATATGAAAAAGTTCAGCATTAGTACTTTCAGTAATGATTAAGTATTTTTGCTCTATAAAAGACAAAATATAATCTTATAAAGGCAATTGAGTGTTTCTTTTATTTTCTAACTTATTTGCAGTTGTTTAAGCACTAGGTTATCTTTTTGATTCAAAATATTTTGTTTTCTAGACTTTTTGTTAAAACTACAGCTACGGCTATGGGAACTACGGGAATATGGTAATATTGGGGTCCCTACCGCTACGGAATATGGAGAATTGGAATAAGCCATAGTTTTGCTTATGGCTACAGCTACAGTGATTGGACACTCCTTATGACGGAACACTAAAATTTGGTATCAAAAAAATTAATGTGGGAGACTAGGACATTGCCAAAAAACGAATTATAATGCTGTTAACTGTAAAGGCAATTCTTAAGCCTGCCCTATCAAAGCTTAGCCTAGCTTTATTCTAGATTTAATTCATTAAGCTAACCCAACATGGCCTCGAGGGCCATGAGGCTGGCATATTTAAACAGAAGTATTGGCAAAAACTTACCTTGCTAAACTTTCTTTAGACTTAGTACCGTAAGCAAAGCAATGAAGGAAACAGTTTGCAGCAGAGAACGCAAAGAATATAATACAAAAGGTTTCCGCTGGCGCTTGCTTCTTCTCGCTTAACGCGATCTTGTGAATAGTTAGAGGGTCAGGCAGATAGACTAATTTTCCATCCACAGTGTACATTTAAAATAAACCCTTGCTGCCGGGGGAGAGAGGGGGCGTGGTCGCCTATGTACGACGTGGCACGTGTGCTCCGCGTGTTTAGAGAGTACATGTTGTGGGGTGGCGCGGTGGTTTGTTGCGCTGCGCGGTGGATAAGGAAAAGAGGGAAAGGAAAGCGAGGGTTGATGGTGTGAGTCAGGGTGGGGGTTGAGAGAGGAGAGAAAGGAAAATTTTTTTTTGGCTCTCTCCGTGTTGGGGCAAGGCCGGCCGGGCTTGTCTGGTGTGAGGGCCGGGCGCTCCGGCGGGGCGGGAAGCAGGTTCGCGTTAACCGTTACAGTTTGCGGGCAGGGTGCAAACACCCTCAATTGTACGAGCGTATTGTGCATGTAGCAGATAAGCCTTTCAGATGTAAGCAGATAAGCGGATTTAGAGGGGGGGCCCGGCGCACACGGCGCCGCCCCCCCCGGTAAGAGTTAAATTTTTTTTATATGGAAAATACACATTATCAGTGGCGTAGGCAGGGGGGGGGGCCGCGGCGGGTACCAAAAACCATGGACAACCTAAGTAGATATAGATATGTTACTTGAGTAGTCCTTGATGCATAAGCATGCACTTTAGATTTAGTAGTCTGCGCCCCCCCCCCTGTTTAAAAATTTCTGGATCCGCAACTGAAGCAGTGACATAAACAATTTAAGGCTTAAAGCTACTCTTGTGCTTAAGTGAAAATGTACTAAAATGTGTCCAGCGGTGTCGGAACTTATTTCAAAGTCGGGGGGGGGGGGGGGGCTATTGGTGGGAGGGCACATTGAACATGATTTTTTGTAATCTCTAAGGGCACCCGTAACTCCCTGCTTGCGACATTAATTGTGACAACCAGGCCAATATTCAATTCTGTGTTGCAAGTGGCCAAAGTCTGAAAAATGTTCGAATTTTCAACTAATTCAAACTGCCAGAAAATTGCCAGGCCAAGACCAGTAACTTTCTGGATCTCTTGGCTGCCTCCTTCAGTTCCTCGTGGCGCCGTCTCTTTATCCTTTTAACTGACGGCATTTTTGTGCTTTTAGTTGCAGCGCCAGAAGCGGTTTAAGTCTTGGGATTGCGACGGACTCGGAATTTCGATCAGAGATGCCAAAGTAAAAGGGCTGAATACTAAAACAGGGGTTGGCAAACTCCGGCCTGAGGGCCTAAATGTGGCCCGCAAAGCCTCTCTATCCGGCCCTTGGGTCCTTTGAATCTTCACAATAGCAATCGGGCCCGCTTGATGTTTGTGTCTTTTCTCAGCTCTCTCTTCCCTCACCTCTCTCTTCTCATATTGTCCTGTCCTGTCCTATTCTCTCCTCTCCTTTCCTCCCCTCACCTCTCCTCACCTCTCCTCACCTCTCTTCTGTGTCCTCTCATCTCCTCACCTCTCTCCTCTCCTCTCCTCTCCTCTCCTCTCCTCTCCTCTCCTCTCCTCTCCTCTCCTCTCCTCACCACTCTCCTCTCCTCTCATCTCATCTCCTCTCCTCTCCTCACCACTCTCCTCTCCTCTCCTCTCCTCTCTTCTCCTCTGTCCTGTCCTCTCATCTCCTCACCATTCTTCTCTCCTCTTCTCTCCTCACCACTCTCCTCTCCTCTCATCTCCTCTCCTCTCCTCTCCGCTCCTCTCCTCTCCTCTCCTCTCCTCTCCTCTCCTCTCCTCTCCTCTGTCCTCTCCTCTCATCTCCTCACCACTCTCCTCTCCTCTCCTCTCCTCTCCTCTGTCCTCTCCTCTCATCTCCTCACCACTCTCCTCTCCTCTCCTCTCCTCTCCTCACCACTCTCCTCTCCTCTCCTCTCCTCACGTACCACTCTCCTCTCCTCTCCTCTCGTCTCCTCACCACTCTCCTCTCCTCTCCTCTCCTCACGTACCACTCTCCTCTCCTCTCCTCTCGTCTCCTCACCACTCTCCTCTCCTCTCCTCCTCTCCTCGCCTCTCTCCTCTCCTTTCCTCTCCTGCTGATCATTTAATATTCTGAATACTCGTATAAATGCATGCTCGTACACACGCACACCACATGCATGATATGTATGGATACATGTGTATGAAAACACGAATGAAATGTGTAGTTTGGTTTTGGCACACATGTACATGTATTACTACAAAATATCATCACGTATATACATGTAAGCTCAAGCCGAGTATGTTTATATCATCATGTAGGTCTTTTTGCTATGTTACAGACTTTTAGAAACGAGTCTTATACACAAGTCGTTCGAGTTCTGTTCTTACCAATACAAAACGAAGAAATATTTAATAGATAAAATTTGTTTTTAATGTCATTTATTTGTAAATATTTTAAATGGTGCAAACGTCGTAAAAGCATTTGAATTTTTAAATTTGTTTTAACGGAATGTGTTAGTGAAGACAATTTTGCGGTCATTTTTGAATTTTAGAATTTTTGACACTATAAAATTTAATCAAGTAAGTGCACAACGGACAACCGGACTACCCGACGTCTTGGCTTGGACGACTTACTGAAACTTGCAATACAAAAGGTTTACTATAAAAGTAAAACCAAGAAGAGCTTAAATCTTAATATCACCTAAATAACCTTAAACGTCAAAGCACAATGCATTGGCTTTAAGCCCCAAGTTTAAATGCTTTATGGTGAAACTAATTTTAGTAATAATCCTACTACAAATATTCATTGCATGCCTATCGACAGCTGACAGAATCAAAGATTCTGTTGATAAAAGTGAGTTGATCAGGGGGGGACAAATAGTTTTTTTGGCTTATACGATTATGATTCATGTAAGATCTTTGATTCGTTTCCTACTTTTTGTGTTAATAAAGAAACCTTAATTGGCTTAAATTATTAGTGCGTCTGTCTGTATTTTACTCTCATATATTTTAATGTATAGTTACAGATTCAATATCAAGGACAGTAATTAAAAGTTTTATAAATAAATAATAAATAAATAATTTATTTTTGCCCTATTTTTGAAATAACAAAATTTGCACAACGGCTTAAAAATACTGATATCGTAAATTGTTTATTGCTTGATCGTTAAATAACATAACTAACGCATCATGCATTCTCTATAGACTCTCTGTCTTCAACGAATTAAAAGTTTGACAATATTCAAGCTTTCAAGCTGAAAAAATCGGAAACAAGAATAGAAAAAGCAACAACCTTGCAAAGGTCAACGAAATACTTGAGCAGGCAATTTTGATTAGAATATGACAATTTTGATTGACAAGTTTCCGAGAAACCCAGTTTCATGTCCTTCTGCTTCCTCTCTCATTTATTGATCGCAGAAAACTTGGTCAACTTTCTTGAGTCGAGCGCCAGTCGTGGCGGCGGCGACGGCGGCGCAGTCGAAACCGATGCCTGTAGAATTCGAGCCAGCTGCCGAGAACTAAATAGAATTGTTGTCAGCTGCGATGCAGAGACCCCGGCTGTTGGCTGCGGAGGCTGCAAGGCCGGCTTCAGGCAGTCGGCGAAATCAGCCGCGAGTCAGTGCGTACCAGGTGAGCATCATGGTACAGACAGTGGTGGAAATTCGTGGTCAAAGCAGATGTGGCGGAGGTGGAGGCATTGATCGCTGGTTGGAGTTCAAAATTCTTGAAAAATAAAAATTAGACGGTTGAACTAATATTAGTAAACCTGCACCTTTAGCAACACTGGAGAGAGGCAAGTGGTGGATGTCAACTAACCCAAGCTTCTATTAGTCAAATTCCCACTGTCCTGGTTGGAAAAAATCAAATAGAAAGAGAGAGAGGGATGAAGAGAGGTAAAGAGAGGGGACAGAGAGAGGAAGAAAGGGAGGCAGGGAGAGATGAGAGAGGGAGAGGGAGAGAGGGAGAGAAGAAGGCAGGAAAGAAGAGATGAGACACGAGACGGCGAGGCAGGGAGAGAGGAGGAGAAGGAGAGAGGGGGCGAGGGAGACAGGGGGAGAGGGGGAGAGGAAGAGAGGAGGCGGAGAGACAGGGAGACAGGGGAGAGGGAGATAAGGGGGCGGAGAGACAGGGAGACAGGGGAGAGGGAGATAGGGGGGCGGAGAGACAGGGAGACAGGGGAGAGGGAGATAGGGGGGCGGAGAGACAGGGAGACAGGGGAGAGGGAGATAGGGGGGCGGAGAGACAGGGAGACAGGGGAGAGGGAGATAAGGGGGCGGAGAGACAGGGAGACAGGGGAGAGGGAGATAAGGGGGCGGAGAGACAGGGAGACAGGGGAGAGGGAGATAGGGGGGCGGAGAGACAGGGAGACAGGGGAGAGGGAGATAAGGGGGCGGAGAGACAGGGAGACAGGGGAGAGGGAGATAAGGGGGCGGAGAGACAGGGAGACAGGGGAGAGGGAGATAAGGGGGCGGAGAGACAGGGAGACAGGGGAGAGGGAGATAGGGGGGCGGAGAGACAGGGAGACAGGGGAGAGGGAGATGGGGCGGAGATACAGAGGAAAGAGGAATGATGGGAGGGCGAGGGAGGGCAGCAGAGCGAATGAACGTGAAGGATATTGAAAAGTATTATGGGACTGCGAAGCTAAACGATGGACGAGGCGACAATAAAAAATTCACGAAACTTCACTATCACTCTCATATTATCAAATTTATCACATACTAAAAAGATTAGGACTTATTCCAATTTAGAGATTCAGAATTCAATGCCTTGGTTTAATAGGACTTTCCAAAAATATACTCGTCCAATGTCAAGCGTCCTGCCATATCTACAGGATCTTCTTTTCTAGTCCTTAAAAATAACAGCCCACCAACAGAAGCTCTGCACACTGCATTGTCTGCGGACTTACGTTGCACAAAAAGCTAGTATGGTGGCGGTTGGCAGCAGGCTTAAGTGCCTTCTCTGCCTTAATATACTCTGGTATTGATCTGCGCAAACGGCCAAGAGCTATAATATCGATCTGCACGAATAATTTCCTATTTTTTGCTGAAGCCACTTTTCTGTCTGTACTGTCAGTTGCTGTAGCCAAGTCTAGAATCTCGCTTATATGCAACTGCGCCATGCTGAAGTTTAATGCAGAGTTTTGCTACCAGCGCAATCGCTTGGTTTGTCTATGGTCATAGATGGGTTGAGGGCGTTGCCAGTGTCACTGATAGTCAGTCAAGATGGCGAATCCCCTGGTGCTGGCGCCCCTGGTGCTGGCGCCCCTGGTGCTGGCGCCCCTGGTGCTGGCGCCCCTGGTTCTGGCGCCCCTGGTTCTGGCGCCCCTGGTGCTGGCGCCCCTGGTGCTGGCGCCCCTGGTGCTGGCGCCCCTGGTGCTGGCGCCCCTTGTGCTGGCGCCCCTGGTGCTGGCGCCCCTGATGCTGGCGCCCCTGATGCTGGCGCCCCTGGTGCTGGCGCCCCTGGTGCTGGCGCCCCTGGTGCTGGCGCCCCTGGTGCTGGCGCCCCTGGTGCTGGCGCCCCTGGTGCTGGCGCCCCTGGTGCTAAAGCCCCTGGTGCTAAAGCCCCTGGTGCTAAAGCCCCTGGTGCTAAAGCCCCTGGTGCTAAAGCCCCTGGTGCTAAAGCCCCTGGTGCTAAAGCCCCTGGTGCTAAAGCCCCTGGTGCTAAAGCCCCTGGTGCTAAAGCCCCTGGTGCTAAAGCCCCTGGTGCTAAAGCCCCTGGTGCTAAAGCCCCTGGTGCTAAAGCCCCTGGTGCTAAAGCCCCTGGTGCTAAAGCCCCTGGTGCTAAAGCCCCTGGTGCTAAAGCCCCTGGTGCTAAAGCCCCTGGTGCTAAAGCCCCTGGTAATGATAATTTCCATTTTCATCGCTGATTAATCCTATAGGAGCATTAATAAAACAAAATAAAAGCTACATTCCCGCCATGAGGTTGCCGTGTGACTTACTGATAAGATACGAGCGTAGAGACTGCGAACAACCCAGGTGGCTCTGGTTTAAACCATTGTAACCAATTGCATAGTTAGCTTATCATTCAGTAAACCCGCCCCGCACTAACTTCAAAGCAAATAGCTTCGTGTAATACAGTGTTCTCAGTATGGAGCTCATATCTAGCTTTGAGCAGATTTTGTTCTAGTTGCACAGCAAGTTTTATTTCTTACGCCCAAAACAGAAAATTTAAAATGTATTGGGCCGTCTAAGAAACTATACATTTATAGCAGATGTCCGAGCAGGGTAAGGATAAGCTCTAGAACAGGTGCGGTTAGGGTAAGTTCTATAACAGGTGTGGTTAGGAAAAGTTCTAGAACAGGTTTGGTAGGATAAGCTCTAGAACAGGTGTGGTTAGGATAAGCTCTAGAACAGGTGTGCTTAGGATAAGCGCCAGCTAGAACAGGTGTGGTTCGGATAAGCGCCAGCTAGTGGTTAGGATAAGCGCCAGCTAGAACAGGTTTGGTTAGGATAAGCTCTAGAACAGGTGTGGTTAGGATAAGCTCTAGAACAGGTGTGCTTAGGATAAGCGCCAGCTAGAACAGGTGTGGTTCGGATAAGCGCCAGCTAGTGGTTAGGATAAGCGCCAGCTAGAGCAGGTGTGGTTAGGATAAGTTCTAGAACAGGTGTGGTTAGGATAAGCTCTAGAACAGGTGTGCTTAGGATAAGCGCCAGCTAGAACAGGTGTGGTTCGGATAAGCGCCAGCTAGTGGTTAGGATAAGCGCCAGCTAGAACAGGTGTGGTTAGGATAAGTTCTAGAACAGGTGTGGTTAGGATAAGCTCTAGAACAGGTGTGCTTAGGATAAGCGCCAGCTAGAACAGGTGTGGTTCGGATAAGCGCCAGCTAGTGGTTAGAATAAGCGCCAGCTAGAACAGGTGTGGTTAAGATAAGCGCCAGCTAGAGTGTAAAAATACTTCACGAATTCTCCAATGCCTCACAATTGCAGACCCTTCGGCCAGCTTCGGTGCCGCGCTAGACGCCGAGAAACTGATCGACGATCTGGCAGTTTCGTCGTCTATGAACGAGAAAGATTCAGATAGCGAAAGTGAGTATTGAAGCTTGTGATGTATTTTTATGCACTTTTACAGGGGTCGAGTTTAGAAGCGGATTAGACTGATGTCAAATTGATCGCAGGAGACAATAAATGGATTCCAGATGGCGCCAAAATAGATTCCAAATGGCACCAAAATAGATTCCAGATGGCGCCAAAATAGATTCCAAATGGCACCAAAATAGATTCCAGATGGCGCCAAAATAGATTCCAGATGGCGCCAAAATAGATTCCAGATAGCGCCAAAATAGATTCCAGATGGCGCCAAAATAGATTCCAGATGGCACCAAAATAGATTCCAGATGGCGCCAAAAAAGATTCTAGATAGCACCAAAATAGATTCCAAATGGCGTCAAAATAGATGTAGCTTCCAAAAGGCGCCGAAACAATACTCAGAAGGCGCCAAAATGGACTCTTTAAAACAGTTTCTTGTGCACTCAGACGCAACAATGTCTGACAGCGCACTAAAACGTCACCCTAAACTCGTTAGGACCGCAGCGGAAAGGCAGCGAAGGCGGCCCCACAGCGGCCAGCTCCACCGACTCAAGCGGCGGTCGAAACGACAGCTCGCATCGGCCGACACCGCCGCCGCTGCTTCCGCCGCCTCGTTCGCCTCCGATCAGGCGGATACCACTGGCTAATGGCGACTTTGCATTTTACGGTTGGTTCTGCAATGCGGCTCAGTTCTTAGTTATCAATTCATTGCAACCTCCCAGTCCTTTATTATCGTCATCGATCCACTGCAACCCCCAGTCCTCAATTATCAATCCATTGCAAAATTATCCATCCACTGCAACCCCCAGTCTTTAATTTTCGATCCACTGCAACCCATAGTCTTTAATTATCGATCCATTGCAACCCCCAGTCCTTTAATTATCGATCCATTGCAACCCCCAGTCCTTTGATTATCGATCCATTGCAACCCCCAGGTCTTTAATTATCGATCCATTGCAACCCCCAGTCCTTTAATTATCGATCCATTGCAACCCCCAGTCCTTTAATTATCGATCCATTGCAACCCCCAGTACTTTAATTATTGATCCATTGCAACCCCCAGTCCTTTAATTATCGATCCATTGCAACCCCCAGTCCTTTAATTATCGATCCATTGCAACCCCCAGTCCTTTAATTATCGATCCATTGCAACCCCCAGTCCTTTAATTATCGATCCATTGCAACCCCCAGTCCTTTGATTATCGATCCATTGCAACCCCCAGTCCTTTAATTATTGATCCATTGCAACCCCCAGTTCTTTAATTATTGATCCATTGCAACCCCCAGTCCTTTAATTATCGATCCATTGCAACCCCCAGTCCTTTAATTATTGATCCATTGCAACCCCCAGTTCTTTAATTATTGATCCATTGCAACCCCCAGTCCTTTAATTATCGATCCATTGCAACCCCCAGTCCTTTAATTATCGATCCATTGCAACCCCCAGTCCTTTAATTATCGATCCATTGCAACCCTTAGTCCTTTAATTATCGATCCATTGCAACCCCCAGTCCTTTAATTATCGATCCATTGCAACCCCCAGTCCTTTAATTATCGATCAATTGCAACCCCCAGTCCTTTAATTATCGATCCATTGCAACCCTTAGTCCTTTAATTATCGATCAATTGCAACCCCCAGTCCTTTAATTATCGATCCGTTGCAACCCCCAGTCCTTTAATTATTGGTCCATTGCAACAGCCAGTCAACTAAACGATATTTTTCAGTTTCACACCCTAATTATACAGACTAAATAGAAAGTAATATTTCGCAAAATTTCAGTCATTGTCGGAGCCGCCAGCGGCCTGGGCATCTTACTAATCATATTCTGCGCCGTCTGTGTCTACATGTAAGAAGTCTCTTTCAATTCAATGAGTACTTTTATGTGGCTATATTTTTAAACGAGATTTGGCATGCATAGATTTAATATTTTTTTCTCAAAATCGCCTCTCCAGATACACCAGCTCCGGTAGGCAGGCGGCGGAAAAACCCTACATCAATCCCGATTACGCTGCGCAGACAAGCGGCAGCGCAGGAGACGGAAAGTTGGCGTTGAGTGCGCAGATGTACCATTATCAGCATCAGAAACAACAGATGCTGGCGATGGAAAGGCAAGTGGGACCTGCTTGTTTGCGGATTGTCTGCTAAGGATCTGGGAGGCTGGCACAGAAACGGGGGATCTGGAAGACTGGTGGCCCAGCAACTGGGGATCTCGGAGGCTGGTGGCCCAGCAACTGGGGATCTGGGAGGCTGGCCCAGCAACTGAGGATCTGGGAGGCTGGTGGCCCAGCAACTGGGGATCTGGGAGGCTGGCCCAGCAACTGGGGATCTGGGAGGCTGGCCCAGCAACTGGGGATCTGGGAGGCTGGCCCAGAAACTGAGGATCTGGGAGGCTGGCCCAGCAACTGGGGATCTGGGAGGCTGGTTGCCAGCAACTGGGGATCTGGGAGGCTGGTGGCCCAGCAACTGGGGATCTGGGAGGCTGGTGGCCAGCAACTGGGGATCTGGAAGGCTGGTGGCGGCCCAGCAACTGGGGATCTGGGAGGCTGGCCCAGAAACTGAGGATCTGGGAGGCTGGCCCAGCAACTGGGGATCTGGGAGGCTGGTTGCCAGCAACTGGGGATCTGGGAGGCTGGTGGCCCAGCAACTGGGGATCTGGGAGGCTGGCCCAGCAACTGGGGATCTGGGAGGCTGGCCCAGCAACTGGGGATCTGGGAGGCTGGTGGCCAGCAACTGGGGATCTGGGAGGCTGACCCAGCAACTGGGGATCTGGGAGGCTGGCTCAGGCTCAGAAACTGATGATCTGGGATGTCAAGCTGCAGATAATGTAGTTGCGAGTACATCAGGGTTTCCAATGTTTATAATAGGGCGACTGTTATCATTAAATACAAATCCCGAATCACTTACCTACTCTCATGAAGCTCAGCAATTCACTCTATGCAGATCCAACAGCGACCTGCAGCGGGACATGTCTGACGACGACTCAGATTTGGAGAATGACGAAGCGGACTTCACAGTGTACGAGTGCCCCGGGCTGGCCACGGTGAGTCGCTTTGAGGATTTTCACATCTTAATAAAGTGTGATTTACCACCGAAAGAAATTGAAAAATTGAATAAATTTATTACCTTTTAATCAGCTTTGGAATTAAGCCATCGGCTTGTCATTCAAACCCTCCGAGATCCTCACTTGCTGGGCCAGCCGCCCAGATCCTCAGTTGCTGTACCAGCCTCTCAGATCCTCAGTTGCTGGGCCAGCCGCCCAGATCCTCAGTTGCTGTGCCAGCCGCCCAGATCCTCAGTTGCTGTGCCAGCCTCCCAGATCCTCAGTTGCTGTGCCAGCCGCCCAGATCCTCAGTTGCTGTGCCAGCCTCCCAGATCCTCAGTTGCTGTGCCAGCCTCTCAGATCCTCAGTTGCTGGGCCAGCCTCTCAGATCCTCAGTTGCTGTGCCAGCCTCCCAGATCCTCAGTTGCTGTGCCAGCCGCCCAGATCCTCAGTTGCTGTGCCAGCCTCCCAGATCCTCAGTTGCTGTGCCAGCCGCCCAGATCCTCAGTTGCTGTGCCAGCCTCCCAGATCCTCAGTTGCTGGGCCAGCCTCTCAGATCCTCAGTTGCTGTGCCAGCCTCTCAGATCCTCAGTTGCTGTGCCAGCCTCCCAGATCCTCAGTTGCTGTGCCAGCCGCCCAGATCCTCAGTTGCTGTGCCAGCCTCCCAGATCCTCAGTTGCTGTGCCAGCCTCTCAGATCCTCAGTTGCTGTGCCAGCCTCTCAGATCCTCAGTTGCTGGGCCAGCCTCCCAGATCCTCAGTTGCTGTGCCAGCCGCCCAGATCCTCAGTTGCTGTGCCAGCCTCCCAGATCCTCAGTTGCTGTGCCAGCCGCCCAGATCCTCAGTTTCTGGGCCAGCCTCCCAGATCCCGAGCTTGATGGGCCAGCCTCCCAGATCCTCAGTTTCTGGGCCAGCCTCCCAGATCCTCAGTTTCTGGGCCAGCCTCCCAGATCCTCAGTTTCTGGGCCAGCCTCCCAGATCCTCATTTTCTGGGCCACCATGCAGCCTCCCAGGTCCTCAGTTGCTGGACCACCAGCCTTCCAGATCCTCAGTTGCTGGGCCAGCGTCCCACCAGATACTCAGTTACGGATGTCACCGACCGCAAAATATTTAAAGTTCTGTTTAAAAAGTGATTTCTTCTGATTAAACGACTGACACGCTGCAGCTTGCAAACTTCAAAGACACAGTTACCGCCGCAAACCTCATTAACAGACCAAGGAGATGGAAGTCCGCAATCCACTATTCAAGGAAGATGAGGACGTGGAAGCTGTGGCATCGGCAAGTTCAGCGACTGGTGCATCAACGGAAGACAAGAGATAGATAGAATTGGAGCTCATTACTTCCTAATTTTAGAGTTTGCCTGCTATCGAATAGTGCTTGAGATGTGCTCGATCATGCTCGAATGGTATTCTTGGTACATGCACCTCGGTATTTTTTTTGCCGAACACGTTGTAAACTTGTAGCTTTAAAATGTCATCACGGAGATGTACACGTGATTGAGAGGAAATGCCTCCATTGTGATTGTGATGTTACATGTAAAATATGCACGCAGCTGCCCCTGTGCATGTTAACCCCCAGTAGTATGTTAACTACATGTACATGTACGAGCTATATGCTAGAGAATCGCTCCCAATCCACTCAGAATCATCCCAATTCAACTACTCAAAATCGCCCCCAGTTGAACTACTGAGAATCGCCCCCAATCCACACTGAGAATCGCCACCAATCCACGATGAGAATCGCCCCCAATCCACACCGAGAATCGCCCCCAAACTACACCGAGAATCGCAACAATCCACCACTGAGAATGGCCCCAATCACACTGAGAATGGCCCCAATCACACTGAGAATGGCCCCAATCACACTGAGAATGGCCCCAATCCACACTGAGAATGGCCCCAATCCACACTGAGAATGGCCCCAATCCACGATGAGAATGGCCCCAATCCACACTGAGAATCGCCCCAATCCACGATGAGAATGGCCCCAATCCACACTGAGAATGGCCCCAATCCACACTGAGAATGGCCCCAATCCACGATGAGAATGGCCCCAATCCACACTGAGAATGGCCCCAATCCACGATGAGATTGGCCCCAATCCACACTGAGAATCGCCCCAATCCACGATGAGAATGGCCCCAATCCACACTGAGAATGGCCCCAATCCACACTGAGAATGGCCCCAATCCACACTGAGAATGGCCCCAATCCACACTGAGAATGGCCCCAATCCACGATGAGAATGGCCCCAATCCACACTGAGAATGGCCCCAATCCACACTGAGAATCGCCCCAATTCACACTGAGAATCGCCCCAATCCACACTGAGAATCGCCCCAATCCACACTGAGAATGGCCCCAATCCACACTGAGAATGGCCCCAATCCACACTGAGAATGGCCCCAATCCACACTGAGAATGGCCCCAATCCACACTGAGAATGGCCCCAATCCACACTGAGAATCGCCCCAATTCACACTGAGAATGGCCCCAATCCACGATGAGAATGGCCCCAATCCACACTGAGAATGGCCCCAATCCACACTGAGAATCGCCCCAATCCACGATGAGAATGGCCCCAATCCACACTGAGAATGGCCCCAATCCACACTGAGAATCGCCCCAATCCACACTGAGAATCGCCCCTTTAATCCACTGAGAATCGCCCCAAACCCCCAGAGAATAATAACCCGATCTGTTGTTAAGCTGGTATCGTGAACATGTTAAACATTGGCTACAATACCGCATGCACCCTTGAACCCATACTGTATAAGTACATGCACTATAGACCGTTAAGTAAAGTACACCCAATCATAAAAGGCCACAATTAACTTTCTGTGCAAGTTGCCTGTAATTTGGCTCTCAAATGCGGCATTGTAAACTTGGTGCTAAATCAAATTTCTAAAGACGCTATAGTTTCCAATAATAATATTTATGCTTCCATTATGATTGAATTTTTTGCCAAGAAACGCACTAGACTATTTTTCTAACAACTTTTTCCTCCGCAAACGTGCTTGAATGCGCGATGTACTTACTAACGACCATTTAACCCGAATAATTAATTAAAAATATAAAAAACTAATCGATTAATTATTCATTTAAATTGGTTGCTATGCAATTATATATTTTAAATTTGATTTTGCAACATTTTCACGTCATTTGCCAGTTTGCTATTAGTAGGCTAATGCGCAAATTTTATAACAATAATCAACAAAATCTGTAAAGTCTGTCAATTATCCGGCAGGACTTGACCGTGCACAGTTAAACGTTGATGAAACGGTGGAGTAGGGCAGGTCAGGAGTTCGAATCTGTTAGCTGCTGCCGATTCGGATGATGACATTGTGGAATTTTTATCATCACTGGCGTCAAATGATTGTTCATTTATCGGGGCGGAATCGTCATCCCGATTGCCACCTAATCGGTCAGCAGCTGCGACTAGCCAGTCTTCATCTTGGGCTTCCAATCCAAGTCCAAGGACTTCTACTAGATCGATCTGGGAGGCCTCGGCTGGCCTGGGCGAGTGGCAGCAGTCGAGACAGGCGGCATCAATAGGATGGGCCTCGGTGTTGAACACGTGAGTGCCGGACCAGACTCTGCAGGTGCCTCGCGGCGTTTGAACCGAGTATCCGCCAGTGCGAGAGGCCGTGTGCAGAAAGTGGTCGGGTGTGAACAGCAGGTACAAATATTTCACAGTCTCGGCTAGGAAGAATGACTCCATGCGATCCTCCAGGCTGTGGTGAAGCACGTTGCTTACCTGAGCAATTGGCAGTGGGGATTTTACTCACAGATCCCCATCTCCCTACTCACAGATCCTCATCTCTATTCTCACAGATCCCCATTTCCCTACTCACAGATCCTCATCTCTATTCTCATAGATCCTCTTCTCCCTACTCACAGATCCCTATCTCCCTACTCACAGATCCTCATCTCCCTACTCACAGATCCTCATCTCTATACTCACAGATCCTCATCTCTATACTCACAGATCCTCATCTCTATACTCACAGATCCTCATCTCTATACTCACAGATCCTCATCTCCCTACTCACAGATCCTCATCTCTATACTCACAGATCCTCATCTCTATACTCACAGATCCACATCTCCCTACTCACAGATCCTCATCTCTATACTCACAGATCCTCATCTCTATACTCACAGATCCACATCTCTATACTCACAGATCCCCATCTCTATACTCACAGATCCCCATCTCCCTACTCACAGATCCTCATCTCCCTACTCACAGATCCTCATCTCCCTACTCACAGATCCTCATCTCTATACTCACAGATCCACATCTCTATACTCACAGATCCCCATCTCTATACTCACAGATCCTCATCTCTATACTCACAGATCCTCATCTCCCTACTCACAGATCCTCATCTCTATACTCACAGATCTTCATCTCTATACTCACAGATCCTCATCTCCCTACTCACAGATCCTCATCTCTATACTCACAGATCCACATCTCTATACTCACAGATCCTCATCTCTATACTCACAGATCCTCATCTCTATACTCACAGATCCTCATCTCCCTACTCACAGATCCTCATCTCCCTATTCACAGATCCTCATCTCTATACTCACAGATCCTCATCTCTATACTCACAGATCCTCATCTCTATACTCACAGATCCTCATCTCCCTACTCACAGATCCTCATCTCTATACTCACAGATCCACATCTCTATACTCACAGATCCCCATCTCCCTACTCACAGATCCTCATCTCTATACTCACAGATCCTCATCTCTATACTCACAGATCCTCATCTCCCTACTCACAGATCCTCATCTCTATACTCACAGATCCTCATCTCCCTACTCACAGATCCCCATCTCCCTACTCACAGATCCTCATCTCTATACTCACAGATCCCCATCTCCCTAGATCGCCATCTCCCTACTCACAGATCCCCATCTCCCTACTCACAGATCCCCATCTCCCTACTCACAGATCCTCATCTCCCTACTCACAGATCCACATCTCCCTACTCACAGATCCTCATCTCCCTACTCACAGATCCCCATCTCCCTACTCACAGATCCCCATCTCCCTACTCACAGATCCTCATCTCCCTACTCACAGATCCACATCTCCCTACTCACAGATCCTCATCTCCCTACTCACAGATCCCCATCTCCCTACTCACAGATCCTCATCTCCCTACTCACAGATCCCCATCTCCCTACTCACAGATCCTCATCTCCCTACTCACAGATCCCCATCTCCCTACTCACAGATCCCCATCTCCCTACTCACAGATCCTCATCTCCCTACTCACAGATCCCCATCTCCCTACTCACAGATCCTCATCTCTATACTCACAGATCCCCATCTCCCTAGATCGCCATCTCCCTACTCACAGATCCCCATCTCCCTACTCACAGATGCCCATCTACCTACTCATAGACCCCATCTCCCTACTCACGGTAGCGAAACCGCAGTCAGTCCTAGCCATAGTCTCAATGGAATACAGCACATCAACGCCCATCTGCAGCACAGCTGGATCGCCAGTGGCCCTATGCAAATAGTAGATACTCTCAATGAGCTCCGGCCGCAGTGGGTAGGCCTCTCGGCCCGGCACCGGCTGCGACTTTGGCACGCTGTAGAACTCTGGCAGAGAGCCGTGAGCCTTCCAAACCTGCGCGATGAATAACCAGGTGGATTGGGAGGAGCCCATTGATTGCTAAACAACCGTAAGTTTCCAACTCACCTGATGATAATTATGCAGAGTGCGCAAGGCCTGGTCAGTGTCCCCAACTAGACTCAGTACGCCAGGCCAGAAAGCGTCTAAACTTTGGAACACAGGACTGGTCAGATGGCCCTTGTCCATGTGCACCCAGAAGTACCAGTCGTCCATGCGAACGTGCTTGTTGTAGGCGTCTTTGTAGCCTAAAATGTACATTAATTATTCACTTAATCTCTAACTTTATCTCTTAGAGTGTCACTCTATCTCTGTGTCATTCTATCCATGTGTCACTCTATCCATGTGTCACTCTATCCATGTGTCACTCTATCCGTGTGTCACTCTATCCATGTCACTCTATCATTGTGTCACTCTATCTGTGTCACACCTGTGTGTCACTATATCCATGTGTCACTCTATCCGTGTGTCACTCTATCCATGTGTCACTCTATCCGTGTGTCACTCTATCCATGTGTCACTCTATCCGTGTGTCACTCTATCCATGTCACTGTGTGTCACACCCGTGTGTCACTCTATCCGGCTGTCACTATCCATGTGTCAACCAAACAAAAAGAATCACAGCCAGTCCACCTGGCTTACCATTAAACATGCTCACAAGCTCCGGCCGCTGCAGCAGCACCCCAGCCTTGACCAGATACTCAAAGTAAGAGTCCACGGCGCTGCCAATACCAGCGTCCAGGGCGGTCCAGCGGCCACGCTGCACATCCACGTGGTTGCCAACCAGGCCAAGCGGGCTGCGCAACGAGTGCAAAGCGCGAACGGCGCGCATCGCCGCAGACTCAAACGCAGGATCGCCAGTTAATCGACTCAATGCGCCAAATTCCACTAGCAGAGTGCCAACGCAGGCGGTGCAAGCGACCGGCGTCTCGCCAGGTGGGACGCCTTTAAGTAAAAATTCATTTAATTTACTTCTTAACTACTCTTAGGACCAAATGTAAGTAGTATAAAATTAAAATAGAAGTGAGTAAAATTTTGAAGTAATAATTTTATTGTATTTTGTTAAAATTTATTCGAACATTCAATCAAGCCAAAACAATCTAAGTATTGGTGCATTTGTAGGCTATTAATTGTATAAATTGTTTAAAATCTTATTTGTCTAGCGAAACAGAGCCGAAATCACGACGCTAAACGTCAAACGAAGCTACTTTGTGGCGCTGAAATCTAGTCTGTGGCGCTGAAATCTAGTCAGTGGCGCTGAAATCTAGTCAGTGGCGCTGAAATCTAGTCTGTGGCGCTGAAATCTAGTCTGTGGCGCTGAAATCTAGTCAGTGGCGCTGAAATCTAGTCAGTGGCGCTGAAATCTAGTCAGTGGCGCTAAAATCTAGCCTTTGGCGCTAAAATCTAGTCAGTGGCTGAAATCTAGCCTTTGACGCTAAAATCTAGTCAGTGGCGCTAAAATCTAGCCTTTGGCGCTAAAATCTAGTCAGTGGCTGAAATCTAGCCTTTGACGCTAAAATCTAGTCAGTGGCGCTGAAATCTAGCCTTTGGCGCTAAAATCTAGTCAGTGGCGCTAAAATCTAGTCTGGCGCGGCGCTTGAATCTCGTCAGTGGCGCTAAAATCTAATTTGTGGCGCTGAAATCTAGCCAGTGGCGCTAAAATCTAATTTGTGGCGCTGAAATTTAGCCAGTGGCGCTAAAACCTAGTCTGTGGCGCGGCGCTTGAATCTCGTCAGTGGCGTTTGAATCTAGCCTGTGGCGCTAAAATCTAGCATATGGCGCTAAAATCTAGCCCGTGACGCTAAAATGAAACAAGCCCATGAATTCCATACCATGCAGCAAGTTGACGGTGCCATAGGGCATGCCAGTGGCGGTGGCAAAGGCTGGCAGAAGTCGCCTAGCAAACCGTTCCGCCATGGCCAGCAACGGACCCGAGCAGGGCCAGCCGTCGCCATTAGCATATCCTGCCTGATTGCTCAACAGGTGAGCAGAGAGCAGGCCGCCAACAATACGGATATTAGTCTCAAACACGGATACGTTAACATTGGCCAGAGGATCCAATTGTCTCAGCAGTAAGTCAGCCGCCCGTTGGAATTCGCTGTAGTTGCCAAGCAGCACCAGGGAGTCCAGAGCGTCTACCAGAGTGAGGGAATAAGCGCCCCAGGTGTCCGCACCAGTGCAGCTTAGAGGCCGTAGCTCGTCGCGCGGATAAGCATATCGCATATAGCCATTGTATGCGTGATAGAACATGGACTGGACGCGGTCCCTGACATATGGGAATTTGGAATGGAAGAAAGTATTTATCAGTTGAAATTTTGTCAAGTACAGTTAGAGCTAGGAAATTTTATTGCTGATTTGTTGATTATGAGGTGGAAGATCACATGATTTGGGAATGTGAATGGCAGATTACATATTCGAGAATGTGAATGGTAGATCACATGATTTGGGTATGTGATTGTGAATCATAGATGGCATGATTTGGGAATGTGAATGGCAGATCACATATTCGAGAAAGTAAATGGTAGATCACATTATTTGGGAATGTGATTGTGAATCATAGATGGCATGACTTGGGAATGTGAATGGAAGGTTACATTATTATTTGTGAATGTGAATGGCAGGTTACATGATTTGGGAATGTGAATGGCAGTTCGCACGATTTTGGAATGTGAATGGTAGACAACATTATTTAGGAATATGAATCATAGATCAGAGGATTTGGGAATATGAATGGCAGGTTACATGATTTGGGAATGTGAATCGTAGATAGCATGATTTAGGAATATGAATGGCAGGTCACATGATTTGGGAATGTGAATGGCAGGTCACATTATTTGGGAATGTTAATGGCAGGTCACATGATTTGGGAATGTGAATGGCAGGTCACATTATTTGGGAATGTGAATGGCGGATTTCATGATTAGGTTGGTAAATTATCAAATAATTTGGAAGAGTATCAATAAATAAAAAACCCTTACCTAAGTTCACCAAGGTCATGCTTTGGCAAAGCCCTGGGGCTTTGTACTTCTTTTAGTAGCTCTATTGCAGCATTGATCTTCTTTGATCTAAATTATAAATAAAAATATCTTGAATTTACTGAGTCAATCATTAGGGATTAGATTTGATTCAGTTAATATAGACAAAGTTTTTATATTTTTTAATTAATTAGCATAATTATAAAAATCAAAGTCAAAATTATATATACAATTGCTAAGTAAATTTCATCATATAAAAAACCAAAAATAAATAAACAAATATTGTTAAATCATTTCATCTTTTAAAATGGTAATAACACAATACTAAAGTAGTAGACTAGCCAAGTTTGGATCTACAATAAAAATTACACTATTTAGGCCACCTATAGAAAGCACGATGTGCACCTCTAGAATTGGTCAGGAACAAAGGTGACATTGCTAAACAAATCCATGATGTATTGTGTAAGTCTATTATATCAATAATATGGATTTGATGAAATAAAAAAGTAATCATTTGCTTACATTTTTATATTTCTATTTACAATATAGTAAAGTAATTAATGGCTATTTATGGTTTGCTTTGTATAATAGATTATATTGCTAAACTATTCAACTAACTTTGATTAATTTTTTTGAAAAAGATTTTAATAAAATAAGCTATCATAGATTAATTTTGTAAAGAAAATTTTGGTTTTACAGGTACTAAATATTTAAATACCAAGGTCCTTTTAAGGTAGTTTCATCAGGAAAATGAAAACTTTTTTCATTAATAACAGTGTCAATTCAGTTTATAATTTTAATTTGGTTATTAAAAGAAAAAGTACAGAACCATGTTTATATATTAGGAATAACAAAAGTTTTCGACTATGGACCTTAGTATTTCTAGAAAGAAATTGGCAAGATATTGTTAAATAAAAATTATCAATTTTTCAATTATATCTAATACAAAATATTAGCAATGAATTAAAAAAATTGTTTATTATATTGGATTTGCATTTGATTTGACTTTATACTATTACTACTTTTGTCTAGATTATGTTACATGCCATAGATCAGATTGTGTATTAATATATGCCAGTCCAATAGGAAAAAAAGTACAGGACCATGTTTGTATACAGGGACTAAAAAAAGTTTTCAACTATATATGCCAAAGTTGTTTGGCATACATTTTTTCATTTATTATTTATGCAGAGTAACAAACTTTAAAATTATGCACTTTTGCAATGTGCAATGAGAAAGTACAATTATAAAAAAGCATATTAAATACTTTTTATTGTTTTTAAGAAAAAAAGTTTAAATTTGTTTTTTTAGTATTCTTTGTTCCGTAATGACAGTGTTGCATATAGCATATTCTATATAAAGTCACTTTATTTGATCTTAATATATATGTAGGTATGTCAGACATGCAAGCCAAAATTTTTGCACTGTGTTATGTATGCTGGGATGTATGCTGATGTATGCTGAAAAATGGCAAGTATCTTTGTTATACACCGGCATACATGCACAACTGCTAGCCAACTTGGCCAATCTGGCCACCATAAATTGTGGTGGACAAGGGGTAAGTTGCAAAAATGCCACCCTAGAAAATACAAATATAGTACTAATTAGATGCTGAGGCATTTAGGCCTGATAAGACAGTCACAGTTACTCCTGCTATTTACCCAAAACTACATTAATTTTGCTTTAGGGTTTTATTCATAGGTCACATTTTAAGTCACATTTTTGGTCAAAAACTAAGTCATATGGCCAGTGTAAATCAGGGGTGTTGCGCATGTATGTACATTGGCCAGACTCCGAATGGGATACATGTACGCCGGAATTTTCCAGCGTACAGAGGGACCTAGATTACACATTGGCATACAACTTGGTGTACAAAGGCGCCTGGCATGCCCTCTTGGTGTATAGCTTGGCATATAAAGATTGCTGAGACTAGCATACAAAAATGATTAAGTTTACATTTGGCATAGTTTCCATTTATATAGTTACAGTAGCAAAATTTTGATCAGAAAGAATAGCCAGCCTTTCAAGAAAAAAAACAGAAAACTAAATTAAAAAAGGGTTTAACTTTTCTAAGAAAGTAAAAGTAAAACAAAAATAGTTAAAATGAACTAGTTCTCTACAGTTTAGTAAAAATATTTTCAGTTATAACATAGGTTGTTTGAATATTAAAATTTTGCAAGCTTTTAATATTAGTTTAGTTGTAATTTGTAATTTTTATTTTGGCATATTTTTGTATGCGATAAAAAGTTTGTTGGCGTACATTGGCATGCATGAGCTATGGAAGCAATTTTTGTTCCAGCGTACAGTGGCATACAATCCTGACCCTGGTACACCAGGAAATCCTAGCATACATGTTGCCTTCTGAACTATAGGTTAAGTGCATGCCTAAACAAAATTTGACAGTTACAAATGCCAAAAAATTAAGTGCATATCCATATTCTTAAATCTAGACTAGGCTAGTGTTGCAACTATACATGCCTAATTTTTGGCTTACAAGGCCAATGCATGCCTGAATTTTTGGGCATATACTACATGATCCAGAGTAATATTAATAGGTCTAAGAATTAGGCCTAGTTTTTTTAGTTTTAAAATGCAAGAATACTTTGCTTTATTAAAAATGTCATTGTCTAGTTAAAAAGCAAAAAAATAATTTACATTTAAATCAAATTATTTTAAAATGATACTTACAAAAGTGAAGGAAAATATGATGCATTGATATTCTTACTACTAGACCTAGCACCATCACCATATTGATGCTGATGAAAATTCAAGTTCAAAATTCTATTATGCAAGAATTGAATAAGATAGTCATCGTCTAAGTTGGTGTCATTTAACAAAATTTTATGGGCAGTTCTAAGCCCATCAGGGCCATTGCTAGCAAATTTTTCACTAAGAAATATATTGCTGTTAAAGGACTCTAAAACACAAGCCACGAGACTATAGCGATAAATAACAATAGCAAAGTGAAAAATAAAATGGGTAGGTCGAATGGAGAAATACATAGCGAAAATATTTAATTTACACTTTTACAGATAGGCCTAGTCCCGCGAGGTTTAGCTAGGAGCATAAGCTGTATTTAGCAGGCCCAAGTCCCGACTCCCAATATAAGTAAAAATAAAAATACAGAAATTCAAAGAAAACTAGAAGGGCAACAAAACAGAATCTTTCGTTACGTAGGTTGCCTGTTGTTAACTGCAAATTATTAAAGTGGTTACGTATATCTATCAATGAACGACCGCACCAATAAACGATTGGTTTCCTACGATTAACATAACGTCGCTATACAGGCGCGGCGAGCGGCGGGCCACATTAAGGTGGTTTTGAATTCAAACACACTGATTTTCTTAGAACTAAAAACTGTTTTACACAGCATTTGCTTTTACTTGGCTGTTATAAAATATCTTTTTTAGCTTTCGTGTTTTCAATATTTCAGTAAGTATGCTACTAAACAAAATGCTATAGTTCACTTTGTTTACTAAATCAAAAAATTCAAAGTGTTAATAGTAGTGTGATTTTTCATTTTAAATGAGTTCAAACTGTGTAGAAAATGATGCGTGTACAGTGTGCTGTGCCGTTTCTAACTAACTATGGCTTAGGGTGATTTTTCGCATGCTAGGGGCCTAAACAAAATCATTAGTATTCAAACAAGGCTATTTGGTTTAAGTAAAGTTTCGCTTATGTAACTCGTGTGACGTGAGTTGTATCATCACACTTGTTGTGTTGTTGTTGACTTGTTTAAGCTTTTTATATTACCGATTCCAGAACCTCCGAATCGGTTCGAAGCTTTTTGTGTTGTCTGTTCCGTTTTCAGAATCGGTTTCAGAACCCTGTTCTGGTTCTGGAATTTAGATCGAGAAATTTTCTCGATCCATTGTCATGTTTACATTTTAACAGTAAAATAGATTTGAAATTTTCAATTTTTTCTTATTGGTGTTAATTATTCCATTTTTTGTCATATCCAAGAAACAAAGACAAGGAAAGACAAAATTAATTTGTAAAGACTGACAAACATAAAATGGGTTCAAAGCTTTTCATTTTCCTACTGAATCTGGTTTTAGACTGGAACCAATTTTTGTCAAAAGCCTAATTATCATAAGAAGTGCTTATTCCCCTGGTCCCGTGTTGTGTTGATAATTCGAATTTTATCCACATATAATATATCCATGATAATAATTCCCAGCTTATCCCTATGGCATGTAGGCATGGTAGCTTATTGGTAGGCCTATAGAGAACCTTAAAATGAATCTGTTCAAAAACTATCTTTTTGATTTTACTGTTTTACAAATCTTACAAATAAACTGCTAAATACTAAATAGTATCAAGTACTTTGTTAAAACTTTTTTATCAATAAAAGGGTTAATTTTAAATATTCACTTTGCTAATAAATTACCCTAAGATTAAGGCAAATGAGAAATATGAGACTTGCACTAGTTGCACAATAAAAAAATTCAAAATATATTATGAATAATGATAATAATATTGGGCCTAATAATAGGCCCTAATGACAATATTGATTTAATGTCAGTACAATGTATACAAAACTAAACATAAACAGTTGCACAATCTTAGCCATAGGGATAAGTTGAAAACTATTGACATGGATACGTATATAAAATTGGAATTATTGATATGGCCTATAGACTTGAATAAGGGCAGCTATTTGAATAAGCTATTGTAAGGATAAGCTGGAAATTATTGACATAGATCTATATCATACATGCGCAACAGTCAGCCAAGTCGGCCGATGTGGCCGACCAATTTGGCAGCCAACCATGGAAGTCACAAAAATGCCCACCCGAAAAACACCAAGTAGTAGTACTAAGTAGCTGACGAGGAATTTTATCATTATCATATATCTTTCAAAAAGGTTTTTGCAATCGTAGGCAGGCCTATTATTTTCAATTTGCTAAAGTCATACAAATATGACTCAGGTTTGACTATGGTCAAAAGTTTAGGCCTAAATGGCTTCCCCTTTAGCTTTGCTTGCTATTTACTATGCCCTATTGCCTATTATTTTCATACACTAGAGCCTAGTTTAGCATAGAAATATGGGGTGTATGGCATAATTTAGACCTTGGCTATAATAAAGTATGATAATGGTATTAAATTATTTTTACATTTTTATTAAACTTTACAAGTATAAAAAGGCTTGTAAATATTGACTATCTAAGTGTTAGTAAACTTTTTTATATGAATCAAAGTTAGAATTTAGTAGTGTTTATATATTTTATAGGGTATAAATAATTGACAACTTTTAAAATCTATTATATATCTTTTTTTCAAATAGTATTTCTAATACTTTTTAATTTATAACTATAGCTATAGAAAGGGAATCTATAGAATATGACTGCAACTACTATATTTGTATAGTTGTAGCTATAAGAATAGCTATCTATAATAGGCATATCCATAGTTGGTATAAACACTTGTTTTATTATATTTGCCATATAATCCTATGACAGTAGCTATAGCTATGGCAAAGCACTAATTTTATATTAATTTTTTGGCAAGAAACTATTTTTTATTAAAATTTAGTTTTTGTAAGTGTATATATAAAGACTACCAAATTTGAACTTGGTCATTTTTGTATACTAGTAACTATGTACATTGATTGAGACTTAGAACTTGGTCCCACCTACTGTCTTAGAAATCTCAATGCTTAAATGTATACCAAGGGGTACACTAGGCCCTTTTATATGCCAAATTGTATGCCAATTGTATATACCAGAAAATTCTAGCATACATATATACCATAGAGTCCAAGGTACAATCTAGTATTACGAATATAAAACCCAAGTTATGCCAACCCTAGGATTCTTAGGATTGGGATATCTCAGACTTTGCTAATCTTAGGATCCTAACAAATTGGGCTAAGGTAGGATTCTAAGATCAAAAAAAAATTCTATTCTTTATTGGTGCAATTTTGGTTTATAAAGCCATTTAATATTTGATTTTAAAGAGCTTTCAATGATAAAATAGAATAGAATAAAATATTTTACAAACAATAGGCTGATAGTGATCTTTAAATTGAGTATGACCTATAGGCTAGTATAATAGATTTGCTTTTTGTATACTAAGTATTCAGTATGAGCTTTAGAAAAAGCTATCTTTTGAGTTATATTAGTTATATAATGTTTTCAAGTTTGAATTGGTATCACAACATAGTGCCCCTAAGCACTAGATAAAGCAATTAATAGATAGGTAAATGAAGTAATAGCTATATATGTAGATAAAGCAATAAAAAGGCAATAAAATTAGAAATATATATATTGCTAATATATATAGAACAATAAATAAAGTAGAGTAGTTGCAAAGTTTATTTGACTGATGCTAGCTAAATAAACATTACTTTTTATTATTTATCAAATTTTTATACAATTGATCCAATAAATGCCAAGAGGCTTTGTCAACTCTCAGTTATATCATCTCAGCTTTAGTCTATAACTATTGGATAATGGTTTTTCTTGTTTTGTAATCTTCATTATTGATCTTATACATTCATTGCAAATAGCATTAACCTACTTACTGACAAACAATTTTTAGTATAGTGGATTTATAGATTCCATTTCATATAAAGTATACATTGATAACACATTGTGTATGTATCATTATGTAGTAGCAATTCTAATTTGCTTTTGTTACACTTTGTTGTGTGGTAAAATTTTTGTGAGCTTTTGTTAAATGCCAACTTTTGCACACTTACTGTTTATATGTGCTAAATAAAATATGCAATATTGTGTTGCATGGCCTATGTATTTCATTATGAGTGCAAGACAGACTAGCGCATTAAGCCTCCATGGGAGCATTTGAATTCAAAATCCAAACATTGAAAGCATGAAAAATTGTTTTTTGAATATTTGACCTTCTAAATCTATTTTTTCATTGTTTGAAATTTTATATATACTCAGCAACATTAAAAAAATTGGCACTCTATGTGCCAGTGACCAATTTCTCTCAGATTATTCTGAAATAAAATATATGAGAAAATGCTTGCCACACGAAGGGTCATAAAACTCCTTTAGCTTATTTGTGGTGAATGTACATCTTACACTGTACATTGACCAAGGAGAGGCCTAAATGGTTGAAGTGGGCAATTAATTTAGAAACAGAATGCCCATTAAAGCATTAAAAAAATAGTTTTTCAAATATTTGACCCACTTCCCATTCAAATTTTTCATCAAAAAAGTTATGCATGATCCCCAAAAAAAATTAGAATTTTTTAAAGCAAATTTGAAAAAAATTGGCCAGACAGTTCTCGAAAAAATCAACTACAAACAAACTGACAGACAAACAGTGCAAAATTAGTATGTAAAATTATGGACAAGCAATCAAGCCAGCAAGCATACAAACCTTAGAGATTTAGTATATTTGGATTGACTTTCAGAATTGCAGTAGTAAATTTGACAAAATTTCTTTCCTACTTTATTATAAGAGAGAGAGAAGAGATCAAACTTAATTAGGCTGGATTGCTATTTTGAATTTTCAAAAAACCCAATGGCGGGATAGAGAGGCCGGAGTTTGCTGACCCTTGATCCAGAATATTATGAAAGTATACTATTACATTAGTATTTAACTAAACTAAACCTATTTAGCAAGACAACCGATACACACTACTTACAGTGTTGATAAATATTTTTTGCATGCCGCCTACATGACAGACGCTGACGCAGAATTGCCTCTGATGCGGGACTCCACAGCGGCCAATGATGATGATGTTAATAATGGTTCCAGCGCATCGGAGCCAATTGCATCAGCTGTGCCAGAGGCAGCCGATGGGCTAGCAGAAACAGTGCCAGCTGTTGAAAAAGCAATTCAACAAGTTGGCGATGATACAGGCTCAGCTGCAGCAGCTGATAAACACACAGCAGACACCGCTGAACAGGAACTGGAGGGTGAGGAGTCTGCTGCGACATTCGATAGCCACCAGACAGAGGACAGTAGCGCCGTTGACGACAGCGCCGCCTCAGCTAACGCTGCTGAAGCTGCCGTCGAGGAGCCAGCAGCGAAATTGGCTCGACTAAGTCCAACTGCCGGGGAGAAGACGCCAGAGCAGTGCAGCAATGGTATGTTGGACTCTGGCGAATCTAAGACAACAGCGTCTGGCGATGTGGCGCTGCCTTCGACATCTGTGGAAGCTGCGAAGGCAGATAAAGTTCTGGCGGATGGTTCTGAGGAGCCAGCTAAAACGGTTCGCTTATATGCTTTAATTTATTGGGTTTCATTAGTGGTGTCAAGACTAAGGCAGAGTGAGTGGCAGCAACATCTGTTCGACTTAAGAAATTTCTAATAACTGATGCTAAATTTGGAGGTGTGATATAAACAGGTGTGAGATTCCGGGTATTTGAATATTAACAGGTGTGATATTCCAGGTAATGGGATATAAACAGGTGTGAGATTCAGGTTAGTAGGATCCCGGTATTAACAGGTGTGAGATTCCAGGTAATTGGATATTAACAGGTGTGATATTCCAGGTAATTGGATATTAACAGGTGTGAGATTCCAGTTAGTGGGATATTAACAGGTGTGAGATTCAGATAATGGGATATTAACAGATGTGGGATTCTGGTTAGTGGGATCCCGGTATCAACAGGTGTAAGATTCCAGGTAATTGGATATTAACAGGTGTGATATTCCAGGTAATTGGATATTAACAGGTGTGAGATTCCAGTTAGTGGGATATTAACAGATGTGAGATTCAGGTAATGGGATATTAACAGATGTGGGATTCTGGTTAGTGGGATCCCGGTATCAACAGGTGTAAGATTCCAGGTAATTGGATATTAACAGGTGTGATATTCCAGGTAATTGGATATTAACAGGTGTGAGATTCCAGTTAGTGGGATATTAACAGATGTGAGATTCAGGTAATGGGATATTAACAGATGTGGGATTCTGGTTAGTGGGATCCCGGTATTAACAGGTGTAAGATTCCAGGTATGGCATATTAATTAGTGCTAAAGTGAATTGAAAATTGCATTAGACGGAATAGGAAGCTTTTAAAATAATTATAAAATATCGCAGATATCAATGAGATGATGGCATCATAATTGCAGGCCGATGAGGCAGCATCCCAGCCTCCAGCCCAGGATAAAGAGCAGCAGCCAACAAAATTCCTTGGCTCGGCAATGACTGGCCTGGATGACATCCTAGCCAACACTGAGAGCATCGATGTTGAGCAGTACCAGGCTCATCACGCGCCAAGGAAGCTGCCTCCGCCGCCGCCCCCGCCGCCCGCTCCGCCCGTTCACCCTGCCCACCATCAGCAGCAGCAGCACCATCAGCAGCATCATCAGCAGCAGCAGCAGCAGCAGCTTCATCAGCAGCAACTGCAACAACAGCAGCAGCAGCATCCGCAGTACAGAATGCCTATGTATGCTCAGGCGCAAAGTTATTTTCCCCAGCAACAACAGCAGCAGCAGCAGCAGCAGCAACATCTGGCCCACTTCCAGCAGCAACAGCACATCCAGCAGCAGCAGCAGCAGCAGCAGTCGCAGCAACAGCAACAGCAGAAGCAGACTTGCCCGCACTGCAACAAGTCCTACTCAAGCAAGTGGTCGCTGCGCTCTCACATTCGCTCGGTTCATGCGCCCCAGCGAGAGCAGCAGCAGCAGCAGCCGCAGCAGCAACAGCAGCAGCACCACTTGCAGCAGCAACAACAGCAGCAGCAGCAACAATTGCTGCAACAGCATCAGCAGCATCTTCAGCAGCAGCAGCATCAGCAGCACCTGTTCAATCAGGCTGCCGTAGCAGCAGCGGCCGCTAGGAAGCGTCACTGGACACCGCCTGAGCTGGGCGGCGGCCCCGGGGTCAGCACCGGGCCTGGCGGTGTTGTCGGCATACCCGGCCGAGATTTTCTCGACGAAGTGCTGGAAGACATTCAGAGCATGCAGGACCGGGAGCGGGTGCCAGTGCCGCCTGGCTTCGGGGCGTCGCAGGCTCTGCTAGCTTCGTACTATGCTGGGGGCGCCTATGCGCACCAGTACAGACCGCCCGGCTTTCCTCCGGGTCCGTACGGTCCAGCCTGGACTGCCATGGCTGCTCACCCGCAGCAGCAGCAGCATCAGCAGCAGCAGCAACAGCCGGCGCAGTTGCCTCCACCGCCTCCGATGCAGCCGCAGCCAACTCAAGTGACATCATCGTCTGCCACCTCGGTTGTGCCTTCATCGTCTTCGGCGGCCGCGGCTGCAGCGGCAGCCGCCGCAGCTGCGGCAGCTTCAAATTGGGACGCTTACGGAGCCGGTTCTTCAACTGCAGCGTTTGAGTACTTGAGGAATCAACTTTCCGGGGATGCCGGTATGTTGGGTTGGGAGAATGAAAGATATTCTGATTGGCTAAGAGATGAATCAGCTTCTGATTGGCTGAGAGATGAATCAGCTTCTGATTGGCTGAGAGATGAATCAGCTTCTGATTGGCTGAGAGATGAATCAGCTTCTGATTGGCTGAGAGATGAATCAGCTTCTGATTGGCTGAGAGATGAATCAATTCTGATTGCCTGAGAGATGAATCAGCTTCTGATTGGCTGAGAGAATGAATCAATTCTGATTGGCTGAGAGATTGATCCGAGTCTGATTGGCTGAGAGATAGATCCGATTCTTATTGGCTGACAAAATGAATCGGATTCTGATTGGCTGAGAGACAGATCCGATTCTGGTTAGGCACTTCAGTCTGAGACACAATAGAAACCAACCCTTATTGTTCCGCAGCTGGCGCCTATCAGCAGGCATTCGGTCCGGCGGCCGCCGCAGCCGCCGCAGCAGCGGCCGTAAGCAGCGCTTCTGCAGCCAATGGCTACACGGCAGCAATTCAGCAGCAGCAGCAGCAATTGCAGCAACAGCAGCAGCAACAGCAGCAGCAGCAGCAGCTCAATGCGACTCATTATCCTTATTAAACTCGACGACTTGATAACGTTTAATTATTTATCAACTTCATGAACTGTGTGTGTCACTGGTAAGCCTAATTTTTTGCACTTTTCATTGCCTCTTTAATAATAATATTAATAATAATAAATATAAATATGATTTGCATGTTCTACTCATATAGTTATTGTTACTATATAATTATTATAACAAAATTTGGCAGCTCATGCTCTATATTAAATATTTACCGAGTATTTATTGCTATATTTCTGTGTACAGAGTTCACTGCTGTCTGGCCAGTTCCTCCCTGCGGTCGCCTATTGTTCCCCAAACACATTTCATATCTTCAGTGCTGACTTGAACAGTTTTTTTTTTCTAATTGTTAGCAGCGAGGGGCCGCCGACTGCAGTTTTCTGTCTGCTTTTTTGTTTTGTTTGTCAAACTGATTTTGAAGTGTCTGTTTTTTCCCACCAAACTTTTATGTATAATTATTGATTTATTGGTAATGATGACACTGATTTGTAAATATAACTTACTTAATTGCCTAGAGATGTGCGGTAGTTAACTTTTTTTAATAAAAAAATCTGCTTTGTCAAATTCACCTTCCTTTGAAATTTTCTAGATTTTCCCTATTTATTTATAGCACCGATATGTAGCTTATTGCACTACTGACTTCATTAATTAGCAGTAGGCAGATGTGCGGACGTCTTTTTTTATTAATTTTTTTTGGTTAGAGTAAAACAAATTCACTAGATATACACTACATTGGCTGCATTAAAATATCATTAACTGCTGAAATCCAGTGTTGTCCATCAGTTGTTTTTTAATAGCATCTTCCAGCTTGCAGGTCTGATAATTGAACTGAATAAAACTTTGTGCAGATTTGTGCGTGTGAACTCTATGCTACTATTAGTAATAACTATTTGTCCAGCCCTCCTCCCTTTTCCTGATTGCGTCGACTCGCTCAAACATTGACTAACTGATTAGAAATTTGTGTATAATAATGCTTTATTGTTCTTGTTTTCATTTCTTGTGCGTTTTTTTTCTCAATTTTGTTTTGTATGAAATCGACTTTGAAAAAGACAGAGGAAGCAGAGCTGATAAATTTTGCTCTTACTTTGCTTGTTAATTCTGTTAGTTCTGTATTTTCACTCTACCAATATAAGACCTACCTTACGAAACTGATCTCTCTCTCTCTTTAATCATCACGTTTTGTTTAAACATTTGATAAACAACTAATTAAGTAAAATTTTATAAACTTTGAGCCGGCTCTGTTCGTCCCTGTTTTGTTGACTCAGGTTCCTAATAATATTATGAATTGAACTGATAAATTTTTATAATTAATCAAAAGTTCAACTGGAGCAAGTCTGCTGTTTTTTAGTGCGCGCGATCTTCAGTTATCAAAAAGTGTTTTCCTGTACATAGATTTAAGGATTTTTTTCGTTTTGCTCTTCATTCATAAGCCTCACTTTTTCCTGTATTTTATTCTCCGTATCTTCTATAGCTCTTTAATGCCGCCTTCATGCGTGAATATTATTAAAGAGTGGAAGTGTTTAATTATTACTGTAGTAATTTGCCTACTTTTGCACCCGATTTTGCTAACAAAAAATCCCCATGCTCCCCCATGGACAATAAAATGGCTTGACACTTCCTTCTATTGGTACGTTTTTCCCATCAATAATAATTTTTTAAATTTTCAAAACATATTTATACATGAAAAATTATACAATTTAACAACTGGCAAAAACAAATTTTTGGCTACTTTGGTTGTAAAAGCACTGAAGCGAAAAACGTCAATAAATAATGCCAATGCCTGCTTATTCCTGTGCTTGTCTGATTCTTTTTATTTATCAAAAAGGTTTTAAGTTTTAAGTAGCTAGTCGGCTTCATAGTCCTTCTTATGTTGCATTGGTGAAAGCAGTCTTCAAGCAACATTGCTTGCAGATGGCAAGTATACTCGTAGATGTCCATTTCAACTCTTTCCTGTGGGGCTCTTAAAGTACATGTAGGAATATTAAAGCTGTTCCACGCACGAGGCCTTACGAGATGACGAGAGCGAAACTTCAACTAGCCATTTCATGCACCTGACCGCGTGAATTCCCTATTCAGAATTGCATAATAATAATAATAATAAGATTGCACCTGCCCTAATGGGCAATGCGCATCTGAAGGCTGCGTACGGCTGTTCAGTCCAAGGACTGGGGGGTCGCCACACGCACACCCTCAATCACCCCAGCTAATGCTGGCACCCATTTTACAGCTGGGTGAACTGAAGCAATGCAGAGTTAAGTGTCTTGCTCAATGACTCAAATTGTTCCAGTGGGATTCGGGAATTGAACCCCCGACCTTCAAGTCATGAGTCCGACGCTCTGACCACTAGGCTACAACCCTAGTGGGTTCGTTGTTTAGACAAACTCGTAATAAGAATTACAGGGGGGGGCGCCACCACAGACCCTAAATATCATATTCTCAATTGAGTCCAAAATGCAGGCCGCATCATAAACTACCCTAAATATCACAAACCCGAAATATCACCCTTAATAGTCTCGAAAACTCTGATGCGGCCTGCATTTTCGATTTTAGAGAATATGATATTTAGGGTTTGTTTATGATGGGGCTTGTAAGAATTTTAGAGAATATGATATATTGGGTTTATGATGCCCCCCCCAGAGGCTATATAATAAACATGCTGTTACTGCTGCTCTCTATGGCATATGCTCAAAAACTCCAGCTTCTAGAGATGGAGTTATGGGGTTGAGATACCCCCACTTTCCCAAAATGAAAAATCCTAAACTCCTAAACCGGAACAACTTTTTGGTCGATCTTAATTGGTAGGTTTCATGTTCCATTGCACTAAAAAATAATTGTTAAACTCGAGCTCAAAGTTGATCACTCAGCAGGCACTCGAATGTGCGCATAGAGTAGGTGTAGTCTAGCGGTGACGGATCAGGGGCTGGATAGTACCTCGAGAATACGATTCCAGTGGCCCAGTTCGATCCCGTGAGGCTGAGAGCTGTCGGAGGCGTGAAGTATCGACCATTCGGGTTGAAGCAGTGGCAGGCGCTGTACCACCAGCCTCCGTGGTACATGCTGGCGCAGTTATCTTTGGAATACGAATCCATGTCTCTGTCCGGAGCGCTGAACTTCTGGTTATTCATGAACAGCCAGGAGTTCATTGGGCATTGAATGACGTTTGACCGGTCGACGTCCTGGGCGCCCACGGAGACTCGATAGTCCTGATCAGCGCCCTGCACAGCGAACACGACATTCTCCCACCACCACCAGCTGCCGTTCCACGAGCTCATCTCCCATCTCACTCTCCTGTCGCCAGCTCGAGTCAGCAGGTGGATCGCCTCCAGGCCCATCCAGAAGTTTCTGTCCTCACCCTGTCCGAACTCGGACACGTAGTCCGCCCAGTTGCGGTAGAAGTTGATAGAGGCGTCCACCCTGTGCTGGAAGGTTCGCCAGCAGCGGCCCGGCCCGAGGCCGTCCAGTTGCCTCACCTGAAATCAGATCGTTGACTGATTTTCGTTCAAGCTGGTAGTGAGAAGATTTCGTGTGTCGTGAAACCCTTCCAGTTTATACATCTGTCTATGGCGAAACCCCCAGTCATTGCTATGCGTTCTCGAGAGCATACTAAATGCACCAGCGATGTGTCAAGTATAAGTTTCTTTACCCGGCATCGAGATCTTTTCTAAGAAAATCTAGTAAAGCGTCTCACTTCTGTTGGTCCGTGAGGAGAAGACCATGCACAAAGAGCGTTTATTTATGGGAGACTGGCAAAATGCTAAGAGTATATCGTGTCTCCGAACGGATATTTTATGTGCAGTAAAAGCGTGCGGTAAGTTGTCTTTGCCCCCAAACAAGGACAATTTCAGGACGAAAAAACATACTGGAGAGACAATAATTGATTTGATTTGGTAGTATGTTTTTTCCAAGTCAGTTCTATCTACATGTACGCTCGTACTTGTAAATAACCATCTCGGGAGAAATTACATTTTGGATTCAAACAAACTGACAGAAGATGAAATTGCTAAAAATTAACCTGTTTCCTATTTCGCCAATGCATTTTAATTTAAATTAGGCTTTTTACATTTCTGAGCAGCTCACCCAAAGCAGAGGCAGGCCGGGGTTCACGGCGTGCCGGCACTTCCTGCAGCCGTTGCGTCCCAGGCGGCAAGTCAGAAGCTGGCAGATGCCTTCATCGCCAGAGAATGAGACGGCTTGGTGCCTCTCGCTGGCCAGAGAGACGCACGAGATGCGGCTGGCGGCGCGGACGGCGCGGTCAACCAGGTAGTCGGCGGGGTCGTCGCGCTGAGCCCGCCACTCGGAGGTCCCGGCCTCGTTGGTTGTGATTGCTGTGCTGCAGAGGTAAAGCAAGACAGCTACCGAGAGCATCATATTTCTGTGGCTTTAACTTTTATCGGTTAATCTCTCCTAGGGATAACTATCTTTGTCAGCTGTGAAGCAAGGAGTTTCATTGCTTAAATGGCCATAACGGCCCAGCTCAGCAGCCTTCCTGCAATTCCCCCACGTAGAACAATGCTTGTTTTTCATGCAGGAAGCAGCAGTATAATTCCCAAAAGAAATTTTTGACTTCCGACACATCTTCCATTCTTTTCCTTGGAATCTGAAAGCAGGATAAAGATTTTCTTGTCTGCATTCATGGAATCTTGCCATTGTTTCACAAGTTTCCTGTGTGAGACTGTCTCTCAAAGCAATCCAGGGTGTGCAATGGTTGCCAAACAGCCTCCATATTCGATCGGTGCAGGAGAGAGGGGCTCATATTCATACACACGATTACACAGCGGTCCTGACTTTCTAGCTTCGTCAGGCCTCTACACGCTCTGTACCTTGGGGGTTGGTCATCATGGGTGCTGAATCGCAAACCCCTCACCAGCTAAATTTTTGTGCTCAGACCACAAAGGATAATTCGTTCAGGCCATTCTGGAAGCTTAAGTTGACATTATATCCTCATTTATCCCATATTGTCCTGGGATTATCAATGATTCCACGCTCAAGCACCGCTCTGGTGCATGGCTTTTCATTTCGGGACAAAGTTGGCATCGATCCCCTTCGCATGTACAATGGCCTAGCTTGGAACCGAACCATGCAGGAGTCGTGGCGCGAGAGTCAAGGCGTGTTTAACGTTAGGCTGCTCTGCCTCCCCGATTGCAGGACTGCTCTGCACTGCTGTTGATCAAACTCTCTCTCTCTGGTCACAAGAGAGCTTTGCTTGAAATTCTGCACTGACTGAGAAATTTCTAAAAAGGGATATACAGATCCCTGAGTATTTCAGAGCAGCTTCCATGGAAGGGAGCAATGTGCACTTCCTGTCAGTCCTGTATGGTATACACTATAGTACGCGATTAGTTTAGCACAATAAAAGTTAGCCAAAACTTCACACACAAAAGAAATTATAGACCTTAGACAGCCAAAATACCAACTGAAAGAGAGAGGTTAGAGGGATTGGTTTGAATGAAAGATTCTGGCATGCGGCCTTCCTAACGCGCTTAATTAGAGCCAAAGCCTATTCAGGAGCCCCCTTCTCTATATAAAAAGAGAGCGATGATCTAGAGGCACAAAAAACGGTCTCTGGTCTTAAGTCTCCAGTGGCACCTCTCTGCCTGATTGTTGCAATATTTTGAGTTTCTCGCCGTCTCTGGCGCGCTGTCAAGTTAAAGAGGTAAGAAAATTGAGACTGTTTTGATATCAACAGAGCCAACACTGTCCATTGTAACCATCCCAACGAAACCTGTACGCTTTTGTAGTGAGCAAAGAGAGTAAGAAATTGAGTGAACGTTGCAGACGGAAAATGAGCAATGAAAGAAGGCTACAGACTCTTTCCAGGCCCTTTTGAGCTCATCAAATTTGAAAAGTGTGCGGACTCGCAGTAAGAAAAGCGAGTTAGTAGAGAGACAGACAGAATTCCAGTTTATTTTTTAGCGCCCACTGTCTTTTCAAGCTCTCCATCAATCCCCCCATAGTTGCGCTTATTTGTTTACTGTAGTTGCCAACAGACACAGTGACGAAAACACTTTGCAAAGCGCACCACCTGCTCCCTGTGTTTTGCGTAAACCAGTCCCACCCCATATCTACCCCTACGCTGCACTGTTTTCTGCAGGCTTAAATTGCTTCTTACAAAATCTAAGAGCAGAGCGCACCTGACAGTGTCGCAAGACTGTTGCAACTAAGTTATACTTTTTGCTACTTAAACTTGATTGGCACAAATAAACGAACGATAAGTCATTTTAATTTTGAATAGTTAAAACATTTTCCAACGCCCAGATGCATCGAGTACGACTGCATCACCAATTGGCGATTTTGCTTCTGGCGGTCGGTTTTGCGTCCCGAGGTGAGTTGAGAGCGAAGTTCATTTCCAGTTTTCCTCTTTTAGTTGAACTCCTGTATGCATTAGACGGTTTAAACTAGCAAATGCTTTATTCCATGAACATGTAGAGCAGGAAGATTCCATATTCTCAAATTGAGACAGAGCTGCTGCTGATATTGCATGGATAAAATATCTCAATATCTAATACTTTGGCAATTTTCAGCGGACGCGGCTACAACATTCCCTTCTCTGCCGGGTAAAATTGACACCGTATCAATCACTGAGTCGGCCTCAGCTGGTAGCACTATCTACACACTGACCGCTTCTGGAACGTCCGCTTGGGACCTCAAAGGAGGTGACGTAGCTTGCACTACAGCTACTCTGATAACTTTGTCCGCGAACTCGGGCGTATCGAGTGTTAATCTTGTAGTTGGAGCGTCTCAGCTGGACTACGAGACTAACAAGTTTCACGTCTGCCTAATCGAGTAAGACAACGATAGTTAAACTTTTACACGTCGCAATCAGTATGAAAATTTGCGATGCAAATCATGCATTTTTTCAGAGCCGATGACGGCAGCGGCGCAGCTACAGCCACAGTTACCGTGAGCGTCGTCAACGCCTGGGACGTGACGCCAACAGCTTCGACATTAGTCATCAGCGGCACAGTCAAGGAGGAGCAGCCGCCTGGCACAGCGGTGATGGACACGGCTGCAACGCCGGCTCAGATTGTGTTCACCTTCAATGACGCTGAAATTGCCGGATCTAGCGATGTGCTCACGTGCGGCCTGAGCGGGACCAGTTCTGGGCTATTTAATGTAATTAGCGTCCTTCCGAACTCTGCGGTTGGAATTTTAAGCTTAAAAACGCACGGAAACTATTTTTATATTAAACCGAAAAATTTGCAGGTTGCAACGGCAAAGGTGGGCAACACTTACACCTGCACCATCTCTACCAGAGTGTCAATCGATCGAGAGTCGCTAGCCGCTGACAATCTTCCGGCTGTTTACGTTACGGCGACCGACACAGGCGGTCTGGTTGGCTCAGCAACCATGTCCGTGTCCGTGATAGACATCAACGACAATACGCCAACGTGTCCAACATTGACTTATACGAAAACAATCTCCGAGACAGACGCAAGCGGTACCATGGCAACTATTGCCAGCTGTACTGACGCCGATGCAGGTGTCAATGCTGATCTAGTTTACGCTTTCGTGGGTACCTACACCGGCTTCTCTCTAACTGGCAATGTTGTCACTCTGACTGCACCGCAAGATTATGATACGATTACTGCCAACCCAGTGGTTATACTGGTCACAGTGAGTACAAATTCTTACAGGATTTCTCTTTTTATGATTAGAGTATAAATAGCTCCTTTCTGCTTTCCGATTTGCAGATTCGCGACAATGCAGCGACAGTCTCTGAACAGCGGACCATAACTGCTACAGTGTCGGTACAAGTGACGAGCGTTAACGACAACACGCCTACATTTTCAAGCCTCTCGCCTGGCCTGACGCTGACTATTGCTGAGAGCGCCGCTCTGGGCACCACGCTGTTCACGCAAGGAGCTACAGACGCTGACAAAGCCGGCGAGCCAGACAGTACACTCACCTGGAGCATATCAAGCGCTCAGAGTACTACCCCAGGTGGGCAATAAACAACTGGCTGCTGATCTGTTTTGTTTAGATTTACTTCTTTAATTCTTGAGCTGATTTTTCTAAAAATAAATTTTTTCAGTTGGCACCACTCTAACGGGACATTTCACCATTGACAACTCCGGTACTATTAAACTGGGCACGCAGCCACTGGACTACGAGACCTGGCAGGTGGCTGAACTCGTAGTTAAAGTCGCTGACAATAGCGCAACTACCCCCAGGTCAGTCACTCGGACTTTGACGATTTCTCTCACCGATGTAAACGAGTTCGCGCCAACTTTTACTCCAAGCAACTATTACAAGGTTTCCCTCACTGAAAGTAAGTAGTAAAATTCGAGAATTTGTTCCTTGTTTTAGTGTGTCTTAGTCGCTGAATCATTTTATCTTACTTAGTGCACACTTTTTTATTGTCTTCACGTCTGTCTAAATAGTTAATAATTGATTACATCTGACCCAATCGGCGATGCGTATCTGAAGACTGCTCGCGGCTGTTCAGTCCAAGGACTAGGGGGTCGCCACACACACCCTCAATTACCCCAGCTAATGCTGGTACCCATTTTACAGCTGGGTGAACTGAAGCAATGCAGAGTGAAAGTGTCTTGCTCAAGGACGCAAGTTATTATAGTATCATTGGTAATCGAACCCCCGGCCTTCAATTCGTGAGTCCGTCGCTCTAACCACTAGGTTACAGCCTCCTTTTAGGCTAGAATCCCCTCCCTTGGATACAGACACAAATTATTTTCTGTGGACTGTGGCTACAACCCCTTGATGAAGACAATGTGGACACGTATTTCCTAATGTGTCCTAGTGTTTGTCTTCTAGTGTCTTAAACATTTTGTGTCTTTGCGATACTCTTTGTGTCTTGGTTCTACCAGAAAATGTCTGTCTGATAGAGACTTTGTTCATAGGTGTATTGCCGTGATGCCAAAGCTAGAGTATAACCTGCTAAATTTCCAGACAACGTTGAAAACTACACGGTGTTGAATACGTTCTCGTACTCGGATCCGGACAAGTCCGCTCTACCAGTCTGGTGTGAAATCATCTCCGGCAATACGGATTCAGTGTTCAGATTCAACACAACCAACCGGAATGTGCTGGAATTGGCTAAGACTATCGAACCAGACAAGGCGACTAATCATCCGCTGGTATTCTATATCGAGGTATGTTATATTGCTTTAAAAGCGTATCTACGAGTACTTTAAGCGAGGTTCATCAAAATCGACTTCATAAAACTTAATAAAAAATTTCTTTACCTATCAATCCAGGTGCTGTGCAAAGACAACAACGGAACTAGCCCATTTAAGTCGAGTACAGCCACAATTGAGGTCGACATCACCACTACTAACGACAATACGCCGACCATCACTGGCACGAGCGCGTGCACCACCGCCAGCCGATGCAGCGAGGCAACCACTCTAAGCGGCTCGACTGTTGGCACATTCAACGTCAATGACAACGACGTGGGAACTGACGGTGTTGTCGATTGTCGAATTATCGGTGAGTTCGAACATTTTACGCCTTATTACGAATTCCAACTTACTGAGTAAGGATGGTTTACTTACTGAGTACTACGAGGCCTAAATAACATACGCATGACTCAAGAGTTAACAAAATCCAACAAACGTTATTTATCCAGGCCCAGCAGGAGCGCCCTTTGTGCTCCAGGGCTGCACATCGGTGTTGCTCTCTGGATCGCTCGACTACGAGACAGCAACCAGTTATGCTTTGCAAATCGAGGCCAGAGACCGAGGCAGCCCGTCCCGAGCCAACACTCTGACCATGAACATCTACGTTGGCGATGTGGACGACAATGCTCCCTATTGCTCTACGTACAGCTACTCGTTTAACGTCAACGAGAACCAGGGCGTGGGTTCGGCGGTTGGAACTATCAACTGCCGAGATGCTGACAATGCCGGAGTTATTTACACACTGGTGCCGGCTACTGTTCCATTCACGGTTGCTGCCAGCGGCTCGAATGCGGTTATTAGCGTTGGAAGTAAGCTTCATATGCTATATTGTCGTAAATGTATCTATCACATAGTTACTTTGTAGGTTGATTAGTTAGTTAGTTATTAGTTAGTTAATTAGTTAGTTAGTCAGTCAGTTAGTTAGTTAGTTAGTTAGTTAGTTAGTCAGTCAGTTAGTTAGTTAGTTATTTAGTAAGTCAGTTAGTTAGTTAGTTAGTTAGTTAGTTAGTTAGTTAGTTAGTTAGTTAGTTAGTTAGTTAGTTAGTTAGTTAGTTAGTTAGTTAGTTAGTTAGTTAGTTAGTTAGTTAGTTAGTTAGTTAGTTAGTTAGTTAGTTAGTTAGTTAGTCAGTCAGTTAGTTAGTTAGCTAGTTAGTTATAGTTAGCTAACATTGATATAAACATTCAATTTTCAAAACTGCATTGTTTCAGCGTCACCTGACTACGAGTCCGTAACGTCGTACACGTTCGTCGTGCGCACCACGGACCAGGGCTCTCTTGGCCGTACAACCGACGCCACAGTGATTGTCCAAGTCCTGCCTGTCAATGAGTTTACTCCAGCTTTTACAGATACAACCATCAGCGTTGCTGAGAACACAGCACCAGGCACGGTCGTCACCACGTTTGCTGCCGTCGATGCGGACACAGGCGGTCACGGAATCGTTTCGTACAGCATTCAAGCAGGTGTGTAGCGGCTTTTTGATATTGATTACATGTATATTCATGTGTTGCTACACACTCGTCCATCAGTATTTTGGTAGCTAATTAAACTCTTCTCAAAATTTTTAGCAACAAATGGTGGAACAGCTTTCTTTAGCATCAGCAATTCGGCGCAGGTTAGCCTAATAAAGAGCCTCGATTACGAAACGACGACGCAGTACGTTTTGACAGTGAGGTCCACTGATGGTGGTGGTTCCGTGGTAAGTGCAGCACATTTCGTTTATTTACTAATCAGATTTTAAGAAGCATAAATAGTTAATTTGCAATCGCTCACCTTTTCAGGGCACGGGACTGTTGACCATACAGGTGACTGACGTCAATGACAACAGCCCGGTTTGCACCAACGCCCAAGTCACGTAAGTCGACATATCACAGTATCAATACAAAAGCAACGGGAATAAACAACGCAGCAGTTCTTAAATTATACATTATATAAATCTTGAATAACCTTTACTACAGTTTGAGCATGGCCGAGAATGCGGTCTCAACCACCACTGCTACTGGCACGCAACCGGTTGCTACAGACGCCGACAGTGCTGCCTTGTATGGCAAGATTGCCTACAGCATTGGTGAGTGGCTCGGTTTTTATAATTTGACAATCGCTTTAGCGTAAGCGAAGTAGGTAGGAGAAAATACAATCTTTGTTGCTGCGACAGTAGGGCGATAGCCGAAAAAATGGACACTCTAAGGGAGAAAAATGCGTCGAATTAAATTAGAGACTGGGAGTGCACAGCACCTTGATATACTGGGACTTATTACCTTAGTTAGATTTCAGGTAGCAACTAAAGTCCTTACTTTCAGTTTCTTCTTTGGTACAAGACATGCTATTTTATATTGTAACGAACTAAGCCCAAAGCCCAAACTGCCAAACCATTCAGCCTCGGGAAACACCGGCAATTACTTTGCCATCTCGAGCACAACTGGCACCATCAGTCGGAGCGGCACAAGCGGCTTGGATTACGAGGCTCTGACGCCGCCATACAACTATTACAACCTGACCATCCACGCCATCGATGAGAACGGAGCCGGGCCCAACACGGCCACCTGCCTGGCTAAGGTGACCGTCACCGATGTCGAAGAGGGAGCGCCCGTATTCGGCACAACAATTGCTTCGGCCACGGGCATTACTGAGTCTTCCGCAGTTGGCACTCTGGTGTACACGCCTACTTATACTCACGTTGACAAATGGGACGTGCCAGTGTTCAGCATTCTGTCGTCGAATGGCAACTTTTCGATTGACTCAGCAACTGGAAAGGTCTACATTGCCTGTGAGTGTCGATAGCTTAGGAAGACCCTACCCGACAGAAAATTGATAGCAAAGACCGGCATTTCTTGGTACTAACAGCCAAATGAACAAAAATTAATTTATATATGAAAAATAGAGATATCTCTAGCACTAAATGAAGAATTTATTTGCAAGCTAATATTTTTGGATAAGACTTCATTTCAATCCTGGACTAGCTAATGGAAATATGCTGGAGTGTAGCGGGTGATTTATAATACCCTTGCTATTTGAAAAAAAGTAAATGCTTAAAAAAGGACTTAAAACAGATTCAAGTACGTTGTACATCATCATAGATTACATACGTTATACATCATCATAGATTACATACGTTATACAACATCATAGATTACATACGTTATACATCATCATAGATTACATACGTTATACAACATCATAGATTACATACGTTATACATCATCATAGATTACATACGTTATACATCATCATAGATTACATACGTTATACATCATCATAGATTACATACGTTATACAACATCATAGATTACATACGTTATACATCATCATAGATTACATACGTTATACATCATCATAGATTACATACGTTATACATCATCATAGATTACATACGTTATGCACCATACATTCCATCATGTACGTACAGGGTGACGCATATGTAGTGAAACCCAAAAATGAACTAAAAAACAGCAAGTTTTACTAACAGTACATAACAAATTCACAAAGAATATAAAATATTAGTACGTGTCTGTCTTCCTTCATCAGAAAATTCTGTTATTTTTTTGTTTAATTTGGTCTCCACTACATATGCGCCACCATGTAATCATTGAAAACAATAAACTAAACTATAATGTTAAAATTAAAAGTATTAAATTACTTAAAATTTCAGCCGCTCTTGACTACGAAACGGCAAGTCAACACGTTTTAGTATTGGTCGCAACCGATAAAAATGGCAACACGGGAAGCATGACCCTCACAGTTACAGTTGGAAATGTCAATGAATTTTCGCCAGTCTGCTCGCCTATGAGCACAACAGTGAACATTGACGAGAATGACTTAACATCACCTTCGTTTCCGAAAAATGTAATGACCTTCTCATGCAGCGATGGCGACGCGGGGACAACGTTACTGTACAGTGTCACCAAGGTAAGAAGTGATTATAATTAATAACACTCAAAGCATTTATTAAAGTGCAACTTAACTTTAACTACAGGTATACATATGCTTTAAAATATGTTAACTGTAATATTTAATGGACTTACTTTCTTTCATTTTTAGGTTAATGGAACCGCTGGTTCTACTGGATACCAATTCATATCAAACATTCTGAGAACAACCGCAGCCCTAAATTACGAGACCGCAATCAATGCCATCCTTGAGATCACAATCTCCGACCAGGGACCAGGGACAGCCAACATTCTGACTGTCTCAGTTACTGTATCAGTGAACCCTGTCAACGAGTACACTCCAGCCTTCACTGCGTCCACTTTGACTCCGGCTGCTGTCGCAGAAAATGTTGCCGTTGGAACGACTGTCGCCTCGGTAAGTTCCCTAAATATACTCGATACATTTTTTCAATGGCTATTCTACTTATAGATTTGGGAGGTTTAGGCTGTTAACAAAAAATCTGGCGCCCTCAGCTCGTCGCTACGGACAGCGACCAGGGATCAACCCATGCGACGCTTAAATACGCGATCTTGTCAGGAAACTCGAAAGGTTTCTTCACCCTGGCCGAGTCAACCGGTGTGGTGACCACGGCCAAGTCACTTGACTACGAGGATGCAACGCAATACTTGTTGACTGTCAGCGTAACTGACGGTCCGGGGCTCAGCTCGACGGCCACCCTCACAATTAACCTGTCCGACGTGAACGACAATAGTCCAGTGTTTACCTACTCTACCTATTCTGTAACGGTGGACGAGAATGCTGGAACAGGAAGCATCCTGCTCTCTTTTGCTGGTAACTATCTATAATTTATTGCTTTCAAATATCGATTTTGGGACAATCTTATTTCAATGAAAATACCTAAATTTTGGATAAGACTTCTAGAGAAGATAAAAATGTTGGCTTTTTAGACAAAACGCCATCATAGAATCGATCAAAAAAAAGGAAAAATCCCAAAATCTTAAAAAAATTGGTTGCAGCAAAGTTTTGATATGAATAGCAGTCTTAATTAAGTATATTTACATGTACCAATTGTTTTTATGTACATGCAAACTATTAATATTTACAATCCAATTATAGGCAAAGTGAGCGACGCCGACGGATCGAGTCCTAACAAGGACGTCACACTGTCCCTGGTGACAACTGGCACACCGTTTCAGCTGGTCTCCAACCAGCTAGAGCTGACCACAGGTGGCACTTTGAACGCTGCCACCAATCCGAGCTACTCGCTGGTTATTCGAGCCACTGACGGTGCCGCGGCTCCGGCCACGCAGACGACAGACGCTCAGGTCATCGTTCGGGTGATCGCTGTCAACACTGCGACGCCAACTTTCAGCGGCACTAGTACGGTTAGCGCGGCGGAGGACACGGCCGTTGGCACCCTGATCTGCATTGTTAATGCCTCAGATGCTGACGTAAGCAATTCATTTGTTAAACTTGTGCCATAGGAAGCAGAGTTTAGACACCCTGATCTAACATCCTCAGGCTGTGGGAACTTCTAATCCCTGCATTTCTAGCCTGCTATCGAATCACAGCAGAGTTTATTTCGCTTCAAAATGCGTTGAAAATATTGTAGTTTTGTTTTAAAATATCGCTTTAAAAACTTTCGAAAATCTCTTCCGAAAGAGTGTGCGCGCTTGTTCCAGGGTGGTTGGATGCACTATAAGATAATAATTGGTTCCTTTATCTTTTGCCAATTTATTTTACTTGCTACGCTCGTAGTTGTTTAAGTGAACTTCAGGTGCTGTGTCTTGTAGTATGTGTTCGAGATGTGCATTTAAACTTTTTCCATTGTTTAGTCCGGACTGAACGGCAAGATTACATATTCGATCGCTACGGGCAACACGGACAGCGACTTCACCATTGACGCCAACAACGGCAACATCCGACTAAACAACGCTCTGGACTTCGATTCTGGCACTAAAATCTACTATCTCGGCATCCAAGCCATAGACAGCGGCAGCCCAGCCAAATCGTCGACGTGGACCCTGACCGTGTCGGTTACTGATGTCAACGACAATGCGCCAATTTGGTGGGCAAACAATACTTATTCGAGTAAGTTTAATTGTCTTCTATTACTAATTGATAAAGGCAGTTTTATTTCGAACTATACGCAGTAATTCAGCGTGCTACTGATAGTAGTTTTATTCTTAGTATCCTAGCATTGCGAATTGATATGATTGTCTGTCATTTTTGATAGTACTATAATAACTAAGGTTGGCAGTGAATGGACAAATATTACCAGAAGCGAAATAGAAAAAAAATCCCAAAGCAGGAGCTTTGGGAAAACAAATATGTTCAATCGAATCATAATGGTGTGACATGTCTTTTGTGATTAATTGCAGTTTCGATTTCGGAGGCCGTCACAACACCGTCGAACATTTATCAGTCGTTGTTGTCGGACCCAGACACGGGCGCGGGCGGCACGATCACATATTCGCTGCTGTCGCAGACTGGGACAGCTCCAGACGGTGTCTCTGCATTGTTCGCAGTCGATACAGTCGGAGCTATTCGCGTTGTTGCGCAGCCAGACCGGGAATTCATGTCAACCTATTATGTCAATGTTCAAGCCTGCGACGGCGGCTCTCCGTCGCTATGCTCTCAGAGACTTTTCACAATCTACATCACTGGTAAGGCATTGAGAAACCATTGGCACCGATCGTTTAGCAAAAAGACATTGACGCTAGTGGCCTCCAACCCTCTTCAGATACGAATGACAACACGCCGGACTTTGGACTCTGCCCAAAGGAGATCTCAGTCTCGGAAGCGGCCACCAATCCCACCATCATTAGCACTATCACCGCTTCGGACGCTGACACCGGTGCCAACGGAAACATCGCGCTCTACTCGCTGACTAGCGCAGACGGTGGCGTCTCATCTCCAACGGGATTTTTTACCGGTAAGTTGGGAGAGCTAGCTAAAACAAATTATCTCCTTGATCTGGTTAAAAAACAGTTGCCCTCTATCTAGTTAGGTTGCGGGACTGTGAAGACCCAAAGCATGTACACAGGGTACAATATTACACTCGTGGGTGTACATCTGCACACCAAAGCTATTCATGAAATCTACTTCGTGGGTAGACCCCAAGTTTATGTGACTGCGCTGTGGAATCGAACCTGAAACCCTGATGGAGAGTCGGACTCACTAACAACATATTTGTATCTATCTAAGAATAAAAACCAGATATATCAAATACATGCATTTTTTACTATAGGCTCATTTTAGCTCGTATTATATTCGATTACAGTTTCAACTGCCGGTGTGATTTCAACTGCTGGAGCCTTGGATCGCGAGTCCAAAAGCGTCTACCAGTTCTACATCAACGCCGAAGACAGCGGCTCGCCGACGCGTCGAACTGGCTCCTGTCTTCTCAACATCACCATCACAGACGTCAATGACAATGCTCCGGTGGTGACCGGACAACCGATCATTACATCCGTGTCCGAGGCGGCCACCGGTGGCACAATTTTTTACACCATCGTGTCAACTGACGCGGATATTGGCGTGAATGCCGTTCTAGCCTACCAAATCATCGCATTCACTCCGGCTAACAATTTCTCAGTCAATAACAATGGTCAGCTGAGCGTTTTTGCCAGTAACATGCTCGACAGAGAGCGCAATGCCGCTTACAATCTGACTCTGCGAGTGCGGGATATGGGCACGCCATCTCAGTCCACCACCTTCACCGTCAGCATTAACATTCTCGACGTGAATGACAACACGCCGAGTTTCGGTGCGACTTCGATCAGCCGAAGCGTGGATGAGAACAGCGCCGTAGACACCGCGGTTGGGGCTGTGGTGGCGGCTACCGACCCCGATCTGGGTGAAAACGCCTCGCTAACCTACCAGATTGCTTCCATTCTGGTGCCGACTTCTGGTGGAGATTATTTTAAAATCGATGCGCTTACAGGTTTGTCGTAGCAAATGCGCTATGCTATCTAGATTTCAGTAATGTACTGTTTCGTCTGCATGGCTTAATGAGAGAGCGGGAGCGCCAGAAGAAATGGCATATTCACTGTGACTTTCTTGACTTACGAGCTAGCTTCAGCGGCTCAGGGGGGTTCCACTCTAGAGGCCAGGAGGTGGATGGTCGCTAGCATGGTAACGCATTAGGGTAGCGGACGAGCTGGCAGAGACCTGAAAACTCTGGAGAGGTCCCGGTTTGGGCCGAGGTAGGAGAGCTTGTCCTGAGTAAAGGTGGCGCATTCACAGATGAAGTGCTCCGCATTCTCAACACTAGAGAGGCAGAATGAGCATTCCTCACTGCAGATTTTTCCCTGGAAGTAGCCATGCCTACCAAAGCAGCCATGTCCTGAGAGGGCCATGGTTATCGCCTTTATGTCCCTGTGGTTGAGTCCAAGCTGGGCCCTGCGGAAAGTGGCAGACTTTGAGCGTTAGACTATACCTCTCCCTGTGCTTTGATGCTACCCACTGCCCAATCCAAGTGGTGACAACAAAGGCCCATTCACTTAGCCGTTACCCAGTGTGCCCAAGTTGCAATATCGATTCGACAATGCAGGTCATAAATATTGCAGGCTTTAGTTGAACTATTCAAATCGATTAGAACCTACTAAAACTCAGAAGTTACCCAATTTTTAAGGACGATAATTTTTGTCTATTTGAGCATGCATCCGTTACATTCCAGGTCAAGTCAAAGTGAAAGTGGCTTCTCTGGACCGCGAAGTTCGGGACACGTACATCTTGCGCCTAACAGCGCAGGACAACGGCTCACCCGCTCTGACAGGCACAACTACGCTAACGATCACTATCGCGGATGTTAATGATAATGACCCTGTGTTCACCAGCACCTACACATCCGGCGTGTCAGTCGATGAGAATTCTGTCGCAGGTACCGCAGTAACAACTTTCACGGCTACGGATGCTGATATCGGCGCTAATGCGGCAGTCACCTACTCCATTGACACCAGTCGGCTGAATGGCACCCTGGTTGACACCTACTTCCAGGTTAGCCCCGATTTACTGCATGCTAAATACTACGATTTTCTACGTAACGCACTACTAGCAGAAGCAGTGCGCGTACGACCGTTAGAGATGAGTTCCTTAATCTGTGAACCAATAGATTATCGGCTTTATGAATTAATTCCAACTTATTAATTTGAGGCAAGTCGAAAGAATCCAGTTGTCAAGCAGACACATTTTTCCAAATTTTGAGCGTTCTTGAGGGTGACCTATCTATACGATTGAATAGTATAATGCAAACACGTTTGTAACTATGAATTATAACTGTGCGCTGAACATTGTTCCTAACCCTACCTTCAAATCTTTGTTAAAAGGTCGGCGCGAGCACAGGTGCACTCACAGTGAAGACTGCAATTGATCGTGAGACCTACTCGATGCTTCAGTTCTATATTATCGCTCAGGACGGCGGTTCACCATCAAGAACAAGCAGCGCGAGCGTTAACATCTACATAAACGATGTCAACGACCATACGCCAGTCTTTAATCCAAGTTTCTACAACACCGAAATGTGCTACAAGTAAGTAGCAATTCCTCTTGCAAATGATTTTTTTAGTTGCTGTCAATTTATAAAAACTTAATTAATTAAAAATCAAACGTTACTAGCAATTGAGCTGTCTTCTCCTCCTCAGCGAAAATCGGACCGCCATTACCTTGGCAACGCTGAAAGCAACCGATGCCGACGCTACAGGAAACACCATCACCTACGGCTGGGGCAGCAGCAGCAGCAACTTTGTGGTTAACACGGCTACTGGCGCGGTGACTCCAGCCTATGGCCAGACCACAACAAAGAACACCAAGTACGTGCAGTATCCCACTGCGACAGACTCCGGATCGCCTCAGCGTACCGCGACTGCCACAATCCGAATTGACACCTACGATCCAACCGAAGTCGCGGTTTGCATAACCTACACCCTGTCCGAGGCGAACTTTCTGACCTCTCAGACAAGCATCGAGTCAGCGCTCAGTTCCACTCTGCAGTTCAAGTATGCAACTGTAAAGTGCAAGACGTGGAGGTACACAGTCTCATCTTCGTAAGTCTTTTATTACCCTGCTTATAATGGTTAGCTGCTGTCATAATCATAGGGTACTCGCGCTAGCAATTCAGACCATCATCGCATTCCAGAACTGAGATCAAGGCCTGTCACTACTGCGTGCAAGACAACTCCACTGATAGCGCCAGCAACTTGGCCAACGCCAAGTCTTTCGTCACCCAGTCGGAGCTGCTAACGTTCTGGCGACTGGACTCTGCGGGCACCCCGACAGCAATGCTACAGTCGTCAAGTTTCAGTAGCTACCCAATCACCAAGGTTGAAGGGTGAGACTGAATATTACTGCCTATGAATCCAGAGCTACTTGTCAAACTGAGGAAAAATAGTCCATGAAGGTTTAAGGTTTAAATTTAAGCTAACTTGAACTTCAATGCAAACAACTCGATTCAGATACACGGACTCGACTAGCTCAACGTCTACGCCCTGGTACCAGACGCCTTGGGGCATCGCCATCATTGTGCTCAGCTCCGTGCTTGGCGCCTCTCTACTCGGCGTGGGCATCGGGGCCCTGGCCAACTACCTATGCAATAAGAGTCCAAAGGTGCCAGTGACAAAATCGACTCCCAAAGTGCCGCCAAAAGCTAAAAACCATCCGCCAGCGCAACCGCGAGCCAGACCGGTAAGTGCCCAGTCGGAATGCATTCACCATTTCCTGCTTTAAGCCGCAAATGCACCTTCTACGAAATTCTTTACACTAATGCCAGAACACAATGCGCTTGTTGTCCCGCGCTGTACACTTATAAATCAACGCTTCAAAATAATTACTTTGGAATCATGGTTCATGGTAGATTGTGTCTATGGTTTTGGAGGCGAACAATGATAGATTGTGTATATGGTTTTGGAGGTAGACAATGATAAATTTTTCACGAGTGGCGAAGCCACGAGTGACTAAAATTTATCATTGTCTATGACAAAACCATATACACAAACACATTGTCTCATGAATGTATTTTTAGAAGCCTAAAATAATGATTCCTAAGCGTGGAATAATGAGCGTACAGCATGACACAATGGATAAATAATCAGCGATCCCTGATCGATCGACCGCTGATTCTTTGCATTGTTTTTCTGTTTGACGATCCTACAGACAATGCATTGTTTGTAGTAATGGATTGTTCTGCATTAAAAATGTGAATAATGATCGTCAAATTGCTAAACAATGATATTGATTTTTTCGCCTGCGAGTGACTAAAACAATTCATTATCTATGACAGAACCATTTGCACAAGCACTTTTCAAATTAATGTTTTTTATAGTAGCCTTAAATAATGATTTCGAAGAAATTAATTATGGCTGTATATGTGAAAAATCAATCAAGTTCTGGCTTTAAAACCGTAGAAGAAGGCTCACATTGTTGAGATGCAAAGCAAAGGAACAGTACATGGCTCGAGGGGAGTTGTCGAGATGCCAAAGACTTGTAATTTAGACGCTTGGATTTTAGCTTCAAAAAGTTCAAAGGTGGTTAAAAATCCGAGAGAATTATTTTTTGTCAAAGTTAGTCTATGGTAAAACCCCATTTTACTTCCTTAGAACGAGAACAAGAACGTCTATCGAGACCGCAATGTCTGGCGAGGCACGCCGGATTTCGGCCGGAGCTTCCAGAATTCTCCCGGGGAGCTGCAGCGCACCGGAATTTCACCGAACAGCTCCCGAGTTCCAACGCCGGTGTCTTAAACGGATTAAAGCAAAACAAATCTACGAGTGACAAAAACTATAGAGAGATTTTCTTATTTTTTGTTTTAAGTCGCCACATTTTAAGAAACTAATTTGAGCTTTGTTATATTTTTCTACTCCGTATTGATGAATGATCGATAATTGATGAAACGAGGCATTATTTAAAACGAGAGCACTACTCCAAATAATCAAGGATTAAAAGAAAAAAATGTAACAAAATACAGACAGAAGCCAAATAACTGCTCATATTTTAAGATGCTCGTTCCATCTGACTTTGTTCTCTGCTTCCACTGAAAATTTCTTTTCACCCAAATTCAATTCATGCATTCACTGTGTCGCATTCCGATACCATTTTGCCTCTGTGCAGTTGAAGAAATTTTATTACATTATTTTGTTTGCAGATTTGTTACGTAAATGAGACAGTTTTTTTCAGTTCCGCTAAAGTTTTTGTAGACTCAATTTCTCCATAGAGTTATGAAGTATTTATGCAGTTTGCAGGTCTTACGAATTTCCAATTTTATGCATTGAACACCGAAGTAGCCTCCTTGTAAATAACAGGCTTTATCCGTGAGCTGCATTAGCCTCCAATTTGACGCTGAAATTAATCTATGAAATTAACGCTCCGCTTTTAAGATATCGATCATGAAACACTTCGTTAAAAAAGTAAACATAACGATTCCAGCCTCCTTTTTATATGCGACGTCAAACAAAATCGATTCCTAGCAAAACAATATTAATTTTTTTTGTGGGTAGCGATTCATGCACATATTATTGAACTATAATAACAGTTTTCTTATGTAGCTAGCTCGTACACCCTAGCTAAACTTCACTCATTCATTAGACCTGTGATTCACATCTAAGAGGGCCAAGACTTACAAACCGGCGACCCCTTGCAGTAGCTTTGTCACTCCCTCTTGCAGTAACTTTGTCACTCCCTCTTGCAGTAGCTTTGTCACTCCTTCTTGCAGTAGCTTTGTCACTCCCTCTCTTTGTCACTCCCTCTCTTTGTCACTCCCTCTCTTTGTCACTCCCTCTCTTTGTCACTCCCTCTTGCAGTAGCTTTGTCACTCCCTCTTGCAGTAGCTTTGTCACTCCCTCTTGCAGCAGCTTTGTCACTCCCTCTTGCAGTAGCTTTGTCACTCCCTCTTGCAGCAGCTTTGTCACTCCCTCTTGCAGTAGCTTTGTTACTCCCTCTTGCAGTAGCTTTGTCACTCACGCTTGCAGTAGCTTTGTCACTCCCTCTTGCAGTAGCTTTGTCACTACCTCTCTTTGTCACTCCCTCTTGCAGTAGATTTGTCACTCACGCTTGCAGTAGCTTTGTCACTCCCTCTTGCAGTAGCTTTGTCACTCCCTCTCTTTGTCACTCCCTCTTGCAGTAGCTTTGTCACTCCCTCTTGCAGCAGCTCTGTCACTCCCTTGCAGTAGCCTTGGGACCGATGGCGCTGGTACCCCTTATACGAAGCGGTCCCAATATCTCTAAGCTTGGACCACCAGTCGAAAAACTGCAATGCAAGCATCCGGCCTGTGACAGACTTGTGATCGATAAATATACAGAAGGGGCATGTAAAACTTTGAGAGTTTCCCCAGCGTGACTCGCAGTGTGATTCGTTTCATTCGAATCGTTTTGCGATCAGCCAACTTTCACGATTTTTTTGTATTCTGCAGCTTTGGCTATCAAAACACCAACTTAATTGCCCAGTCATGAACGACTGAAACTATCCTGGACGTGAAAAAAATTCCCTCAGCTACGTTTAACTGAAAGCGGAATTACCGGAAGTTAATTTTCGAATCCTATCGACTTCCGGACCTGACTAATAGCTCAAGCCCCTATATGAGGCATGCGATCTGCTCACTTCCAGCTAGCCCTAAGCAAACAAACTTCGGCAAAAAATAGTCGATTTGTATAGCAAACATAAATATTCCACTTCAAACTGGCAATCATGATGAAGATTCTGCTGTGCATTGCTGTGGCAACAGTTGCTTGCTTCTCTAGCGGTAAGTTTTCTCCAGTGGAAGTGTTGACATACTTGACTCAGCTGCAGGGGCTCCGTGCATCCGGATGCAGCGAGGAGGCGTTGCCGCCCATTTCGCTAACCCCTGGCGAAGACGGGCAGCTAGTGCTGCGGTGTCGCGCAGGGAGTTCCGGTGGCGCCGGTGTCCGCAGCGCGGTCCCCCTCCGGAGAGTCCAGGAGGTGGATTGTCGCTCGCCCGGTAGCCCTTAGGTAGTGGACGAGCTGGCAGAGATTCTCGGGCCTGAAAACGTCGGAGAGGTTCGGGTTTGGGCCGAGGTAGGTGAGCCTGTCCTGAGTAAATGCGGGGCATTCACAGATAAAGTGCTCCGCATTCTCGACACCGGAGAGGCAGAAGGGGCATTCCTCACTGCGGATTTTTCCCTGAAGGTGGCGATACCTGGCAAAACAGCCATGATCCGAGAGGGCCATGGTCACCGCCCTGATGTCCCTGCGGTTGAGTCCAAGCAGGGCCTTGCGCAGGGGGGAGGCCCGTGGAAGTGTTGCGTTCGATCGTACCGATCTGTAAAACTTTGTGAGGCTCCTCTTTTATACGTTTAAAATTAAGCCGTTAGACTTTGATGGTACGATATTTGGCCAATGGCTAGCTCTTTAGCGTTCTAGAATTGTTCCAGTTTCGACAGTAAGTACATAGGCACTACGCTAATACCAGAAATGCACGGACCCAAATCAATCTGATGGTATCAAACTTTTCCCGCAAGTTGAACCCGCTGTGCTTGTTTTTTTTGCCGGATTTCCAGTTGACGCCGGATGTCGCAGCATCGGCCAGGAGTGCTACAAGATGCCGTGGGCCCGTTGCTGCACCGGCTACTGCCGTTTCAACAGCAACCCGTTCAAGGGCGGCACCTGTGTGTCCTGCCTGTTCGAGAACGATCGCTGCTCGAGCGACGGCGAGTGCTGCCTGGGCGAGTGCAAGTGGTCCGGTGGGAAATTTGCCCGGGTCTGCCAGGTAGCCTAGCTTAATCTCCTTCTTTGAGCTCCTCATCCTGGCCTGCGAAGGCTGCAGTCTAAACGCGAGAAAGAAACGCGCATGATAAAAATTTGTCTTTTTTATTTTCTTGTTTGCTTTGAAGTCAAAAGCAAGGCCTGCGGAGAGAAAAGGCGAAATACACCTGGGGACGACGATTTCCGAGGCAAACAACAAATTGCTTTAATTGCTTTATAGCGCAACCATCTCTTTGGTGGATTTCGCGATTTCGATAAAAATAAAAATAAATTTTGAAATCATGCAGAATCCAGCTTCACGTTACTCTTTGGCGAACCTTCTGCTATCATTTTAATCTTCCATTCCGTTATTTTGTAATTTTTAGGATGCCTTCAAAGCCGATTTCATCTCCAATTATGGGACTCGAATCAGGGCCGGCGACAGCTGAGCCCCAGTAATTTTCTGAACAATTTTTGGACGTCTTTGTCTTATCCGTTGACGAGAAATCGTTTACAGAAAGATTCGTAATCGGCTTAGGCACCTACGTCAAGGGATTAAAATCGACGGCTATAAGCGCGTAGGATGTGTTTCATAGGATTTGAGGCTCTGAAAAATCCGCGTGATGGAATCTATAGATTTATGCTTCTTATGCACAATTCTGCGTTGACGATATAAAAAAAAACATTTTATTGAATTTGCCGAATAATATTTGCTTTGTCTATACAGACGGCTCTTCCAATTCATCAACGGATGCGTCTTGTTTAGTCGCGTGAAAGTTACCTGTAAATATAAGATTTAAAATTTGGCCAAATTGCTCGCGACGGTAAAATGAGACTTGTAAAATTTAAGAGTGCCAGAAACTAAAAACTGTTGAAGACTTTCCATGTTGTTCGAGACTGTTGGATGTTCTACAGCAGCCTTCAATTATGGATAAGTTTCAGCTTAAGGCATTCGCTTCTTGCTGCTGTTAACCCTTCTGGAGGCTGTTGGAGGCTGATGGGTGCTGTTGGAGGCTGATGGGTGCTGTTGGAGGCTGATGGGTGCTGTTGGAGGCTGATGGGTGCTGTTGGAGGCTGATGGGTGCTGTTGGAGGCTGATGGGTGCTGTTGGAGGCTGATGGGTGCTGTTGGAGGCTGTTCGGTGATGTTAGATTCTGACCAGTGCTGTTAGAGGCTGCTCAGTGATGTTGGAGGCTTATGGGTGCTGTTGGAGGCTGATCGGTGATGCTGGAGGCTTTTCGGTGATGTTGGAGGCTGATTGGTGCTGTTGAAGGCTGCTCGGTGATGTTGGAGGCTGCTCGGTGATGTTGGACGCTGCTAGGGGATGTTGGAGGCTGCTCGGTGATGTTGGAGGCTGCTCGGGGATGTTGGACGCTGCTTAGTGATGTTGAAGGCGGCTGTTCGGTGATTTTGGAGGCTATTCGGTGATGGTGGAGACTATTCGGTGATGTTGGAGGCTATTCGGTGATGTTGGAGACTATTCGGTGATGTTGGAGGCTATTCGGTGATGTTGGAGGCTGCTCGGGGATGTTGGACGCTGCTAGGGGATGTTGGAGGCTGCTCGGTGATGTTGGGGGCTGCTCGGGGATGTTGGACGCTGCTAGGGGATGTTGGAGGCTGCTCGGTGATGTTGGAGGCTGTTCGGTCGTATCAGGACTCTTTCCAGGCTATCTGATTGCTGTTGAGAACTAAGGAACTATTAAGCCATGCCTTGCTTGTCCGTATCTTTGTATACAACTAAAGTCTTAAACATTGTCACTTTTCACAATAGATTTCTGTTTCTTTTTTACGAGCATACAATAGAGCCTGCATGGTGACACTGGATGTAGCGTTTTACCAACCCTCGCGCAGACAGATCGAGACCAGTTTCTAGCTTGTTTGTCTTCTTCAGTGACGTCGCGTCCTCTTCCACCACTCTCGGTGCGCTGCCATTTTTTGGTGAAATTTTCTCGTGCTGTGAGAGATCCTACGATTCATATTTTTCATTCGCCTTTTTTCTTAGTAAGTCTAAATTGAATCCCCCACAGTCTCTATGTCGTAATCAATTGCCCCTAGAGCGGACATCAAGGGCTCCGGAGGGTTCATCCGGACTTTAAAGTTGGCATCACGCTAGACCAAGGTTGGCAAGCTGGTTTTTTAATTTGAAGAACGAAAAAGAGAACAGAGGAGAGAGAGGAGATGCGAGAGGAGAGGCGAGAGGAGGGCGAGAGGAGGGCGAGAGGAGGGCGAGAGGCGGAGAAAGGCAAGAGTCCTCAAACCCCAAAGCACTGACGTGGTAACGCAGATATTTCAGCGAAGTATGTGCCATAATTTCGAATATTTTAGGTTCTCTCTAAAAGCTATGAGATGAGAGAGGAGAGGAGAAAAAGAAAAAAAAGCTAAGAAGAAGCCTTGACCGGACTGGATTGCTATTTTGAAATTTCAAACGACAGGGCCGGATAGATCGGAGGCTTCGCCGGCTGCATGTCACGACCCCAGAGTTTGCCGACCCCTGAGCTAGAAGCTAATCCTCACGGTCTCCTAGACCTAAAACGCGCGGCCCATAATAACCAAATTCGATTCGTCTTTTCCGCCTCAAACCAATTTGCGGGCCTTCAAATCAGCCAATCCGCTGCGAAATCTCTTCTTAGACAATTGTATTGATTCCGATTGGCCATCACTTTTCACTTCGATTGTCTATAAATAGGAAGCTAGTATTCACAACGGTCTAATCCTTTAATTCTCGACGAGCACTTCAACTGGAAGTGCTTAACCCTTTTCCTATCGGAATAGTTGAGCCGTCCTCTAGGCTGAAAGCGCGATGCTTGCCCGGCCATCGTTGCTATTTCTGCTTCTAGGGGCCGCTAGTTTCAGCCTCCTGGTAGTTTCCAACGAAGCATCCTCCGCCTCGGACGACAGCAACCGCTTGATCACCGCGCTCACCGCGCTACGCAAGGCGGACGAGATGGCGAAGTGCGAGCTGCAGCATCAGGCTCGCCAGCTGCGCCGCCTTCGAGCGGCCAACGGTCGGCTGAAAGTCATGGCCGGCCGGGTCCGACGCAACATGATCCTGGACGACGAGCGGCCCGATGAAAATGACAACAGCAAAGACCTCGGCGGCACGATGGTGGCCTGCGGTCCTGAAGCCGCCAGTCTCGGCGGCGGCTGCTCAGCGATTCGTCGACTCTATGGGCTGAAGCTGGACGGCGAGGCCGCCGCCCTGTGCTACGGCTACGAGCTGTGCCAGGGCTGCGCCGCCGCTGTCGGGCAGCGGGACAGCCGCGTCTGCGATCGCGTCTACGTCAGGATGGCGGCCAGGCAGTGCATGCGCCAGGACGATCCGGAGAGCTGCGGCAGGCAGGCCGACCAGCTGCTGGCTGTCTTGCGCCGCCACTACGGGCGCCGTCAGGGACGCTACGGCAGCGGCGCCAAGTGCAGTCGCACCTGCGCTAATCGGCTGTTCTCTCGCAACGAATCCGACGATTGAGAACTATTAACAATGATTATCATGGACAATTGACACCTGGAACTTTTAATTCCTCAAGCCCTATACTCGTACGAGCTAGCTCCCGCAAAAAACTGAACAACCAATGCAAATTTTATCGCGTACCCAGAAATCAAAATTCAAGTCATTTTTCCCCTCTTTAGCAGCCCAAATAGGCAAAAGCGTACATCTCAAACTATATATTTAGCCCCAGCTCGGTGCATGATCTCGTTGATTGGAAAAGCATTAAAAACAATGGACTTTTAGTGTTATTTATTTCATACTTGAATACGAGTTTGGATAACTAGAGGCTTTAATTTACCTGCTGGTTGTCCTTGCTTGGATTGTTGAATTTTAGGAGGACTTAAGTCCGACCGTATAGAAAATGCAAGGAGACAATTCACAGCGACCATTCCGCTGACGCAACACACGCAGCTACTTACGTAGACTGTATTATGACGCAGAATTGTACGTGCGCCCTAGCTCTCTCCATCACATTGTAGCCTTTTACTACGGCTTCAAATGTTACTACTCAACTGAAAAGTATGTCTTAGAAATTTCCAACCTGTCACAGTTTAGATTAGCAGACTATAAAATGGCCTGCGAA
>NIVC01000012.1:700000-827500 GCA_002269645.1 Macrostomum lignano | reverse complement strand
CTTTAATAAATTATTCTTTCAGTATGCTGTCAGCTGACTTCGCCTGCGCCACTGTGCTCATCTCATTCGGAGCTCTGCTAGGCAGAATCTCTGCTCTGCAGTGTCTCGCTCTCGCTATGATTGAAATACCAATCTTTGTTGCTAACGAGTACGTCGGATTGAACAAGTTCAGGGTGAGTGCTGCCAGACTTAGTTGCCATTCCGATGAAATGCTGCTAGGGTTTGACAATGGCAGCGTAGTTTCGATTCGGAACTTTGATTCAACGATTTCCATGCTTTCAGCCCTGACACATCATTTCAGTCCTGACACATGCTTTCAGCCCTGACACATCCTTTCAGTCCTGACACATCCTTTCAGTCCTGACACATCCTTTCAGTCCTGACACATCCTTTCAGTCCTGACACATCCTTTCAGTCCTGACACATCCTTTCAGTCCTGACACATCCTTTCAGTCCTGACACATCCTTTCAGTCCTGACACATCCTTTCAGTCCTGACACATCCTTTCAGTCCTGACACATCCTTTCAGTCCTGACACATCCTTTCAGTCCTGACACATCCTTTCAGTCCTGACACATCCTTTCAGCCCTGACACATCCTTTCAGTCCTGACACACATCCCTTCAGTCCTGACACACATCATTTCAGTCCTGACACACATCCCTTCAGTCCTGACATACATCATTTCAGTCCTGACACACATCCTTTCAGTCCTGACACATCCTTTCAGTCCTGACATACATCGTTTCAGTCCTGACACACATCCTTTCAGTCCTGACACACATCCTTTTAGTCCTGACACACATCCTTTCAGTCCTGACACACATCCTTTTAATCCTGACACACATCCTTTCAGTCCTTACACACATCATTTCAGTCCTGACACACATCTTTTCAGTCCTGACACACATCCTTTCAGTCCTGACACACATCCCTTCAGTCCTGACACACATCATTTCAGTCCTGACACACATCCTTTTAGTTCTGACACACATCTTTTCAATCTTGACATCAAGATTGACATTCTTGACATTCATCCAGGCTGACACGCATCCTTCCAGCCCTGACACACATCTTTGCAACCTGACACACCTCCCTGCAGTCTTGAAAAACATTCCTGCGGTCCTGAGATGCAACCAAAATGCATTTCTGCAGCTCTGACACATAATTTACATTCCGCAGGCCGTGGACATGGGCGGCAGCATGTTTGTGCACATTTTCGGCGCCTATTTTGGCATCGCAGCTTCCCGAACGATGGCCAAGAAGGCCGACGGCGATAACTGTAACGACGGCTCTCGCTATCACAATGATCTGTTCGCCATGATTGGTGAGCTGCGTTAGGCGAGCGAGAATTCGGTTTTATACGAGTAGAGTAGATTAGACGATGATATTTGAAATTTATGAGTCGGTGACTTTCAAAGCTCTCAAGCATAAGACAGGCTAGCAAAGGTTTTACCTCAATTGCCAAGTAAAGCACCCATCCAGCCATGGCTGGGGCCAGATAAGAGAGAAAAGGAGACACAAGAGAAAACAGAGAAAAAAGGAGAGAAGGGATAAGGAGGAGAAAGGAAATAGAGGGGGAGATGAGATATGGAGGAAAGAGGAGAGAGAGGCGGAGAAGAGAGATGAGATAAGAGATGAAAGAAGGGAGAAGAAAGGAGAGATGAGAGAAGAGATGAGAGAGGGGGGAGAGCGAAGAGAGGAGAGAGGGGAGGAGAGAAGAGATGAGACAGGGGAGGAGAAATAAGAGAGGGGAGAAGAGATGGGAGAGGAGAGTTGAGAGAAGAGTGGAGAAACGAGAGACACAAACCCGGATTGCTATTGTGAAGTTTCAACGGACCCGATGGCCGGATAGAGAGGCTTCGCGGGCCGAAGTTTGCCGACCTCTTTGGAAGAGATGGCTAATGCTAATGCTCGCAAGAGAGCTTTTGACTTGGCGGTTAGATTTTGCCAACAAATACTAAGAACTCAGAAATTCATTGCGAGCTCTAATCTCTCATTTAGACTTTAGTAGAGAAGTTTGCTATCAGCTCACAAGTTTACGATTATAAATTGATTGGGGTCATGATACTGTCTATGAGTAAGGTCATAGTCGAGACCATGGTTGTGCTCATTAGTGAGTTCATGAGTGAGTTTGTGAGTAAGTTCATGAGTGAGTTCATGAGTGAGTTCATGAGTAAGTTCACGAGTGAGTTCGTGAGTAAGTTCATGAGTGAGTTCATGAGTGAGTTCATGAGTGAGTTCATGAGTGAGTTCATGAGTGAGTTCATGAGTGAGTTCATGAGTGAGTTCATGAGTGAGTTCATGAGTGAGTTCATGAGTGAGTTCATGAGTGAGTTCATGAGTGAGTTCATGAGTGAGTTCATGAGTGAGTTCATGAGTGAATTCATGAGTGAGTTCATGAGTGAGTTCATGAGTGAGTTCATGAGTGAGTTCATGAGTGAGTTCATGAGTGAGTTCATGAGTGAGTTCATGAGTGAGTTCATGAGTGAGTTCATGAGTGAGTTCATGAGTGAGTTCATGAGTGAGTTCATGAGTGAGTTCATGAGTGAGTTCATGAGTGAGTTCATGAGTGAGTTCATGAGTGAGTTCATGAGTAAGTTCACGAGTGAGTTCGTGAGTAAGTTCACGAGTGAGTTCATGAGTGAGTTCATGAGTGAGTTCATGAGTGAGTTCATGAGTGAGTTCATGAGTGAGTTCATGAGTTCATGAGTAAGTTCATGAGTGAGTTCATGAGTTCATGGTCAAAAAGTAAATAAGTGTCACGAATCAAACAAACAAATCATCCCCCTATTTCACCGCAGGCACCATCTTCCTGTGGCTGTACTGGCCCAGCTTCAACGCCGGCCTGGCTGTTGGTGACGACAAGCACAGGGCGGTGATCAACACTTACCTGTCTCTGGCCGCCTGCACTCTGGTGGCATTCGCCGTCTCCTCGCTATTTGAGAAGGGCAAACTGGAGATGGTGCACATTCAGAATGCCACCCTGGCTGGCGGAGTGGCCGTAGGAACGGTGTCCGACATGATGATTAAACCGTACGGCGCAGTGATCATCGGCTCCTTGGCCGGCGTGCTCAGCGTGTTTGGATACGCCTTCCTGGCTGTGAGCGGCAAACTGAAAATTGACTGATTGGCTGATTGGCTGATTGGCTGATTGGCTGATTGGCTGATTGGCTGATTGGCTGATTGGCTGATTGGCTGATTGGCTGATTGGCTGATTGGCTGATTGGCTGATTGGCTGATTGGCTGATTGGCTGATTGGCTGATTGGCTGATTGGCTGATTGGCTGATTGGCTGATTGGCTGATTGGCTGATTGGCTGATTGGCTGATTGGCTGATTGGCTGATTGGCTGATTGGCTGATTGGCTGATTGGCTGATTGTCTGATTGATTGGTTGATTATTTGATTGATTAATTGATAGAGTTTTCGATTGATTGATTGATTGATTAATTGATAGAGTTTTCGATTGATTGATTGATTGATTGATTGATTGATTGATTGATTGATTGATTGATTGATTGATTGATTGATTGATTGATTGATTGATTGATTGATTGATTGATTGATTGATTGATTGATTGATTGATTGATCGATTGGTTGGTTGATTGATTTATTAATTGGTTGCTTGATGTATTGATTGGTTTATTGATTCTTGAATTGATTGATTGATTGATTTATTGATTGATTAGTTCGTTGATTGATTGATTTATTTATTTATTATTTGATTGATTGATTAGCTGACTAAAAAAAGAAACAAATAGATGAACTGTTTTGACTAAACTTTTGCCAAACCCCAATAACCCGTACGCAACAGAAGCGGCTTCGCGCCAACAACTTCCTCGACACCTGCGGGGTGAACAATCTGCATGGAATGCCAGGAATCCTGGCCGCTGTCTTCGGAATTCTTTACTCGGGTCTGGCCTCGTTTGACGAATACGGATATGGGTGAGTCGGGGCTGGCTGTTTGCTCTCAAATCACAGATGTCTTGGCGCTGACGTCGCTAAGTAAATTGTCAAAATACCTCGTTGTAAAGAAACCTTTGACAGCATTGACACTTAATACACGTTTATTGTGACTGACGTGGGTCAATTTGGCGCCAATGAAACCTCCGTGTGGCGCCACCATGGTTAGTTTAGTGCCACTGATCCGTCAATGAGTGTCGCGCCACCGATCCGTCAATGAGTGTCGCGCCACCGACCAATAAATCCGGCGCCACAGACTAATCAATGTGGCGCCACCGACAAAACCATTTGGCGCCACCGACAAATCCATTGGGCGCCACCAACAAATCCATTTGGCGCCACCGACAAATCCATTTGGCGTCACCGACAGATTCATTTGGCGCCACCGACAAATCCATTTGGCGCCACCGACAAATCCATTTGACGCCACCGACAAATCCATTTGGCGCCACCGACCATCCATTTGGCGCCACTGACAAATCCATGTGGCGCCACCGACCATCCATTTGGCGCCACCGACTAATTAGTGTGGCGCCATCAACCAATCGATTTGGGCCACCGACGAATCAATTTCATCATTCATCACTGATTTGTCGAATGTCTGAGCCCCTGGGTCTTTTGGCACTTCGATCGACAAGTTATTCTTCCTGCAAACTGCCCCCCCCCGCCCAGTCTCTACCAGATCTTTCCGGCCCGGGCGCCGAAGATGGCCAACGGCAGTTTCACTTTCACTCTGAAAGACGGCGAACAGGCGATTGCCGACGGCGAAGGAAGAACGGCCGGCATGCAGGCCGCCTATCAGGCCGCCGCCGCCAGCATGACGCTGCTCTGCGCCATCATGGGCGGCCTGCTCACGGGTGAGCAGCCGGGGCGTGTGTCACTATCCGTGTGTCACTCTATCCGTGTGCCACTCTATCCGTGTGTCACTCTATCCGTGTGCCACTCTATCCGTGTGCCACTCTATCCGTGTGTCACTCTATCCGTGTGCCACTCTATCCGTGTGCCACTCTATCCGTGTGTCACTCTATCCGTGTGTCACTCTATCCGTGTGTCACTCTATCCGTGTGTCACTGTATCTGTGGGTCACAAACTAACTACCTAACTAACTAACTAACTAACTAACTAACTAACTAACTAACTAACTAACTAACTAACTAACTAACTAACTAACTAAATAACTAACTAACTAACTAACTAACTAACTAACTAACTAACTAACTAACTAACTAACTAACTAACTAACTAACTAACTAACTAACTAACTAACTAACTAACTAACTAACTAACTAATTAACTAACTAACTAACTAACTAACTAACTAACTAACTAACTAACTAACTAACTAACTAACTAACTAGCTAACTAATTAACTAACTAACTGACTGACTGACTGACTAACTAACTAACTAACTAACTACCTAACTAACTAACTAACTAACTAACTAACTAACTAACTAACTAACTAACTAACTAACTAACTAACTAACTAACTAACTAAATAACTAACTAACTAACTAACTAACTAACTAACTAACTAACTAACTAACTAACTAATTAACTAACTAACTGACTGACTGACTGACTAACTAACTAACTAACTAACTAACTAACTAACTAACTAACTAACTAACTAACTAATTAACTAACTAACTAACTAACTAACTAACTAACTAACTAACTAACTAACTAACTAACTAACTAACTAATTAACTAACTAACTAACTAACTATAACTAACTAACTAAATAACTAACTAACTAACTAACTAACTAACTAACTAACTAACTAACTAACTAACTAACTAACTAACTAACTAACTAACTAACTAACTAAATAACTAACTAACTAAATAACTAACTAACTAACTAACTAACTAACTAACTAACTAACTAACTAAATAACTAACTAAATAACTAAATAACTAACTAACTAACTAACTAACTAACTAACTAACTAACTAACTAACTAACTAACTAACTAACTAACTAACTAACTAACTAACTAACTAACTAACTAACTAACTAACTAACTAACTAACTGACTAACTAACTAACTAACCAACTAACTAAATAACTAACTAACTAACTAACTAACTAACTAACTAACTAACTAACTAACCAACTAACTAAATAACTAACTAACTAACTAACTAACTAACTAACTAACTAACTAACTAACCAACTAACTAAATAACTAACTAACTAACTAACTAACTAACTAACTAACCAACTAACTAACTAAATAAATAACTAACTAACCTAAACCCTATGTCATTCACCCCAGGCTTCGTACTCCGCCTTCCATTCCTTGACAACGTGCCCACCGCCGACTTCTTCCTGGACAATCCTGTGTGGAACGTGCCCGAAGACTACGACGGCAAGCAGCACCGGCCGAAGCGTCGGGAAGGCAGTCGGGCTTCGGGCGATGCCGGTGCGGCCTCGGCTCTGATCGCTACCGGCGATGGCAAACAGCGAGATGAAGCCGAGGAGGGAGTCTGACTGAAAGACCGGACTGGTTTCCGTTTGAATCCAGGCCCGACCAGGGAAAGAGAATTATACATAATTTAATAACAGGAATTAGGAGACTTGTTTAATCAGGCTTGAAATTCAAGCTGCTAGGATTTACTAAGAGATTTCTCATTAATTATTTAGCGATTCCATCACTGATTCAGCGCTTCCTTCACTATCTATATATTATGATTTTATACATTCTTTTCTACTTGTGTATTGAAGATATCATCAGTAGTATCATTGATATGCGTTGCAGTATGAAACATTTCATTGAGAACCGCTTGCCAAAAACGTTACAGTAATAAAAAAATTTACACTAATTTAGCTAATGAGATTACATCATTGAATATAATTTTATCATACTAATAATTATTTTAGTCTGTTACTATTTAAAATTAAGCTGTCATATTTTAATCCCATCATGTTTGATTCTTGCGATTCCTCGCTTACATGCAGTGGAAATACATGTAAGTGCTCAATGATTGCTCAAAACAAAATCTTTTATCTGCTTTTCGAGTTAATTATTGTAACAATCTTAATTATAATTGTTCGACTCTTAACTGATTCTATCGATTAAATTACATATGTCCTAGTTTTTGATTAATGATCTCTTAAAAATAAATTAGTCTAGTTTTGCTCGAACTAGCTAAACAGTGAAGTTGTTTTTCTTCTATCTTAGTGACACATTTTTTGAACAGTGTTTCGTGCTTGCAGTGGCCATGAGACAGGGTGGCGCCCAACAAGAGACAGGGTGGCGCCGACAGGGTGGCGCTGAACAAGAGACAGGGTGGCGCCCAACAAGAGACAGGATGGCGCCCAACAAGAGGCGCCCACCAAGAGACAGGGTGGCGCCCAACAAGAAACAGGAACCCCCACCAAGAGACAGGGTGGCGCCCAACAAGAGACAGGAACCCCCACCAAGAGACAGGATGGCGCCCAACAAGAGACAGGGTGGCGCCCAACAAGAGACAGGGTGGCGCCCAACAAGAGGCGCCCACCAAGAGACAGGGTGGCGCCCAACAAGAGACAGGAACCCCCACCAAGAGACAGGGTGGCGCCCAACAAGAAACAGGAACCCCCACCAAGAGACAGGGTGGCGCCCAACAAGAGACAGGAACCCCCACCAAGAGACAGGGTGACGCCCAACAAGAGACAGGAACCCCCACCAAGAGACAGGGTGGCGCCCAACAAGAGACAGGAACCCCCACCAAGAGACAGGGTGGCGCCCAACAAGAGACAGGGTGGCGCCCAACAAGAGACAGGGTGGCGCCCAACAAGAGACAGTATGGCGCCCAACAAGAGACAGGATGGCGCCCAACAAGAGACAGGGTGGCGCCCAACAAGAGACAGGATGGCGCCCAACAAGAGACAGGAACCTTCACCAAGAGACAGGAACCCCCACCAAGAGACAGGGTGGCGCCCAACAAGAGACAGGAACCCCCACCAAGAGACAGGGAGGCGCCCAACAAGAGACAGGGTGGCGCCCAACAAGAGACAGTATGGCGCCCAACAAGAGACAGGATGGCGCCCAACAAGAGACAGGGTGGCGCCCAACAAGAGACAGGAACCCCCACCAAGAGACAGGAACCCCCACCAAGAGACAGGGTGGCGCCCAACAAGAGACAGGGTGGCGCCCACCAAGAGACAGGATGGCGCCCACCAAGAGACAGGATGGCGCCCACCAAGAGACAGGAACCCCCACCAAGAGACAGGAACCCCCACCAAGAGACAGGAACCCCCACCAAGAGACAGGGAGGCGCCCAACAAGAGACAGGATGGCGCCCACCAAGAGACAGGAACCCCCACCAAGAGACAGGAACCCCCACCAAGAGACAGGAACCCCCACCAAGAGACAGGGTGGCGCCTACCAAGAGACAGGAATTAAAACTCTAACGAGAACACATTTGACAGACTGCTCGGAGATCTTAATACGCTACAATTCAGATTATAACTGGTTATTCTTTGAGTCGTTTCACCCACGCTACACTACCATTGATTTTAACTTGGAAGCTCACTGCTCAAAGTGCTTCAGTTATTCGATTTTCGTTCTTATATCGATTCGATCTAGGTTGAGAAAGAGACCGCACAGCAACTTGAAGGAGAAGTAGAAGGCCATTTTATTTCCTGTCTAAAACTTCTGCTACTAAAAGTACAGCTAACAGCGGTCTGCGCTGTGTTACCTGCTACCATCAGTTATCATTTGCCCGTGTGCTATGTGCGATAATTGGCAAACCAGGTTCGCAGGACGCTGAAGAGGCGCCACTGGAGTGGTGCGTTTAGAGAGATAAAAGGAGGTCAATTATGAGCACTGGAGTGGCTGGTAGATTGCCAGAGAGAAGTTTGTTGGCTTGAGTGCGGCTGTGATGGTTGAAGGGGGGGCTTGGCTGCCACGACTGAGGAACAAAATGTTTGGGATAAGCTGGAGACGAAAAGAGGGAAGAGGATTGGCTGTCGAGCCGCCTCGCCTGCCCTCTTATCTTCGTCGCTTCTCTTCCCTACCTCAGCGAGCCATCCTTCTCGCCATACCAATTCAGGCTTTCTTCCTCCAGGAGCAGGCCGCCAACCCACCCGGACAGTATAGGGAAGAGAAAAGAAGGAAGCTGGATATGTAAGGTAAAACTGCGTGGACAGAAAAACTAAGTTATTAAAAAAATCGGAGATAAGATGGACCTCATCCGCAAGCTGTTCGGCTGCTGCCCGCCAACTCTGATGCTGTTTGGTGGGCGTCGGGAGTCCACCAGCTCAGATGCCGACAGTTTTGTGCCGTTGCGCGGACGCAATTATAAGCCGGGTGCCACAACTGGGTCAGGTGAGTCCGCCTCGATATGGGGATGCAGTTGTGTAGGATCTGTCGTAACAATGAGACACTGTTAGCTAAGACATGCTGCCACCAGTGCAGTTATCTAGGACATACTGTCCACCATCGGTGCAGTTATCTAGGACATGCTGTCTGCTACCAGTGCAGTTATCTAGGACATTCTATCCGCCACCAGTGCAGTTATCTAGGACATTCTATCCGCCATCGGTGCAGTTATCTAGGACATGCTGTCTGCTACCAGTGCAGTTATCTAGGACATGCTGTCCACCATCGGTGCAGTTATCTAGGACATTCTGTCCACCATCGGTGCAGTTATCTAGGACATGCTGTCCACCATCGGTGCAGTTATCTAGGACATTCTGTCTGTTACCAGTGCAGTTATCTAGGACATTCTATCCGCCACCAGTGCAGTTATCTAGGACATTCTATCCGCCATCGGTGCAGTTATCTAGGACATGCTGTCCACCATCGGTGCAGTTATCTAGGACATGCTGTCCACCATCGGTGCAGTTATCTAGGACATGCTGTCCACCATCGGTGCAGTTATCTAGGACATTCTGTCCACCATCGGTGCAGTTATCTAGGACATGCTGTCCACCATCGGTGCAGTTATCTAGGACATTCTGTCTGTTACCAGTGCAGTTATCTAGGACATTCTATCCGCCACCGGTGCAGTTATCTAGGACATTCTATCCGCTATCGGTGCAGTTATCTAGGACATTCTGTCTATCACCAGTGCAGTTACTTAGGACATTCTCTAGGACTTTTTGCAGTTATCTAGGACTGAGAAGTTTAATAAAAAAGAGCAAAAGTCGGCTTTGTTGACTAAAAACAGTCTTTAATCGGTTGGCTTAGCTAAACTGAAAATTGAAAAGAGCCCTTTCTGACCCAGCATAGCTGTAATAACAAACTGAGCTTTACGGATCAGCCGACAATAAATTCGTATATATGGGAGTAATAAGCAGCCTCACAAAAGGCAGCAGTAAAGTACTTTTGAGTTTTTTTACAGCCCTGGCATTGGACGGGTTGAAGGTCCCCCCCTCCGGCTTACTATATGAACGGCCTAAGCACGGATGCTCCCATCAATCACGAGCGTCGCGGCTTAATTCCGCTGACCCTAAACGAGCTCAGAATTTGGGCCATCGTTCACGAAATTTAATTAACATAATTAATTTGCGAGAAACTGCTGGAATCACTATTAAGAATATCGACTCAAAAGCTGTGCATTCGAGATTAAACAAACAAACCAATGATTGATTCGCTGAAAAGTCTATTTGAACTTTACCGGACACAGTCTTGCATTTGCCATGTGTTTCAGTAATATTTTGTTTTAATACGAACACCATTATAGCGTAAAAAACTTTAGCGATTGATTAGTAAAGCGCTTGACTAACACTCTCTCTCCGAAACGGAGCGTGACTTCGCATCTGTGCCGGCTTAAGATGCGAAAACGACGGAGTTAGCGTTTATGCTTGAGCGCCTACCGGCTCTTGACGCTCTGCCTCCGCTCAGGAAATCACAAAGGCTTCTGTCTGTCTGTCTGTCTGTCTGTCTGTCTGTCTGTCTGTCTGTCTGTCTGTCTGTCTATCTGTCTGTCTGTCTGTCTGTCTGTCTGTCTGTCTGTCTGTCTGTCTGTCTGTCTGTCTGTCTGTCTGTCTGTCTGCCTGTCTATTTCAGTTCATACAACTCCCCAATCCCCCTGACGCATCAGCGCTCACACCAGACGAGAACGGCCGCCTGACCGCAATGCCGCCCACCGGCCTGGGCTCCGGCGGCGTCTCAACGACGCAGTCTGGCACTGTCGGCGCAGCCACAACTTCCGGTAGCTACGGATCCTGCACTAACCCAGTCGCCTTGGCAACCGAAGACGAGTCAAATCTTTCCAGAGCTTGTAAGCCTTCTCAAAAAAAGTATTCCCGTTGGAATTCTGTCCCCTCTTCGGGACTCCTAAAAGTACAAAGTCAAAGTTTTAGAGGCAGCTCATTTTGGAGGGTTGGGCGCAAAAAACGGAAGTGTTAGCAGTCACAAATATTATTTTGATAATAAACCCCACAGAAAGTGAAGGCGACTTCATTGCTGAATCTCTTTATTCTCTCCCAACTGAGGTTTTGTGCTACGACCATTAAAATTTGTCACTTAAGTCAGAACTGGGCTCTCTTGTTGCAATTCAAATATCTGAGTCTTTGATTGTATTTCCCGGGTTTCTATATACAACGATTTTTATGACAAAGGCTTTGCAGAAATTAGGAGATTAACTCACACCCTATCTAGTTAGAATGAGCTTACACTCCATATAGTCAGAGTGAGCTGACACCCCATATAGTCAGAGTGAACTGACACCCCATATAGTCAGGGTGAACCGACACCCCATCTAGTCAGAGTGAACTGACACCCCATCTAGTCAGAGTGAACTGACACCCCATCTAGTCAGAGTGAACTGACACCCCATATAGTCAGTGTGAACTGACACTCTATATAGTCAGAGTCAACTGACACCCCTAATTCCGGCCTCAAAATCTCGAATATTCGAACTTTTTCGCAGCATCCATCAAGTCCGCCCGTCGAGCGGTGCCCCCAGCCGATGACAGCCTGACGCCCCAGTCGCCCGTCATTGGGCCGGACTTCCGGGACCAAGGCCTCGGCCAGTTGCACTTCGTACTGCAGTACATCATCGCCAAGTCCACCCTGTACATCCGGGTGATCAAGGGGGCCAACCTGACTGCTCAGGACGCCAATGGCCTCTCCGATCCGTATGTGAAGATCCACCTGCTGCCCGACACGGGGCGGCGGACCAAACTGAGAACGAAGACGAAGCAGAGGACTCTGAATCCGGCCTGGGATGAGGAGTTCTGCTATAGCGGAGTGCTGCCCGGAGACTTGGAGAGCAAGACTGTGCGGTGAGAACTGGGGCAGGCACTGAGACAGACACTGAGACGGACACTGAGACAGACACTGAGACAGACACTGAGACAGACACTAAGACAGACACTGAGACAGACACTGAGACAGACACTGAGACAGACACTGAGACAGACACTGAGACAGACACTGAGACAGACACTTAGACAGGCACTGAGACAGACACTGAGACAGACACTGAGACAGACACTTAGACAGGCACTGAGACACACACTGAGACAGACACTGAGACAGGCACTGAGACAGGCACTGAGACAGAAACTAGGACAGACACTGAGACAGAAACTGAGACAGACACTGAGACAGACACTTAGACAGGCACTGAGACAGACACTGAGACAGACACTGAGACAGACACTGAGACAGACACTGAGACAGACACTGAGACAGGCACTGAGACAGACACTGAGACAGGCACTGAGACAGACACCAAGACAGACACTGAGACAGACACTGAGACAGACACTGAGACAGACACTGAGACAGACACTTAGACAGGCACTGAGACACACACTGAGACAGGCACTGAGACAGACACTGAGACCGGCACAGAGACAGACACTAAGACAGCCATTTTCAAACAATCGAATTCCAGCTTCACGGTGCTCGACGAGGACACCATCGGGTCTGACTGGATGGGGGAGATTGCGATGCCGCTGAAGCAGTTGGGCCACGGCAAACGAGAATATTACGAGATATTTCTGCAGCCGAAAGATCTGGTAGGCGACAATTAAAGTCTTCTTCTAGAAATAATCAAGGGAAGCTATGAAGTTGTCCATGCATATTATTGCCCAAAATGAACATTTTTTATCGAATAATAGGACATTGAACCTCTTTCCCAAAGGCCCCAGCTGGGATATATTGTTAGGAGTGAACGTTAGGGAAATTTCGATTGCCATGAAGGGTATGGGAGCCATTGGGAGTGAATGGGAGTGAGTGGGAGTGGATGGGAATGAATGGAAGTGAATGGGATTGAATGATAGTGAATGGGATTGAATGATAGTGAATGGGAGTGAATGGGAGTGAATGGGAGTGAATGGGAGTGAATATTAGTCAACGGGAGTGAATGAGAGTGACTTTAAATGAGGAAGAATGGGAGTAAACATGAGTGAAGGGGAGTGGTAAATGGGAGTGAATGGGAGTGAATAGAAGTGAATAAGAATGAATGGGAGTGAATGAGAGTGAATGGGAGGGAATAAGAGTGAATGGGAGTGAATGGAAGTGAATGAAAGTGAATGGGAGTGAATAAGAGTGAATGGGGGTGAATGGGAGTGAATAAGAGTGAATGGGGTGAATGGGAGTGAATGGGAGTGAATGGGAGTGAATGGGAGTGAGTGGAAGTGAATGGGAGTGAATGGGGGTGAATGGGGGTGAATGAGAGTGAATAGGAGTGACCATGTATGGGTAGAAGTGTGGTTCACTAATTAACGCCCACCTTTCCGCCCACGGCTGTCCTCAGGAGTTGGAAAAGTCGCTAACAAGCCAGGCGGATGACCGGGGAAAAATTCATCTCGGACTGTACTATGCCCCAGCCAAGTCTGAACTCCTAGTGAAGGTGATGCAGTGCGTTAACCTCCTGGCCATGGACCCGAATGGTTACAGCGACCCGTTTGTGAAGCTGTAAGTCTTTGATATTTCTTAGGATATTTGAACCAATTTTAATTAATGAACTCGCTTGATCTTGTAAAATCTTCTGTTAAAAGTTAAAACACCTCGAGAGTCTCGAGAAGGTGTAGGGCACTAGAAAAGTTATTTTATTTATTTTTGTTAATGTACAGCCGACATAAGCTGAACAAAATCTAAATAATAGAATTAACAAACTGTATAAACTAAAAAAATCTTTTTTTGAAGTTTTATTTTATCGGCAAACCCAAACCTGGACCGGAATTTTTACAGCTACCTGAAACCTGACCGAGACAAGAGCAGCAAATTCAAGACTGCAGTTAAAAAGAAGACACTTAATCCGTCTTTTGATGAGGTGAATTCTAGGCAAAGAGGGAGAGGAGACGAGAGGAGAGGAGACGAGAGGAGAAGAGAAGACAGGAGAGAGAGGAGAGGTGGGAAGGAGAGGAGAGAATAGGGAGAAAGAGAAGGAGAGGATAGGAAGAAAGAGAAGGAGAGGATAGGGAGAAAGAGAAGGAGAGGATAGGAAGAAAGAGAAGGAGAGAATAGGAAGAAAGAGAAGGAGAGAATAGGAAGAAACAGAAGGAGAGAATAGGGAGAAAGAGAAGGAGAGAATAGGAAGAAAGAGAAGGAGAGGATAGGGAGAAAGAGAAGGAGAGGATAGGGAGAAAGAGAAGAAAAGAACAGGGACGAGAAGGGACAAGAGAGCCCGCATTTCAGTGGTACTGGTGGCAATTCGGTACTTGCAACTCATTTGTAGGAATTTATCTACAGCGTTTCCCCGCAAGATCTGCTGCAGAGGACGTTAGAGGTCACAGTTTGGGACCAGGATATCGGAACCAAGAATGACTTTATTGGTAAGGCAATCACAATTTGTCAACTTAGATTAATTAATTTTTATTCTTTAACCATAGTATTTGGCCTAGATTCCCAAGAAACCATTTCCATGTACTTTTATCGATTAAAAATACGCCCAAATTACTCAGGCGCCCTCATGCTTGGCAACAAATGCTCGGCCAGTCGCTGGCAGCACTGGGAGGTGCTGCTCAAGCAGCCGTACCAGTGGCACGAGAGATGGCACTCCTTGTCGGCTGAACTGATTCCCGATCAAGCTTGACCTGCGGACATTTGAGTGGGTGTTTTATTGGTGTGTTTTTCCTTAAGCAGATGCGTCAGAGTCTTTGTTTTATTGAAGTGAGAGGTTTGGATAGGATGTGAGGGCTTTGATAAGGGGTGATGGGTTCAGATAAGGGGTGAGGGGTTCAGATAAGGGGTGAGGGGTTCAGATAGGGGTGAGGGGTTTAGATAAGGGATGACGGGGTTCAGATAAGGGGTGAGGGGTTCAGATAAGGAGTGGAAGGGTTCAGATAAGGAGTGAGGGGTTCAGATAAGGAGTGAGGGGTTCAGATAAGGGTTGAGGGGCTCGGATAAGGGGTGGAAGGGTTTAGATAAGGGGTGAGGGGTTCAGATAAGGGATGAGGGGTTCAGATAAGGGATGAGGGGTTCAGATAAGGGATGAAGGGTTCAGATAGGGGTGAGGGTTACGGATAAGTGTGTACAGTAGTGTGTTCGGGTGTTTAGGTTGTAGGCCTGTCTGTCTGTCTGTCTGTCTGTCTGTCTGTCTGTCTGTCTGTCTGTCTGTCTGTCTGTCTGTCTGTCTGTCTGTCTGTCTGTCTGTCTGTCTGTCTGTCTGTCTGTCTGTCTGTCTGTCTGTCTGTCTGTCTGTCTGTCTGTCTGTCTGTCTGTCTGTCTATCCGTCGGTAAAACACACACACGACTAACGAAATAATTTGTGTTGTTAATGTCGATATTCTACATTTATTGTCAAGTTTTTAAATGCTAGACTTGTACACGTCGAATGAATCAATCTCTCCGCGCGATCATTCCTCACTTAAAGTGAAGAAAGTGTGTCGAAAATTCAGTTAGCCTAACAAATTATTTAAATTTTGTTGTGTTTGTTAAAGTGCGCAAACGTATAAGTTACAGATGCAAGATGCGGCTTTCTTTTTTGAATTGCTTTATTTCTTAGGCAATTATTCGCGTGTCCTACAGTACATTTAGAGGCATCTTGTTTTTGTCTCGAGCTATTACGAGCTATCTTGAAATACTGCTAATAGGAAAAGTATAAAAAGCAATGTTGAAGCTGGTGAATGAGCGGTTTAAACTACGATGCCCCTAAACTCCAGGATTCCAAGGGGTGGATAATAGATAACGCCATCTTAATTTTTTTTCCTCCTAGATGGGTTCGATGCAGCAAGAGGTCCGAGAGCCACTTTGTGGTGCTCATCCTACGGGGACTTATTTAGAAGTATTGTTACTGCTATAATTATTTGGTTAAGTTCGGCTCCTGCTCGGGTGATCTTCCACTCTGATCCTCAGCATCTAGTCCAGGCCCTGCGACAGCTGACAGGTAGGCCGGGGGCGCACTCACTACTCACGTTTCATAGCACGTCTCATAGTAAATAAGCAAACATATAGAAGCAAACTAGTTGAATAGCTATGCCCTGAATTACTGGCCCTAAACTTGGCCTTAAATGCTCAGTAAATTATTAAAACGGAATTAGTAAGTAAGGATTGAAAAATTAGATGATGAGCAATGGGGGGGGGGGCGACCGGGCTGACTACCCAAGGCAACAGAGAAAGAAATACCTTACAGACGCGGCCGACGACGGGCAGGGCTGGTTGGCACGGTGGTCGTCGGATAGTCGATAAGCATGAGTCATCGTGATGAATCATCACAATGAGTCATCCCGGCCGGGGGCGCAGGAATCACAGGGAAAAAGGGAGGGTGCGCGAAAATTACTGGGGCCCAGGACGTGCCTACGTCACTTGACAGGATTACTTTTTTATATTAACTTTAAATTCAAGAAACTTTAATTTAGTTAAACTAACATGTTTACTTTACAAATTCGATCAATTTTCTTTTTATCTTACTCGATGTTGAGATATACCTGTAAAAGTCCATACAGTATTTAAAAGAATACTCAAAAGTAATAAATTTGAGCTAAACTGTGAAGTTAGGTTAAAACAAAAAAACGGCTTAAAGTATTTTTCTATAAAATATGGATTGTTAATTCTATTTTTGCATCTAACTGTTTTAAGAGGAAGTAATGTTCAAGAAAAAAGAATTATGCGGTCGAATGTGCAACATCGTGTAATGGATTGATTTGATTTTATTTCTTAAATATCAAGATTATTTTACAAATGTTATTCTATTTCTAAACTGCACCATACAAAATATTTTTAAGGAAGTGAAATGTTCACTCTGCACTGCAATAAATTTCAACGTTCTGTTAAAAAGTATGTCAGTTTATTTTTTACAGTTAATCTTGCGCTAAATTTGAGCAACATGATGTTCACAACATTTTAACAAATATTTAATAATTTCCATGAGAAGTGAAAAACACTTGAATTAAAAAATAACACAGGGTCAGTTTCAAAGCTGTATAAAATTTTTAATGACGAACTTAAGTCACAAAATAACAATATTTCATGCTCGTGCGGTAATGAAAAAAATGTTCGTACGAACTATTTAAATAATAAAAAGTGAATTAATGGCTCTTTTAAAAACTGTTAAACACCGCAAATTTTCAATTTTATTTATGAGCGTAATAACATTTTCGGGGATAAATATAAATAAAAATAGTTTGCATGGTTATGTTTCTTGATTTCGCGTCAAATTAAACCTCTATATAGCTCACGTTTCAACCGAAAAAAATTCAAATGACCAATGGATCATATCGATCACATCGATTTACCAACTAGCCAATGGGCGTTGGCTGGCGTTTGGAATGCTGGGCGTGGCGCCAGGATTCCCCGCTGCCATTGCTGTTTCGGCCAGACTGTTGAGCCGTCTGCTCCTTCTCTCCGTTCCACGGGTTCTTGTCTCGGTAGATGTTCAGATTTCGATTCTGTTGGCATTCGATTTTTTGTTTTTTTGTCTGATTTTTTTGTTATTTTTTTGGAGTGAACTGATCACTTTGATAGCTCAGTAAAATGCTAAATGTTCTTCACTGATCCTTGAAGTGAACTTCTACCCTATTCACCGGTCCTACAGTGACTTGCTGTAACCCCCACTCACTGGCTTAGCAGTATTCTGTTGCTTTGAAGGCTGTGGGTGCCTGGCTCTGGTCTCCGGCACCGGCTGCACAGAATCCGGAGCAGCGCTTGGAGCTGAAAGTTTGGTCACCAGTGCCCAGATGCTCAATGCCAGAATTGAGACCAGCATCAGACCGGCGAGTGCCAGCACTGCTATGCCCCAGGGTGTCTGGTACCACGGAGTTGAAGAGGCGGCTGCTTCCGCGTACCTGGATAGGTGGGCAAGATTTTGAAGTGATACTTTTGTTATAAAACAGTCGTAGCAAATATTGTTGGTGGAGCTTAATATGGGTTTCTGTGGAGCTTAATATGGGTTTCTGTGGAGCTTAATATGGGTTTCTGTGAAGGTAAATATGGGTTTTCTGTGAGGGTTGATATGGGTTTTCTATGAGGGTTAATATGGGTTTTCTGTGAGGGTTGATATGGGTTTTCTGTGAGGGTTGATATGGGTTTTCTATGAGGGTTAATATGGGTTTTCTGTGAAGGTAAATATGGGTTTTCTGTGAGGGTTGATATGGGTTTTCTGTGAAGGTTAATATGGGTTTTCTGTGAGGGTTGATATGGGTTTCTGTGAAGGATAATATGAGTTTCTGTGGAGGTCAATACGGTTTTCTGTGGAGCTGACTAACAACTATATTTTCAGATCCCAACAAACTCATAACTGTGTGAGGCCGCCGACTCTTACCCCTCAACCTTGACAACCGTGGCAGAGGAGAACGCCGCAGTCTGCAGCATCGCAGTCGGAGTTCCGTCAGTGTTCAAACGCCAAAACGTGAGCAAATCTGATTGCGGTACAAAATCTTTGACCAGCGACATGCCCGATGCCGCGTCGGTGGCGTTGTTCTGCACGCAGTAGTGGCAGGCCACGACTTCGGAGCTTGCGGTAGTTGAATTATGGAGGAAGGGATTGGTTTTGAAATTTGTAGGATAAAAATTATGGATTGAAGAATAAATTGCTGAGAATTTAGCAAAGACTAATGGGTAATAGGGACGTAGCTGGCTTTTAAAATCAATGGAAGTTAACGAGTAGTTCAATCGGGAAAGAGAAAGGGAGGAGACAAATAGAAACAAAAAGAGAGAATTGAAATACGATTTCAATTTCAATTTTGAACTACAATTAGAAAGTTATTAAGCATCTCACCTCTGGGCAGTGTATTTCCAAGTGGCGCACCTACAAGTGGCGTACTTGAACTGTATAGTTTCAGCCAGAGCAGTCTCTATGGCAGTCTGCTTAGCCTGGAAGCCAGACTCTAGCAACGAGTAGGTGATGCAAACCGCTGTTTCAGTTGGATCGAAAGTGTCGATTCGAACCGTTGCCGTGGAAGTGACCGGCGGCGTGCCAGAGTCAATGGCTACCGGGTACTGAATGTACTTTGAGTAGCGAGATGTACTCTGATCCTGGGCGGGACTGACTACTCCAGTGAGCTGTCCAATCACGAAGTTGGTGCTCAGTGAGCCCCAGTTGTAGTGGACATCTGATCCTGTGACGTCCCTGTCTGTGGCCGAGAAGGTTGCCAGGGTCAGGGATGTCAGCTGCTCCCTGATCGGGGTATAATGGGACGGGTTCTCGTAGTGCGTTTCATAAAGTTCACATCGTCGAAAGGAATAACCTTTCAGAACCTCGAATTTTCAGAGGTTGTGAAGGCGGACACTGCGGTACGATTCACATAAAGTGCTCCTACTCATGTACCCATGCTAGCGTTATCATTTGCATCAATTTTCATGTGTAAGGTTGCCCTTTTATGCGTCAAGGTGCCAGGGCGCTACTTTGAGCGTCAGGAATCAGGGGTCTAGCGGAAGTGCAGGCAAGGAAGGCTGCTTCCTTACGATGTCACCCTTGGATGTCAATTTACCATCCTAAATTCACCCTAAAATGCGTCGCTGTTGCTGTCAAGGGAGTCAAACATATTTGAGTATTTATTAATAGTCGTCCCCCCATGGCGCGAATGCAGCGGACTCATTTACAGTGGCTGAGCACAGCCCTCAGACAAGAGCAAATACTCTCATAAATAACTATGAGACGCTTTAATTATCCGTATCCAGCATCGCGCCCATTCCCATTTTCCGGACAAGTGGTTGCTAACCGCTAGGCTAGAGTATATACACATCTACAAACCTGGTTGTTGGCGCAATTATCTTCGTCCTTTTATGACTCCATAAGGAGGCAGGCAGACTGCCCAACCGCCGCCCGGATGCAGTCCTTGTTGCACTTTAGGACGCATCTTTCCATCTTTTCTCTCCTCTTCGCGATAAATAGTTTCGCTACTCAGCTTCGCTAGACTCGGCTGGATGAGCAGTCCATCCCTTCCGTCCAGGAGTGTATTATAGTCTTTCCATTCCTCTGTTTCACTAAGAATTCCCCGGGTCATTTTTTCCCTTAACTCACTTCCCAACCATCCGGCCAGGAGGAGGGGAGGGGTTGTAGGAAGGTATACAGTATACGAGTTCTGGTAAGAGCTGGCAATCTACTAGCTAGTAAGAAGAGTAGCTCTAGGATTTCATCATTGGCTTCCTGGCTACTTCTAATGTATAACTCATAATGGCTCATATATTATATATTTATTATTATTCTGGCATCAATATACATACTTATCGGAAAAAAGAAAGAGGGAGACTGGCACGAGGGGGTAGGCGAGTTGGTCTGGTCCAAGAAATGGTTGGTTGAGCCTGCTCCATCCCGTGCCGAGTTCATCTCTATTCCACTTCTTAACCCTCTTATGAGGCCGTAAAGCTCTTGTCCCAAATATTGAATAGCTAACTGACATCCGCTTGGGGAAGGGTTTAGAGACAGCGGAAAGGCAGCTTCTGCTTCCCAAAATGATTGCTTTCTCTACTGATTGAGTATTGGAGAAGCTGCTCGGGATGACAAGGAGAGGGCAGGGAAATGAGACACTAGTAGGAGACAGTTGGATGGCTACAAAATAGAGAGAACATTTCTGAGCTTCATTTGGCAGCATAATAAATCAGACTCTCCTCAAAACTTGATTGATGAACCACTAGTCCGCTAGTTTGCTGGGATTCCATGGGTGCTGGCGCGGCAGAATTCCCACACGTGCTCATATGGGGAATTACGCAAACACAATCACTGCCACTCACTTGTAAGCCATCTCAGTGCTGATGAAAGTTTTAGCAAACGTTGGCGCATTGTCGTTAACATCGTTGACAGTGACTACTGCTCGCGTCGACGCCGTCTGCACCGGGCTGCCTTTGTCCTCGGCGATGACATAAAATTCCAATGACGCGTAGGTTTCCCTGTCTATTGGAGTTTTCACAGTCAGGATTCCGGATGTTGCGTTTAGCTGAAATTTCAGTGCAGTGTTTTTGTCTTATAAGTCCGATATCTACGGAGTATCAGCAGCCAATGGTGAAAATGGTGTATGCTTAAAACAACTATAATAGGAACTATTCAATGGCAGAAACAGACCTGAAAGTAACTAGCAGCCAATGATCCATTCAATCTGGTTGAATCAATTCGATACAGGGCAATAGCGTTGTCGCCAATGTCGCGGTCAGTTGTGGTGAACGTCACAACTTTAGTACCTGCAGGCGAGTTCTCGGTAACGGATATGCCAGTGTCATAAGTTGCCGTAAACACCGGTGGATTATCATTAACGTCGGTAATAATTATTGTGACTGTGCCAGTGCCAGTTCTCTTCAGAGCTATGCCATTGTCTATGGCCAATAGTCGCAGCTGATAGGTGTCCCAAGCTTCTCGATCTAGGGAACCAACTTTCACTTGGATTTGACCTGTCAAGAATTAAAACAAGAGTCATTGTAAGAGTCGAGAATATTGTAAAGAAGGAGATCTAAGGGGTGCTCGTAAGGCTCCAGAACATATCGACCGCACTCGACAACTTGTCGACGTGAAATCCCCAGAGCAAAAGGAGGGGACATCAGTCGGTTTGGTCCCCGTTGCTTTTCGAGCTACTTTCATGAGCTCCACTTCCATTTTGTAGGAAATCCATCTCCTAATCTTCATTTATTAAGATCCAAAGCATTCTTAGGGTTAGGAAGATTAAAAATAGATGCTTTGCCAATTTTTAAGTGCTACAGTTGCTCTATTAGCTAGAATACTGATGAATTTACGTGGCTGTATTTACGGATCTAATGTACTCACCGCTTGTTGGATGAATTTTGAAGTAGTCGCCGCCACTCGTAGGCACCAACACCGCATCGATTTTGTAAGTGAGCGACGCATTTTCACCGCTATCCGGATCGCTGGCCAGAACAGGCGCTCCAACATTGAAGTCAACGACGCTATTCTCTGGTACGCTTCGAGAAACTGGCACAGAGCCAAATGTCGGCGTATTATCGTTCACATCGCCAATATTAATGCTGACGGTGGTGGTTGCCGTTTGCACTCCATCTGCTGTGCCTCGGTCAGCCACCAGTACAGTAATATTGTACGACGGATGAGTCTCTCGGTCGAGAAGACCACCGGAAAACAGTGACAGTTGACCGGCATTGCTCACGGTGAAACTATTGGCTGGCGTAAAGTGTACAATACTAAACTCTAGCTCCGCATTGATGCCAATATCTGCGTCAGTCACCGACAAAGTGTGAAACACGGTTCCTCCAGGTGCATCCTCCGACACCCAGGCGGTGATGGGAAGTCCTCCAAATACGGGCGCATTGTCATTTCTGTCCAATATGGTGATGTTTAGCAGACATGAGCCGGTGTTTTTCGATGGGCTGCCGTTGTCGACTGCGGTTATATAGAACTGGTACACCTCTTTGGCTTCCCGATCTAGCGAAGCTGACGTTTTGATGTTTCCGTTAGAATCCACTTAAATTTGATAACGTTTTGGGGAGGCAAAGTTTGATTCAATAGAAAGCGAGGACACATCTAATGACAAGATTTGTCCTGTCGTCAGAGCACTTGTTGACCATGAAGCAAGTCTTGCTTGGTTAGTAATAATTATTTTTCAAGAAATAATATTCCGAAAGTTTTTTGAAATACCTGTAAACTTTCCACCAGCGCTGGACGCTCCGCCATCAGCCGTTACTAGCGAGTACAGGCTAATCTGAGCATTCGCGTCCTTGTCTCTATCGGAGGCGGGCAGCGTTGCCACCAGAGTGTTGGTCGGACTATTCTCGTAAACTGTCGCCTCTTTCGGGCAGACACCAAAGCTCGGGGTGTTGTCATTTGCATCTGAAATTGATCAGTACAGATGCTCGGGTTGGCTTGAATTCTTTGCTTTCCAGACCGAGGATCTCTTAGAATAATGTAATTATCATCTGTCGGTGCGCCGCTAGCCACATGGGGTCTCAGGCGGGGTTGCTATTGATCTCCACTCGTCATTACCCTTCCTGCCTTTAGTTCTCCCTTCTCGTCGCGTCTGTCTCTCTCTCCCCATATGCGTTTTGCGAGCTGCCGCGTTAATCCCTAGAGATCTGCATAGATGATTAGAGCGGAGCGACGGTTTCAGATGGTTTCGTATTTGCACTCAACCGCACAGCAGGCAGGTTGGCAGGGATAGACTTTGCCCCAGCAGAGGAAACAGCGGGAGCTGGTTCGCAGAATCTGACAGATTTTTCTACGAAAAATATGAAAAAACGGACAACCGCACCCAAGTTTGGGTGTAGAGGTTAGGCAAGTTGAGACTGACTTGCTGGGAGGCTGGAGAGAGAGACCGGTCGTACTTTACTTCTAATCCAATTTCGGGCAAGAAATCCACTCGTAGGTCGCAGCTATCGCAAACAAGAGGCCAGGCAGGCGCATCGCTCAGTCCTTTCGTGCCTATGTACAGGCAAGAATTTCTTCCAAAACAGGTGCGTGAGAGAAGAAGCAGGCGGTAGGTGTATTCATCACACTGTTATACTGACTGAATTTCGAATGAGCCTTGCCCGTCCATGCATGCTGCAGTGCCCAGTAGGATTCGATTTCCAGCGCACACGTTCCGCAAAGAGGCCTAGAACTGGTTCAATATTCCTACGTGTGCTCATATATTCCCTTTGTTGTTAAGAAGGCCGCATCGTCAAGGAAGCGGAGAGATTAAATTGAGCAGTAAGTGGAGTGAAATCTAACCTTGGCCGCCTACCGTCTTTCTTTCACGCCAAATCAGATCGAATCCCATTGACTATCTGAAGTGGCTTATACTACACAGGGAGATGTAAAACAGATATCTACCTGTAGCCGATTAATTAAAGCTGAAGAATCTGGAGAGCATTTACAAAAGTACATTCCTCAAGCGTGAGCGGGTTTTTTGGAGCAACACGTACCTCAATTTAGGATGTAGGAAAACATACAGATACAGACAAGTTGCTATTGCACTCACAATAGGGCACAAAGGATGCTTCAAGTCGTGGAAAAAAGATCTATTTCCTCCTGAGACAGCTCACAGGATCCAAGGCAAAATAGAACACAGGGAGTGGTTACTTAGATTGTTTGTAGCTGGTTAGGAAAATTAACTTCTCACCCGAAATCACTATGGTGAACAGTTTGCTAGAGCACAGGCTCGGTGTGCCTCCGTCGCACGCCTTCTCCAGCAGATAGTATGTCTCCAAGAATTCCCTGTCCGGCATCTTCTCGGCCACAATGGCGCCAGTTGCTGCTGAGACGCTGAACGCTGGTGAAGTGCCATCGGGCGCCGTGCCAGTCAGAGAGACTAGGCTAAAAGTCACGGAGCCGTTGGCTCCGGAGTCCGGATCGAACACTGCCGGTGTGTACACAGTCTGCGGCAGGCCTCCACTCAGGGCTTCAGACACCGTTACTAGCATTTTGGTTGGGGATGTAAGTGACCAAATGGTATGCTTGGGCTTGGATAATCCGTTTATCATCGCACAGATGACATATCTTCTAATTGTTGAATGTTATCAAAGTTAAACGGCGTACTATTTAATATTCCATAAATAGAAAATTACTGCTACTCGTAGTAGACGACGAAGAGTTTTTTGCACCAAAGTTTTCAAGATGTTTGAAAAGTTTTTATTTATCATTTATGGTTGACTTAGCTTTAATGCTACAAGGCTTCGACGTTTGAAATAGAAGTCAATATAAATTCCAAGTCATCAGCTCACTTACGCGTATAAGCATTTGAAGAGTTCCAAGTTGGCGAATTGTCGTTAACATCCAGCACAGAAACGGTCAACGTCCAGGTGGCACTCTTCACCGGAGTGCCAGAATCGCGCGCCTCAACGCCTAGCAGGTACTTACGGGGACCGAAGTCGCAGTCCAGGACGTTGGCGATTGTGACAATGCCGTCAGTGGGACCAATGCTGAAGGCTGAGCCGGTGTTACCAGACACGAGCGAGAACGTTACTAAGCCGCCTGAGCCGGACTGTTTCGAATAAGATGGTACAAAGAGTTCGGCTTTTAAACGCTTTGTCTGCTTTTCGAAGGAATCATTTGAAGCATGCTAACTAAACAAATGTATTCTTCTCAATTTCTTTTCAGGTACCCTGGACGCCACAACCAGGACTGAGGAAATTCAGCCAATTTCACTGACTCCAGAGCACATGCATGTACAAGCGCGTCAATCCTGTACGCAGGCACGCACTCATTACACACGCTCACACAGGGTGTACAGCGGTCCTGACTTTCTAATCGTCAGGCAGGTACACTCTCTAGGTGTGAATAGCGCTTTGAGCGCGCATGAGCGCGAACGGAATCGAATTTGGGGTTCTTGGCGCGGAAGTCAGCTGTGATTACCGCTCAGCTACTCTGTACCCTTTTCAAACATGTCAAGCATGTACTCACATCCAGATCCGTGGCATTCACGGTTAGCAATCTCGTTCCCACGGCGGTATTTTCAGCTATGGATATCGACGCCGTTCCATAGAACGTCGGTGGAGCTGTGTTCACTTCCAATACTTTGACGAGGACTCGACAAGCGGTTGACCTGGACGGCGAGCCGCCATCAGCAGCCATCACTGTTAGAATATAGCTTGGTGTTGTGCTAGCCTTCAGTGGCGAAGTGCCAGACACTTGAAGGGAATCACCGACCATTTTGATGGGTACTCCGGTCGTGCTAAGCGAGAGGCTTACGGCGTTGTTTGGCGAAGTTGCGTCGGCATCTGTGACGAGACCTTTAAGCATAAACGGAATGGAAAGCCAATGTGCATCAGATTTACATCAATAACCTGAATTGGCCCGTTCATTGAAATTCCGCTACCTTAAGTAATATAGTCACATACATGTACTAAAATCCCGTTTTCTGGCAAAAGGCTTGCTTAAACACAGCCAGAAATAATTCTATTTCATGTATGCAGAATGCAGAGTAACCATAAGATATTTTGCAATTACACTTACCAGCAAAAGAAAAGATCGTAGCCCCATCGCTAGCTGTCTCAACTACGGACACTGAGTAGGTCGCCTGCGTAAAACTCGGCAAATTATCGTTCACATCTGTCAGAGACACGGTCATGGTGGCCGTAGCACTGCGTCCTGGACCGTCCGTTGCGTTGACCGTCAGCAAGTAGGTTGCAGAATCTTCTCGGTCCAGATTGCGCACGGAACGCAAACTACCGGTAGCTTCGTTAAGAGTGAAATAACCTTTGTCATTGCCGGCCAGTAGGGCGAATCGAACGGTGCCATGATTTAGTCCCGTGTCACTGTCTGGTGCAACTACCTGGAAATTTTAACGATTGGTCAAATATTCTGTGGTACTTGGTAACACCATGAAGATGGTTAATTAGAGAAGAATTAGAGAAGAAAAAAAATTCGATATTTTTGACGACAGACTAGCTAGTAAAACAAAAACCCTATCTAATCAATAAAATCTTTAATGAAAGCGCATAGAACAGGCTTGTAAAATTCTAATATGTGAGCTTTAGAATACGAGATGCTCGTATTTATTACTAGCAAGCGGTTTGAAGTAAAAGACACGAACACTGATAGAAACGCTTCGTTTTTATTCTGAATACGCTCATACAATCTAAGAAACTTTGAATTTGACTTTTAACACCATGAAGCAAGGAGTTTTGATTAATTAAAGTGAGGCATCGCTAATTGGGACGACTTAGAGAGCCCAATTAGCTGCCAGTTAATGAGGCTTTGCAGCACTTGCCTGGCCGACCTGGGCGCCCACAACCAAGTCTTCGGCTACAGTCGTAGTGAGGCTTGAAGCGGTAATCACCGGAGGAAACTCATTAACAGGATTGACAGAGATGGTGAGCGTCACCGTGAGAATGTTAGCGGTACCCGGACCCTGATCCGACACGGTTATTTCTAGCACATTGTAATACCGCAATGAGTAGCTCTCGTAATTTATTGCGGCATTGGTGCGTAAAGTGTTTCCAAGAAAATCGTAAGGCGTTGACGCTGCGGCGCCATCGACCTACGGAAAATTGGTTGATAAAATTAGCTCAGTTAGCTATTATGAATATGACTTCAGTTGACAAAACTACCTTTGCAACTAACCTTGCTAACGCTTAGTTTCAACGAGGTTCCTGCATCCGCGTCAGTACAAACAAAAGCCAGGACGTCTTTTGGAAACGAGGGCGACGTTTGATCATTTTCGTCGAGAAATACCGTGGTAGTGGAACCGGGTGTTGAACAACTCGGCATGAATTCGTTCACGTTAGTGACAGGAACCGTGAGTGTTAGGGTACCGGTGCGAGAATTTTTATCGGTTGCAACAACTTTCAGAGTGTGGCTTGTTGCAGTTTCGTAGTCTAGAGTGGCTGTATAAATTAATTGACGAGGAAAGCTGGTGAAATTCATCGCGTAAAAACATAGTCTACTTAAAATGACTGTGTGGTCAGTCTTTTCCTATTGAATGCATTGAGAGTGGCCTATCTAGGGAATATAAGATCTATAGGTCGTGCTATGAACCGCCTACCCCACTAACGAGCAGGATGACGTCAATGCGTACTAATATTTGAGTGACCAAGTAGTGACCACCTAAATGGCCAGGAAACTTTCAAAGGCGACTGCAGTCTCTTACATGTAGATTGTCACCACTTGGACCAATCAGTGAGCGGTATTCAAGCACTTTTGCGATGCTGTCCCCTGTATCTCCCTCGGCCTCCGCAGGGTTCTGCTTGGACCCAACCACAGGGACATCATGGCGGTCAGCCTTTTCCTCTTATAGCTACCTCTAGTGGAAATCTGTGGTGGGAATTGCCCATTCTGCTTCTTCGGTGTTGAGCGGCTGCAAGGGGTCCAGGCTCACCTATCTCGGCAATCTCTGAAGTTTTCAGGCCCGAGAATGTCTGCCAGCTCGTCCGCTACCTAATAGCTACCGGATGAGCGATAATCCAAATCATGTATTTTCTGTAGGGAGACCGCGACCGGATCTCCCTAGCGTGGTGTCGCAGCATTAGCTGCTCGTGGTCGCCAGAGGTTAGGGGAATGGGCAGCGGCGCCACCCCGCTGTATCCGGACGTAGCTTAGCCCTCGCCCCCTGCAGCTAAGTCGAGTAAATTAACTAGTATTCTACTTATGTCTTGCGCATTCAAAGGATCCACTTTAAAAACGAATACTTTAAGGCACATATCTGCATAGGCTTTGAGACAATCTAGTGTGTACTGAGCAGTACCAGTTGTATCTACAAGTATGTCTGGATTAAAAACTTTTACAGACTATACTAACCAGCCAGATAGACCTTTCCTGTAGCTGGATCAATCGAAAAGTTTCCATCGGCCGGACTGATACTAAACACGGGCAGATCCCACTTGTCAACGTGGCTGACAGTTGGCGAATACACCAGAGTACCAACAGGCGCCGATTCTAGGACGGGGCTAGTGGTGGCCACGCTCGGAATGAACGCCGGAGCGCCCTCCTCCGCGTCAAGGATGTTAACCTTGACGTAACAGCTGGCCGTGTTCGGTCCGGCACCGTTTTCATCCACAGCCAAAATGGTTAGGTTGTAGTAGGTTCCAGGCGGGGTCAAACTTTCGTAATTTAGACCGGGAGTAGAGCTGCGCGAAATTGATCCACTCGCTGAGTCGATTTGCAGAAAACTGCCCGTGTTTCCAGCGCCTGAAAAAAAGTTTTAACGTTCTGAGTTTTAAACACTTTGCGTGCTAAAAACAGGCGTCCTTTGAAGACATCCTAGAACCCATTTTAAAGGACACTAGTTTGTTCCCTAGAAGCTGCTCCGAACCTTATGTCAGAGGTAATAAACCCAGCACAGGGAGTTTTTGAAGGTTTTAATACGTTAATTAGCTCCCATAGGACTCACTTATGGAGTATTTAATCTTGCCGTACAAAGCACTACTGTCCGCATCAGTAGCCGTCGGTTGGGTTCCAGTTGCAACAGTGTTGGTGGCAGCGGATTCCGACAGTTCCAAACTAAAAAGAATGACACCTTTTATAAATTAACTAGCACTAATTTGAAAATTAATGCAACAAAATAAATAGGTTACTCGAGCTTACTTGTATGCTCTGCTGCCAAAGACTGGCTTATTGTCATTCACGTCGGTAACCAGGATTACAAGCTGACCTACTCCCTAAAATAAACCAATAAACTTTGTTTAAAAGATGAAAATGTCTCATGAAAAGGCATTGGCTTGGATTGTTCTTACAGTAAGGGAACCACCATCAACTGCCAAAGTGGTAAGCACATATTGCTTAGGCGTAGCAGCAATAGATTCGTAGTCAAGCTGCCGCAACAGCAAAATTCCTCCCGAGCCGTCAATACCAAACAGACCGCCTCCGCTATTTGTGACTGCAAAATTTTATAATGCTTATAGGGATTTTTCTTTAATAAGATTAAAACTTTCAGAGACAAAGCACACGAGCCCGCTTCTATTCACCCGACTTAATGCTATAGGACTGAACTCCATGACCTCCGGTATCCGTGTCCGTTGCTGTAAAGCTCGCCAACTTCGTACCGACGGCCGTGCTCTCAGCCACCGATATTGACGTGTTAGCAAATGTTGGCGTCATCTCGTTGACAGGCGTCACGGCGATCTGCACCGTAGCGTCGGCGGTTCGAGAAAATGTTCCGCGGTCCGTGGTTCGCACCGTGAACTCGTAAGAAGTTGTAGTTTCATAGTCAATTGCTGGTAAAGGATTCAGTTGTTGGTGCTTAAACAAGATGATATAATTAAAACTTTTTATGACTTCGAAGTTAGATAGTTCGTGAGCTTCATTTTGCCCTTCTCAATTCGGCCGGCTGTTCTGAGCTGCGATATAATATCTAAATAAAGCATATTTACTGTATCGTAGCCTACAATATATTTGAACTGGATTGCAGCTTAATTAACTACTTTTTTAACTGCAGCTGCCTTGAAGATTGATCGATGCAAGCCCACACAGCTCCGTACTAACCTCAGCTAACTCTGCTTAACTTGTAGCGCCGGTGGTGCGCAAAATCACTCGGCTAGCGCGCGACCATCCACTGTCTTAGCACTGTCTCAACTGAGCTAATGGCTGTACAGTGTACACCTTGACATCTTGGAGCGGACTTGGCGTACTTCCAATTATTTCATTTTAACAAAATTTTGATCGAGATGTGTTTAAATTACCAATTAAAATAGTAGCTAAGGACAGAACTAAAGGACTAACGCAAGGACCACTAGGAACACTTCGTTATATAAGGACGTTAAATTCTCGATTCGTGTAAAAATAGTTAAAGGCCGATTTTCGTTCTCGCATACATTAGTGAGATAGAGGAATTGCATGATTTTCAACATAATGTGCTGTTTGCAGAAGCCTAGGGCTATTATTTTCCGAAATTTTGCAGCATGTAACCAGAAACGCTTAGCTAAATAATGTTATTTCGTGGTTTAGTCATATTTTTGTAGGTTATTTACAATTTTTTTACAACTTATGAGTAGGTAGGCTAGGCCTATGACTAAGGACAAATGTTTATCGACCTGGAACCTAGTAATAAATACTTAATAGACCTATTTGATTGATTTCTGACTGGCCATCTTGTGAGAAAGATATATAGACCAAAGTATGCGGTTTCTGTATATGATCTCCAGACTCCGATATATTTTCAGAAACGTCACTAATGAAACTAAGAGCGTATTCACAAAAAATGCGCTCAAGATTGTCAGCTACTTTATTAATTTTAATTCCTAGACTTGAAGATTTGAATAGCTACCATACACCCAAAAATAGGGTGACTCCATTGTAAAGGATTTTCTTGCATCTACATCTAGGGGGAAACTAAACTAACTGACTTACTTGGTAGGGGACAAAAATCTGAACAATCTGGCGAAAAAAATTAACCTTCTACATGCAACCGATTCGGAGATACAGATATAAGTGTTGCTAGTCTAGTAGTCCTTCTAGTCTTTCTAGTCTAGTAGTCCTTGGACTAACGTAGTAAAAATTTGAATGCGGATTTATAGAAAAACTCGGTCGATACAATTCCATCTAGAATAATGCACTACGGTAAAGAGGTAAAACCGGAAATTTCTGTGTAACTGCTTTCTAGTCTCCGCCTCTGATAGCACATAAAGCAGCTTACCGCCGTTAACCTGAATCTCGCCCGTTGTAGTAACTTTGAACGGCACACCAGCCGACACAATCGAGTAGGTGACGCCAGCTGAATCTGCATCCTTGCAGTTCACCGAGCCCACAGATGTTCCTACAGCTGTATTTTCTGGCACAGACCAGGAGTATAGATAGGTTACACAATATGGCGCATTGTCATCCACATCGCCAACGAAAATAGTGACAGTGGTAGAGCCCGTGCGCTTCGGCGAACCTCGATCCGTTGCCATAACGACCAGGTCGTAAGAATTAGCCGTCTCGTAGTCAAGCGGTCCGGTTAGAATGATCTTGGAGCAGCTCTGAACTTCGAAGGGTCCAGTGGGTGCTAAAATGGTGAGTTCATTAAGATTAACACTTTAAGAAAGGGGTGCTAACTTATAGGTGCCATACTATAAGCTTTATATGAAGCGTTTAATCGATATAATTCTCGACGGAAGCCGTAAGGAATTTTACCAAGATGAATATTTTTGCTAGTCCAACGCGTCTGAAAAGTTACCTACCCCAGTTGGTTTCGTTAGCTCTGGCTTTTTGGGGCTTTCATGTCACTAAAAATTTTCTGGAGTGAAATTTTGATACGATGTTTTAAGGATATAAAATTGCGAGGATCGTTGAGGAAGGCGAATTTGAGAATGTGAATTTTACACGTTTCGAATGCGTTCCTAAAGCAAAGAACTCTTTCACGCTTGACCAAATCTGCGTTAATAATACGAATCCAATATCAAATTATCTTACATTTAATACTACAATCGACAATGCCATCGGTGCCAACGTCATTGTCCGTAACACCAACGCTGCCCACCGTAGTTCCGGGAGTTGTGGTTGATTCGCTCAGTCTGGCCGATGAAGTGCACACGCACGAGCCCGTTACTACGGGATCGAAATCGTTGGACAACCGAATGTTAACCTCCACTGTAGCAGTGCTGGCCAGATATGGCGACGTGCCGTTGTTGTCTTTGCAGATGATCTTCCAAATTTTGATAGAAAAAGGTTTTTTAATGAATGCTTGTATGCGGTGTATACTCGTAGAAGGATGAGCACATGCTAGGTAGGGTACGTAGCATTCTATATTATAAACAATTGGTAATTGAGCTGATAAACAGTTTGCACATACTATAGTATGAGTTTATGTTTTCCAAGTGTCGTAAGACGTTCGATTTGCCAGTAGATAAGCTTTTATATTCGTTACTGAAAACTAAAGATCCCTTTAATTCAAAACTTGTTCAGAGATACGGCTACATATAGTTTATTGTGAATAATCTGTAATGCATTGACCTTAAAAATCATTTACACTTAAGAAGAAACAAATCTAAGGTTGCTAAACAAATTTACAATTCCTATTTATCCTTGCGGCATCAGAGTTATAAGTCAGTATCAGTTTACCAGAACTCCAGCAACTATAAAGCTATAATAACAATAAATATTTGTTTCATTAGTGACCAAACCTGCAGTAGAAAGATTGTCGGATGATTCGTGCTAGCGTCCGGTTCAATTGTTTTGGCCAATTCGATCACGCTTCGATCGGTTGGTCGAAAACGAAACACGCTATCGGTGTTGCCGCTAGTGATTTCGCAAAGAACTGGCAGGCTATTTCGGTCGGGATCAGTAGCGGTGAACGGTGACAGCACAGTGGTGTTCATGATGCTGTCTGGAATTTTGTTGCATTGAAAAATTCAGCATCCATCGTTAGCTATTTTGAAGACAAAAGGACATTAAACTAAATTTTAAGCTCGTTGAGACTATGCATGCAAGAGGATGGCCTCCATTATAATATGAAACATTTGATCAAATGCATTACAACAACAACAAAAATATACTTACTCTCGGCTAGCGAGGTTTTGTAATAGTAAGACGGACTAAACACAGGCGCCATTTCATTTACGTCCGTCAATACGACAGTCAACGACCGAGTTACTGACTGCGCGGGGCTACCCAAATCCGAGCATTTGACCACAACATCTGCGTACTGCCAAGCCTCAAAGTCCATGGGCTTGGTGCTGACCTTCAGTGCGCCAGTAGTCGAGTCGATGCTGAACGATTCGAGCACATTTGCTGAGCCTGAATGGAAACAGCCTCAAGTTTATCGCTGAATCGACAGAAATTAGACAGTTTAGTAGATACTTACTATTACTGGTAGCCGAAACTAACGACCAAACAATGTTGCTATCAGGCTCAGAAGCTTTATCAGCGTCGCTACCAGTCAGCGTGAACAGAACCGTTCCCACGGTGTCATTTTCTGATACTGTGGCGATGCCACTCGCTGGAGTGACGCTCGATATCGTCGGTCTATTGTCGTTCTGCGACATTACGGTCACTGTAACGGTCACTGTGGTGCTTAAGGGTCCCGAAGTGTCGTTGTCGCGCACCTGGATTATTTGCAATAGTGAATTAAGAACATCGATTTTTAAAAACTAATTGTATCGAAGAATTCATGGATTGGTCAAATTCAAGGTTCGTTGAAGACGTCGAAGTAGCCGGTTGAAGGGCTGGCCTAGGGGCTATAGCGGGGCAATTTTGAAACACCTTAGTCATAAAATCTGGATAAGTAATTAAGAGTACTGTGCGCCATATTTGTCTTGCAAAGTGAAAAAAATGGAAAAAAGTCTCAAATAGAGTTTTAACCATTGAAATTGAATGTAGACACAAATTTCATGAAAACATCAATGCTCCTACCCGAACTTGAAGAATTTCCGGGTTTGCACTTAGCGTGTCGTAATCTCGCGCACCAGTCAGGGTTACAACACCAGATGTGAGGCCCACTGAGTAGCCAGTAGACGAGCTGGTGAACTCGAATTGCAGGGTTGCATTGGCTCCCTTGTCAATGTCGCTACATACGGATCCAATATTGGCAATCGTGAAGCCACTTGATTCAACATTTTCCGTGATTCGTTTGTTGAATCGACTGCTAGTACACACAGGTGCGTTGTCGTTAATATCTAATATGCTAGCGCTCACAGAGGCTGTGCCGACATTTCCACCCAGATCGGTTGCCGTCACCAGCAGAGAGGGAAATGCGTCGCTGCTTAATCTGTCCCGATCGATTTTTGAGCCAACGCTGAAAACGCAAGTCTTTCCTGAGGCGGATACCTGCAGTAATGTAGGTAAATATTTTCAGTATTTTGTCACAAAGGTTTGGTCCGGAGCTTTACTTTGGGCTCTGATACAATGATTTAGCTTACGCCTTTTTTGTTTACATAAAAGGTTATTGGGTCTTTACAGCTAATAAAATATAGATCAAAGACTGGCGCTTTATTACCGAGAAGTACTCCGACCCGTCACCCTTGACCGAGCAGGTGAGTCGGTCACCAGATGCATCCACCTCCGAATCAACAAACAAAATGTTTGACGACATTGAGCACTGACTGCCAGCGGAAGCTTCTTCAACGCAGTTGGCTTTGACTACTGTGCTGCCCCCAGTAAAAATTGGAGCAACGTCGTAAACGTTATTGACGCTTAGCGTCACTGTTGCCGTGATTGACAATGTTCCAGAGGTGTCAGTCGCTCTGTCATCAGGATTTAAAAAACAATTTTGTTACGGTAGGTAATATTACAGTAACTATAGACTAACTAGTCAAATTCGATGAAATGAAGTGAAAACAATACGCGCAATTCATCAAAACTCACACAACTTCGCAACTGTATGAAGTCTTCGTTTCATAATCAAGCGCTTTCAGCGTTGTAAATGTTACCATGGAGACTGTACCGCTGGTCGGATTGAGCTGAAACGTGTCGCTCGGGCAGTTGGCATCAACCGTACCGAAAGTCCATGTGGCTGTAGTGTCGGTTCTTAATACTGTCGTTTCGTGCGGCGCCGCCAAGTTTTCTACCAACGACTGGGTAACGGCAATGTTGCCACTGTCGGCACCTCGACTTGGCGAAGTGAATCTCAAGCCATCTGCGAATTAAATGGTGATTGACAGTTACGCTAAAACTGATACAAACTCTGAGTGCAAGATCTGCTACAGTAATTATACCACATTATAGGCACCACAAAACGATTGAACTCACGATTGAACAGGTGACAACTGGTATCTATCGAACGGGTAACACCAGTTAACAGGGGCTATAACAGGGTATATCTATCGAACAGGTGACACGACAATGGACTATAACTGGGTAACTATCGAACAGGTGACACGACAATGGGCTATAACTGGGTATCTATCGAACAGGTGACACGACAATGGACTATAACTGGGTAACTATCGAACAGGTAACACGACAATGGGCTATAACTGGGTATCTATCGAACAGGTGATACCACAATGGGCTATAACTCGGTATCTATCGAACAGGTGATACCACAATGGGCCATAACTGGGTATCTATCGAACAGGTGATACCACAATGGGCTATAACTGGGTATCTATCAAACAGGTGACACCACAATGGGCCATAACTGGGTATCTATCGAACAGGTGATACCACAATGGGCTATAACTGGGTATCTATCGAACAGGTGATACCACAATGGGCTATAACTGGGTATCTATCAAACAGGTGACACCACAATGGGCTATAACTGGGTATCTATCAAACAGGTGACACCACAATGGGCCATAACTGGGTATCTATCAAACAGGTGATACCACAATGGGCTATAACTGGGTATCTATCAAACAGGTGACACCAACAATGGGCTATAACTGGGTATCTATCGAACAGGTGATACCACAATGGGCTATAACTGGGTATCTATCGAACAGGTGATACCACAATGGGCCATAACTGGGTATCTATCGAACAGGTGATACCACAATGGGCTATAACTGGGTATCTATCGAACAGGTGATACCACAATGGGCTATAACTGGGTATCTATCGAACAGGTGATACCACAATGGGCCATAACTGGGTATCTATAAAACAGGTGACACCACAATGGGCTAAAATTAGGTATCAGTCTAACAGATGAGTTTACAGTGAATATTGTGGCTGAGACTATGGGAAATTAGTATCGTATTTGATTTAAACATTCGCTAAGCTTTCTGCTGGGTCGTGCGACTTATTTCACTTACCAATTCCGACGAATGAAAAGATCACGATGTAAAAAATTAACCAGTAGTATGACTTTATCATATTGGCAATCATTCAGTACTTTAATTAGATCTATTCAATTGTAGAAGCCTTTTAATAAAACCCAAGCTTTTTGCGCTTTATCTGGATGGATTTACCTGTATTTCTTTAGAATGTGACCATGGAAACATGTCAACATTTAGATAAAACTTGAAATGTGCAAACACAAATTCACACTTGAAATCGTCTCACAGTTTGTATTGACACTGAGAGTAAGATTTCTTGTCTGCATGTGTTGTGTATCTTTGGCACTTACCGCGTGAAAGTTTGTTTTCCTATAGCTACCCTCTGCTCAACGCTGACCAAACAATCCAGCCGCAGCCCCATGATTTTTCTGTTTGCAAGCTCAAACGGTGAAAAGTATAGAAGAAGACTGACAGAACCCTTTTTCCACATCGCTCTTTTATGGATCATTTTCTACGTACTGCATGTAGGAGTCCATTTGATGAGCTGCTGAGCATACATGTCAGAAAGAAGTGAATTTGTGACTCTGACTGTTTTAAATTAAATGCTGGCGCCCCTAGTGCTGGCGCCCCTGGTGCTGGCGCCCCTGGTCCTGGCGCCCCTGGTGCTGGCGCCCCTGGTTCTGGCGCCCCTGGTGCTAAAGCCCCTGGTGCTAAAGCCCCTGGTGCTAAAGCCCCTGGTTCTGGCGTCCCTGGTGCTAAAGCCCCTGGTGCTGGCGCCCCTGGTTCTGGCGCCCCTGGTGCTGGCGCCCCTGGTCCATGGCACCCCTGGTGCTGGCGCCCCTGGTGCTGGCGCCTCTGGTGCTGGCGCCCCTAGCTGTTGCTGGCGCCCCTGATGCTGGTGCCCCTGGTGCTGACGCCCCTGGTGCTAAAGCCCCTGGTACTAAAATGTCCTAGCTAGCTAGTATTTTTCGTCAGAATAAACAAGCTAGGAGAGTAAAGTATAACTGTAAATACAGTATATGTGCATGAATAAAACTGCAGCTATATATATTTTTATATATGTGCATACCACAGAGTACACACACACTCTGTTTTTTTTCATGTTGCCACGGTTTTTATGCAGAGGGGTCGATTGAACATTCTGGTGTATTCTGTGGTACATACATGTACAGCTTCGATCTACCTGTCAGAAGATCTGGTGCTCTTCTGGAATAAAAGGACTCTCATAATTCATATATTCATATAAGTAAAAATTTCTGATGTCTAGATGCAGGTTTGGAGTATTTAATCGCTATTTTAGGCTGATTAATTGAATTTTGGTGGCTGAATATTATTGCTGATATCCTACGGATGGATATTATTGCAATACTAATTTAATGCAAACATTTTCTACATGTACAAGGACCTGAACTATTTATCACCGTGACTTCTAGTGGTACTTGGCATTATATTCCAGAAAATTCTTTGATTACACACTTTAATTTTTTACAATGGGGTGTCTCTAAGGTTAATAAGGCATTAACAAGTAGTAATATTTATTTCTAGGATAAAACGACTCGAAGTAAAAATAGAATATCAAATTTCTCAAAGGTTGCTATGTCGATTTATTTTTTGCTACAAAACGAAGCAATTAAAAGAAAGTATGAAAATTCTTAATATTTTGCATGTTTTCGCTTGATGCTTGTTAAAATGAATGCTTCCATAAACGTCTATTTTTAACAACAGTTCATTTGCTCTATTTAAAGAAGCATTCAATCGCTCTCTTTCAATCCGATCCGTTGACCTATTAACTGTGAACACAGGTAAGCAGTCAAGTCGACTAAATCCTAAAAATTAGTTGTCCGTCTCTATATAGTAATACACTAAATATTTATTTGCTGTGCTTCGCCTTCGTTTAGTGTATTCGTTCATGCAAAAGCCTTTTCATGCTTTTGTGTAATATAATTATGTAATAATTTCTTCTAATAGTTTATATTATTTGTTTATATTAATAATAACTATTTTAGCGAATTGTTTGTCTTCTAAATAACTACCAATCGATTCAATAGCTATTTTTTAAACTATAATAGGCCTAGTGTCGATCATTGACATAATACTGTACAAGAAAAATACTAAGACTATATTTATCTTATCATAATTATACAATGTGCATGTGGCATAAAAATCTTAAGGATTAAGGACCCTAAGGATTTCGTTTAAAGCTTTGAAATTAGCAACATTCATTTATTTTCATTGTTTTTCAATTTAACACAAAATCAAAAACAAATAAAGGTCATTTAAGCCTATTAATTCTTATTGAGTAGTAATAAATTATTATTACTATAATAAGAAAAGATAATAATAAGAATAATTGTTTATACTTTTCCTAGTTTACACCCTAGGGATGCCAATTCTAGTTAACCAGTTCACCAACAAACTGGTTTTAGCCCCAAAAAAACAGTTTTTTGTCTAGTTTCAGTCTGGTTTTTGCATATCTAAATTATTTTGTTAACATTTTTTTAGTGTTTTATTTTATAAACAAGCTAAGATTTCATGTTGCAGTTTATTTTTGAATTGTGATATTGCATATTATAATTAATACAAACTATTTCTATGCAAGATTTGTATCTATTCAACCATAATTTACAAATTACAAATCATGATTTGTAGATGAAATATGTATTATGGAAAGTAATTAGGCCTAATCTAATACTCATATTGATAAAATGTTGTTGAAAGTTAAATCCCGAGCTCCAACTTTCAAGTTGTGAGTCTAAGGCTTAATATTATTAGATAAATATTATTTAATATAGGAAATATATGCTTCTTTAACTTTATGTTCTACCTAAAAAACAGGTATTTAGAACTTCCAAAAATATCAGTACCTACAATTAAACTCTATAATATTATTGCAATTGAATATTTAGCTATTGCATTATATTTTAGATTCTTTTGATATAAAAATATTTTTTTAATATTTTCAGTCTAATAGCACTGTAGCCCCCGAGCAAATGGACACAGTACTGGCCTCTGTGCTGACTGTGCTCCAAGCCGCAGCCTTCATCATTTTTCCCAATGTTGGTGGTGCTGTTGGCTCCATAGTGACTGGCAAACAGCTCAAAGATTGGTACCTCAAGCTCAACAAGCCACCATGGACTCCACCAAACTGGGTCTTCCCACCAATGTGGATCTTCTTGTACTCATGCATTGGCTTTGCTAGCTGGATTGTGTTCCTTCATGTAGGATTTCAAAATGTTGGAATGTATCTGTATGCCGCCCAACTGGCTTTGAACTGGGCTTGGTCGCCCCTGTTCTTCGGCGCTCACTGGTGCGTATTGTGTTCGTCACATTGTTTTTATGCAGAATTTACACTGATTTCTGCAAATCTGAATCTTGAGATCCTTCACCCAACCCCAAATCTTAACCCTAACCGATTCTTTACTCAACCCGATTCTTCACCCAACTCGAATCTTCACCCAACCCGAATCTTCACCCAACTCGAATCTTCACCCAACCCGAATCTTCACCCAACCCGAATCTTCACCCAAACCGATTCTTCACCCAACCTGACTGAATCTTCACCCAACTCGAATCTTTACCCAACCCGAATCTTTACCCAACCCGAATCTTTACCCAACCCGAATCTTTACCCAACCCGAATCTTTACCCAACCCGAATCTTTTCCCAACCCGAATCTTTACCCAACCCGAATCTTTACCCAACCCGAATCTTTACCCAACCCGAATCTTTTCCCAACCCGAATCTTTACCCAACCCGAATCTTTTCCCAACCCGAATCTTTACCCAACCCGAATCTTTACCCAACCCGAATCTTCACCCAACCCGAATCTTTACCCAACCTGATTCTTCACCCAACCTGACTGAATCTTCACCCAACTCGAATCATCACCCAACCCGAATCTTAACCCTAACCGATTCTTCACTCAACCCGATTCTTCACCTAACCCGAATCTTCACCTAACTCGAATCTTCACCCAACCCGAATCATCACCGAACCCGAATCATCACCCAACCCGAATCTTCACCCAACCCGAATCTTCACCCAACCCGAATCTTCAATGAATCGATACTGTTAGATCATTATGGTTTATTTTAGTTATTAGCCATTAAACTTGTGTTTGCAGGGTGGCCCTAGCCGCGCTGGACATGATGGCCATGATTGGCCTTTCAATCGCCTGTGGCATCGAGTTTTACCAAGTCAACCATGTTGCTGGGGCCCTCATTGTGCCCTACCTGCTCTGGCTGAGTCTGGCTCTGTCAATCAATGTCTACGTTTATTTTTATAACGACACCGCAGTGTTGCGCAACGAAAAGAAGACCTGGCATTCATTTGAAAAAACTATCATGGAATAACTGATCGCGTAATGATCGTAAAATAGTTGTGTTGATTGATTAAAGACAATGCGCATTCCTTAACTAAAAGTGCCTTCATTGACAAGCAATCAATTATTTAATTGATAATTTCAGTAAATTTCTATCTGTATTTTTATCACAATCCTACATTTTTACGATGTTTACTATTTTTACTATTGTTTTGCATTGGATTTTGTCAAAGAAAATAAATTTGAATCGTTTCTATATTAGTTTGATTTGTGGTCAATTTATATTGGTTGATTTATTTTTATTTGTTTTTTTTATAACAGCACCACAGCTGCAGATTTGCGTATGTCTTGTTAAAGTTCATTAGAATGTCAACTAAAATGTAAAAGGGAGAGGACCGTGTCGAACCTGCCTGTAGCGTAGTCTTCGGTCTGTGTAATAGTGAGTTGGAACCCGGGGTAGTGATGGGTTGGAACCCGGGGTAGTGGGGGTTGGAACCCGGGGTAGTGGGGGTTGGAGCCCGGGCTAGTGATGGGTTGGAACCCGGGGTAGTGGGGGTTGGAGCCCGGGGTAGTGGGGGTTGGAGCCCGTGGTAGTGGGGGGTTGGAACCCGGGGTAGTGGGGGTTGGAACCCGGGGTAGTGGAGGGTTGGAACCCGGGGTAGTGGGGGGTTGGAACCCGGGGTAGTGAGGTGGTTGGAACCCGTTGTAGTGGGGGTTGGAACCCGGGGTAGTGGAGGGTTGGAACCCGGGGTAGTGGGGAGTTAGAACCCGGGTAAGTAGGGGTGGGGTTGGATCCCGAAGGTTGCAAGAAGGGGCAGAGTTCGCTCCGACGGTCAGCCCAGAAGAAGCATTGCCCTGTGCAAAGCAACCAGTTACCTGTGTAGGTCATAGTGAGAGCGCGGATATATTTTCGATGTTGATTTAGACTTGGTTTAGACACTGTCTGAAATGACAAACATTGTTTAGCTAACTTTACTGACCCCAATGCTCCCGGTTGCGCAATGTCTCACCTACTAGCAAACGCCTCAGCCTACCTGAAACCTGCGGCATTTGTGATCGCGCCACACCTTGGCGGCGCATTCGGCGCTATTGTCACTCGCAATGAGATCCCGGTCTGGTACCGTCGGATCAACAAACCGCCGTGGACGCCGCCAAACTGGGTGTTCGGGCCTATGTGGTCGTTTTTGTACACGAGTATTGGCTACTCAAGCTGGCTTATTTACAAAGAGCTCGGACTGCAGAATAAGCCAATGTACCTGTTTGGTGCTCAGCTGGCTCTTAACTGGGCCTGGTCACCGCTATTCTTTGGGGCGCACAGGTCTGTCAGATGCTGGCAACTTTAAACTAAACATATTGTTATCAGTCTAGTTTTCTGCTGTCTGTCTCCCCGTGTGGACTATCTCTCCATCTCCCTCTGTGATCTCTCTCCTTTCTCCCATTAACTGTCTCCCACTCCCTTCTCCCTGTCTCCCTCTCCCTATCCCCTTCTCCCATCTCCCTGTCTCCCTCTCCCTATCCAATCTACTTGTCTCCCTCTCCCTGTCTCCCTCTCCCTTTCTCCCTCTCTCTGTCTCCCTCTCCCATCTACCTGTCTCCCTCTCCCTGTCTCCGTCTCCCTGTCTCCCTCTCCCATCTACCTGTCTCCCTCTCCCTGTCTCCGTCTCCCTTTCTCCCTCTCCCTGTCTCCCTCTCCCATCTCCCTCTCCCTTTCTCCCTCTTCTTTCACTCCTGGCTTCCTGTTCTATCTTCTCCAATCTCCCCTAGACAGTTTAATCAGTCAAAAAGCAACAGATTAATTTCCACCTGCAGCACTATTTATTCCGCCATTTTCTTCGCTTTTAACATTCGCCAACAGAGTTGGCCTGTCGGTCATTGACATGGTTGGCATGCTGGGCCTCGCGGCCCTGTGCGCCAACGAGTTCCGGCCGGTAAGTCAGACAGCCTTCCGTCTCATGCTGCCCTACCTGGGCTGGCTTAGCCTGGCCCTGTCAATCAATGTCTACGTTTGGCTGAACAACGATTCCAAGACTCTCCGCGGGGATTGAGCTTAGAGACAGCAAGCACTTGTGACACCTTGTTTATTGGCAATTCACCTATTCACCCTTGATCTATTTCATTAAGTTTTTAGTTTGACAATCTTGTCCCAGATTTATTGTAGTTGCAAGTTTAACTTTGAATACCTATTATTAAATGAGTGCCTTATTATTTTCGATAATTTGCTGTTGCTGTGCGTTTCGTAAGAATTTTTCATTTGCACAAAATGGTGCAATTCGATTTTGTTCCGCTTTTCGAATTTCGATTTTCGTGATTTGCCACGGCTCGTGAGACAAGTTTTAGTGCAAAACAAAAATAGTGTACTATTCTATACTTTAGAAATATTTCGACACAATTGTTTCCCAACGTTTTTCTATCTGTTTCTTGCTTCTTTTAAATTGCTTTCTTGGTCGTTATCGCTATAAATGGGGCTATACAGTTCCTTTTTAGGTTGTTAAAATCGCGTCGTTCGTTGTTAGGATCTCCATTTGGTTGTTAAAATCGCCCTTTTGGTTATTATAATCGCCTTTTTGGCTGTTAGAATCGCCCTTTTGGTTGTTAGAATCACCCTTTTGGTTGTTAAAATCGCCCTTTTGGTTGTTAAAATCGCCCTTTTGGTTGTTAGAATCGCCCTTTTGGTTGTTAGAATCGCCCTTTTGGTTGTTAGAATCGCCCTTTTGGTTGTTAAAATCGCCCTTTTGGTTGTTAGAATCGCCCTTTTGGTTGTTAGAATCGCCCTTTTGGTTGTTAAAATCGCCCTTTTGGTTGTTAGAATCGCCCTTTTGGTTGTTAGAATCGCCCTTTTGGTTGTTAGAATCGCCCTTTTGGTTGTTAAAATCGCCATTTTGGTTGTTAGAATCGCCCTTTTGGTTGTTAGAATAGCCCTTTTGGTTGTTAAAATAGCCCTTTTGGTTGTTTGAATAGCCATTTTTGTTGTTAAAAATCGCCTTCCTAGTGCCCTTGGCTGGAATTTCACGGAAGTCGATCGCCTTAAAACCATCCTTGTAAAGAATAGTTCAGCCAGTTCGTGAACCTCTCATTCCAGCCAATCAGCCCCTTGCCACGTAACCGAAATGTCGCCAATCTCTGACTACTTGAAGCCGGCCGCCTTTGTTCTGCTGCCTCACGTCGGTGGCATCGGAGGAGCCATAATTACGCGCTCGCAGATCCCGGTCTGGTATAGCAACTTGGTCCGCGCACCCTGGAATCCGCCAAAATGGGTATTCGGACCCGTGTGGACCAGCCTGTACACGGGCATGGGCTACGCTAGCTGGCTAGTGTACAAAGAGGCTGGACTTAAGAGTACACCTATGTACTTGTACGGTGCTCAGCTGGCTCTTAATTGGGCTTGGACGCCTATGTTTTTCGGCGCTCACAAGCAAGTTGATTGATTTTATAATAATTTAATCCACTAATTTGCTAATGTATTTAGCGGCCGTCTCCGAGGCCCCGAAAACCCTGGGGTTTGGGCCGCAGACACCAGCTGCTACTAATGTCTTGAGGGCAGCCGACAGTAGAAGCTATATAGTCTATGGTCTTAACCTCGGGGGTTTCGCGCTGCGTCCGAGGCGGCTTGAGAGGCCCATCTAGGTAATATAGCATTTTGCAAGCTAATTGAGCCTAGGAGCAAGCAATTTAAGCCTTATTGGGGGAATCAAGCTGTAGTCTGGCTTGTTGGTGCGCGTGCACTTAGATGTGCACGTCTGGCTGGTTTGGGGGTTGGGGGTTAGCGCTGCGGCGTGTGCGTGCTTAGGGTGGTTACACCCACCCCAACTTTGGCAATAAATATATTGGCGTGAGCCAGTGAGGTCTCCTCACGTTTTGATTCTCTGCAATTCAACCCACGGTCTTACACTGGTGGCAGCGGTCTCAGTATGGCCAAATCAGAGCAAGCCAGTTTATTGCCTCCAAAGTTCAGCGGCGACTCCAACGTGAGAATGTGGCTAAGCACGTTTGAGGACTTCGCCGACGACTGCGAATGGGACGACAAGAAGAAGGCAAAGAAGCTGAGACTGCTGGTGACAGGAGAAGCGCAAATCTTCGTCTGGGAGCAGCCGGCAGACGTGTCAGCCAGCTATGAAAGGCTGAAGGAGAAGCTGATCGAGTGCTTCGGCAACAGTCTGAGCTGCTACAGAGCAATGGAGGAGTTTGAAGAGCGAAAGCGACAGCCCAACGAGTCGCTGAGGGAGCTCGCTTACAGCCTGAAGCTTCTCCACCTTCGGCCCGCCCGGACGACTCCGTGGCGGCTCGGGAAAAGGACGTGAAGTTTCGTCTGATGCGCCTCCTGCCATCTGCCGTGAGAGATGCGCTGTTGAAGGACCAGGACGCGGACTCGTGTTCGCTGGCCGCCATCGTCGACAGAGCTGCGCAGCTTGAGCTGGTGAGCCACGCAACTACAGCCTCATCAGCCGCGGTGTCGGTAGAAGACAGACGGCTGAGCCAGCTGGAGCAGCAGATGCAGCAGCTGACAGCCAGCGTGCGAACGGGACCACCCGGAAGAGACAGGCGTCAGAAGGGACCCATTAAGTGCTTCAGCTGCGGCGAGCCGGGTCACATTGCTAGGCGGTGCCCAAAGGCGATCGGCAGCCGCTGCAGCCGGTGCTTAGGCAAGGGTCACTCCGCCGCGGTGTGCCCGACACCAACTGGTCAGCCGCAGGGAAACTTCTGAGGGTCGGCAGCCTGGGGCCAGCACCGACCCGCTCAAAAGGGGCCCTCAGATCAGCGCCTTCAGTCTTCGTGAAGGTGCACTTTGGCAGCGTGTCAGCGCCTGCTCTGCTCGACACCGGCGCGCAAGTTTCGTTGATGGACAAGTCACTGTTCGACAGACTGCAGTGCAAGATCGACTCCACCGACATCGGTGCGCTGCCGACGGCTGTCGACGGATCCCGGCTGCGCTGCCTTGGCCTGTCAGCAGCGGATGTTTCGATCGGCCAGACCATCCGCGTGCGCCATCGCTTCACAGTCGTGGACGGCATCCAGCCCAGCCTGATCATCGGCATGGACTTCATTGGCGAGGTGTCGCAGGCGATGACCATTGACATTAAAGAAGGCGTCGTCAGGTTCGACGGCACAGCTGTGCCTTTCAGCAGCGAGCCGGCTCGAGCAGATTGTCGCCTGGTGCCGAGTGTCCTGGTGGCGCGTGTGGCGGCAACTACGGAGCTGCCCGCCCGCAGCGAGAAGCTGGTGTGGCTCAAGGTGGATTCCAGCGGCGAGCAGGGAGTCTTTGAGCCGTCTGAGGACTTCGTGAAGTCCACTGCCGTCCTGCCGGGCCGCGTGCTGGCGGTCTCGGACGACTGCCGCATCCCGGTGAAAATGTGCAACCTTGCAGAGGAGCCCGTGCTGCTGTACGCCAACAAGGCGGTCGGCACGTTCGAAGGCGCGATGACAGACGGGGACGGTCGCCAGGAGGCGGCCCAGGAGAACCCCGTCGGTTGGAACATCAACGCGGAGCTGCCCGAACCGGATGCTGCGAGGCTGCGACAGCTGTTGGAGAGCAACGAGGACCTGTTCGCCAGGCACGAGTACGACCTGGGCACGACGGCGTTGCTGCAGCACCAAATCGAGCTGGAGCCGGGAGCGCGGCCACACCGGCAGGTCCAGCGCCGGCTGCCGCTGTCTGTGCGAGACCAGGTGGACAAGAAGATCGGTCAGATGCTGGAAAGCGGCATCATCGAACCGTCGACATCGCCATGGGCCAGCAACCTGCTGGTGGTCCGCAAGAAGAACGGCGACATCAGACTGTGCACGGACTGGCGGCAGCTCAACGCCTGCACGGTCAAGGATGCATACCCGCTGCCGCACCTGCAGCAGGCCATGGATGCGCTTGTCGGATGCTCCTGGTTCTCCACCATCGACTGCCGGCAGGGCTACCACCAGGTGGAGGTGGCGGAGGAGGACCGGTACAAGACGGCTTTCTATTCGACGCGCGGCCTGACGCAATTCTGCAAGATGGGCTTCGGGATGTGCAATGCCCCGGCGACGTTCCAGCGGCTCATGGAGCTGGTGATGTCCGGCCTGTCCTGGGAGTCCGTGCTGACTTATATCGACGACATCATTGTCTTCAGAAGGACGTTCGACGAGCACTTAGAGAGGCTGGCGGAAGTTTTTAAGCGGCTGCGAGACGCGGGACTCAAGCTGCACAAGGCCAAGAGCGCGTTCGGCCATCGCCGGGTGCTGTACCTGGGACACCTGATCAGCGAGCAGGGCATCGCACCGGATCCCGGCAAGGTCGAGGCCATTCGCAGCATGCCCAGCCCAACGACGAACGAGGAGGTGAAGCGGTTTCTTGGAATGCTGGGTTTCTACCGCCGGTTCATCCCAGGCTTCAGCCAGACGGCGAGGGTCCTGCACGACGTCAGCGTGAAATCGAGGGACTTCGCGTGGAGCAGCGACTGCGAGCGAGCGTTCCGCGAGTTGAAGGACCGGCTGACGACAGCTCCGGTGCTGCGACTGCCAGATTTCACCAAGCAGTTTGTGCTCAGCTGCGACAGCAGTCAGTTCGCCGTCGGCGCGGTGCTCAGCCAGCTGCACGGTGACGCCGAGCTGCCTGTGGCGTTCGCCTCTCGCACCCTCAACAAGGCCGAGCGCAACTACTCGGCGACCGACCGCGAGCTGCTGGCGCTTGTCTGGAGTTTGAAGCACTTCAGGACGTACCTGCTGAGTGTTCCGAGCTTCAGAGTCTACTCGGACCACCGGCCACTGCAAGGTCTGCTGGCAACGAAGGACCCCGAAGGTCGGCTGGCGCGATGGCTTTCTACGCTGCAGCAGTTTTCGTTCGAGCTGCTGTACCGGCCTGGCATGGACAACGTCGTGCCGGATGCGCTGAGCCGGGTGGCCGGCACGCGCCTGCAGCCTCGGTGGGACGACAGCCGCCTGCACGAGGAGCAACTGCAAGATCCGCTGCTGAGCAAGGCGTTCCAGGCGCTGACCGAAGGGATTGACAGCCTGTCCGATTCATGGGCGGCGCAGGTTCGCGAGCTGCTGGACGAGGCCTCGGTGAGCTCGGCGGGAGTCCTGCTGGTCGGTGGCCGGCCAGTCATTCCCGGTCATCTGCGGCCACATTTCCTGCAGCAGGCGCACTCGTGTGACCAGAGCGGACACCTCGGCGTCGACAAGACCGGAGCGAGATTGTCTGAGCGCTGCTGGTGGCCTGGTCTGCGACGGGACGTCGAGAACTGGGTGGCCAGCTGTGCGGTCTGCCTGGCCAAGAAGAGTCCAACCAAGCCGCAGAAGGCGCCGCTACAGTCGACGTGCCAGCCGACGGCTCCGTGGCAGCTGGTGCAGATCGACATCAAAGGGCCGCTTCCGCGTACGACTGATGGCAAGGCGTACATCCTGAGCATGTGCGACGCCTTCTCCAAGTGGATGGAGACGGCAGCCCTGGCGGCGATCGACGCGGTTACGGTGGCGGATGCGCTGCTCAAGTCGGTGGTTCTGCGTCACGGCGCTCCTCAGGTGCTGCACAGTGACCAGGGACGGCAATTCGAGAGCGAGGTGTTCGGCCGGCTCTGCGAGAAGCTGGGCGTCGAAAAGACGCGCACGTCGCCGTTTCATCCGAGCGGCAACGGAATCGTCGAGCGAGGCAACCGGACGCTCGGCGATATGCTGGCGACGACGGTGGCCGAGAACCAGCAGGATTGGGACAGCAAGCTGCCATATGTGACCTGGGCCTACAACACCTCCGTGCACAGCACCATCGGCCTCAGTCCGTACCAGGTCCTCCACGGCTGGCCACCGAGGCTGGATCTCGACAGCTGGCTGATAAGCGGCGACCGGCCGGCAGCCGACGGTGGACATCACGGCTTCCTGCGGCGGACTCAGGAGAACCTGCAGAGCGCCTTCGACACGGTGCACGGCCGACTGCGGAGCGCCCAGGCCGAGCGCAACCGGCTGGCCAACCAGGACTCTCGTTTGTGCCGTTCGAAGAGGGCCAGCTCGTGATGCTGCGCAACTCCGTCGTCAAGCGCGGCCAGACGCGGTGTTTGAGCGCCAAGTGGAAGGGGCCGTACCGAGTCCTGAGGCGCCTGGGCGAGGTCAATTACCGCATCCAGGACGAGACCGGCCGCAGGCGCCGGCTGGTGGTGCACCACGACCGCCTCAAGTGCTTCGTGCAGCGGCGGGCGTCACTGGAGCTTCCGGCCGCAGCAGACCACCAGCCGCCGGCCGCCGACTTCGACAACGACGGCACCGTCGCTGAGCCGCCCGGGCAGGCGGCCGATCCTGGCGGCGACGCGGTGACCTTCTGGCCCGAGCTGCAGGCAGACGAGGCACCCGAGGAGCAGCCGGCGGCACCGGCCGAGCCGGTCACGGTTCCGCGGCGGTCGGCGAGAGAGCGGCGGCCACCTGACTTGTACATGGCGGGCTTTGCTTGACTCTGGAACTGTCTTTTGCTTCTAGGGGGAAAGTAGTGTAGTCTGGCTTGTTGGTGCGCGTGCACTTAGATGTGCACGTCTGGCTGGTTTGGGGGTTGGGGTTTAGCGCTGCGGCGTGTGCGTGCTTAGGGTGGTTACACCCACCCCAACTTTGGCAATAAATATATTGGCGTGAGCCAGTGAGGTCTCCTCACGTTTTGATTCTCTGCAATTCAACCCACGGTCTTACAAAGCTATTGAAGACTTGCTTTTCATTGTCGATGACCCAAAAGGGGGTCTATAAAGCAACCAATTTTAGAAACTGGGCGCGCTATTAATCCCTTTCACAGTGCTCGTATATCCTTCACGAATAACTTCACTGAAATAACGTCTGCAAATAGATGGCATATCAAAAAAGATTGAAATTAACACTGATTTCAGAGAAACCAATCAAAACAGGCAAAGGCAAAACCATGGCATACAGTATAAGCCGAGAACAATCGTGTCTCTAAGGATGCTCATCCACTGCATCTTGGGCTGTCGTGACTGCTCTGCTCGCTAAATTCTTCGTCTGCCATATCCATGTTTGTCTAATAAAATCTGTTATTTTCTATGGTCTAAGGCTTGAACAACTATGGAAAGGATTAAAAGCGCCCAAATTGGTTGCTCCATAGACCCCTTTCGGGCCATAGACAATGGATAAATAATCAGCGGTCCCAGTGCGTGACAACGATTGTCTGGCGAGCGCCGGTAGGCGCGAGCCATAGACAAATCGTTGTCACGTGCTGCGACTGCTGATTCTTTGCATTGTTTTTCTGTTTGACGATCCTACAGACAATGCATTGTTTGTAGTAATGATTGTTCTGCATAAAATATGCGAATAATGATCGTCAAATTGCTAAACAATGAAAAGCAAGTCTTCAATAGCTTGATTTTTCCACTAAGGACTGAATTGCTTGCTCCTAGGCTCAATTGGCTTGAAAAATGCTATATAATCTGTGCATTTGGGTTTACACGCATAGAATTTAATTCAAGATATGTTTTCCATAGCAATGGTGCTTTTGTCTATGGTCCATTCGGTTCAAAGCGGCTCTATAGATTCATCCTTAGATTTTCATTCAAACATGCTAAAGTCATGCTAAAATGCTCCTTTTGTTTTTTGTATCTCTCATCTCTTTAGTGTACTTTTTATAGACCGTGTGCATACGTAATTGACGATGACTGCTACGCCTTCACACTCGCTAGCTAAGCCTTATTTGAAAATGACGCCACCTTATTTTAATGTAAGCGACCTTGAAAGTTGATCATCTTCACAACTTCACTTCATTAAAACCGCAGGGTTGGCCTCGCCTGCCTGGACCTGCTAGCAACCCTCGGTCTTGTTGTCGCCTGCGCTAAGGAGTTCTCGTCGGTGAACCAGACAGCCGGCCGTCTGATGCTGCCCTACATTGGCTGGCTGTGCCTGGCTGCAACCCTCAACATCTACATCTGGCTCTACAACGACTCGCGCACCCTTAGCGGCGAAGGTGCCTCCCAGCAGGCCAAGTCGAAGAAGTAACTGAAAAAATTTACAAGAAAGAACTTACTGCACTGTTTCCCTAGCTAATATATGGTTTTTGAATAGTGTAATTTTTCAATGTTTACTAATATTTAAGCAAGAAATTTATAGGTAGCTAGATATATATTACAGATCTCGGCAGGCTACATACAGAATCTTAAAATGCCTGCGCATTGTTTCTTTTTTGCAACACGTTTATTCAGCTAAAATGAGCCTGAGGTTTCATATTTAATACAAATTGATCATTTTTGTAGTATGTATTGCTATTAAATTTTATATACAAGCGTACTGTGCCGATTATAATTGATTATTAATCTTAAATAGTTGTTTATCAGTGATTTTCAAGAAAAAATATAGACACTTCCAACTGTATTCCTAAAACTGTGTGACATTTTTATATCAAATTTGTTTACTGATGAACTTAAAAATGTTTTTTATTTATTGTCTCTAGCCTTAATTAAAGGTAGTGCGTTTCCGGGGGATGCAGTGGGTCTTCAGGAGATGCAGTGGGTCTTCAGGAGATGCAGTGGGTCTTCAGGAGATGCAGTGGGTCTTCAGGAGATGCAGTGGGTCTTCAGGAGATGCAGTGGGTCTTCAGGAGATGCAGTGTGTCTTCAGGAGATGCAGTGGGTCTTCAGGAGATGCAGTGGGTCTTCAGGAGATGCAGTGGGTCCTCAGGAGATGCGGTGGGTTTTCTGGGGATGCAGTCAGTCTTCAGGAGATGCAGTGGGTCTTCAGGAGATGCAGTGGGTCCTCAGGAGATGCGGTGGGTTTTCTGGGGATGCAGTCAGTCTTCAGGAGATGCAGTGGGTCTTCAGGAGATGCGGTGGGTTTTCGGGAGATGCAGTGGATCTTCAGGGGATGCAGTGGGTCTTCAGGAGATGCGGTAGGTTTTCGGGAGATGCAGTGGGTCTTCAGGGAATGCAGTCAGTCTTCAGGAGATGCGGTAGGTTTTCAGATGTAGTGCGCCTTCAGGGCCTGCAGTGGGTTCAGGGACTGTAGTGGGTCTTCAGGAGATGTAGCGGACCTTCACGGGATGCAGTGGGTCTTCAGGAGATGTAGCGGACCTTCAGGGGATGCGTTGGGTTTTCTGGAGATGTAGTGGGTCTTCAGGGGACGCAGTGGGTCTTCAAGGGATGCAGTGGGTCTTCAGGAGATGCAGTGGGTCTTCAGGAGATGCAGTGGGTCTTCAGGAGATGCAGTGGGTCTTCAGGAGATGCAGTGGGTCTTCAGGAGATGCAGTGGGTCTTCAGGAGATGCAGTGGGTCTTCAGGAGATGCAGTGGGTCTTCAGGGGACGCAGTGGGTCTTCAGGAGATGCAGTGGGTCCTCAGGAGATGCGGTGGGTTTTCTGGGGATGCAGTCAGTCTTCAGGAGATGCAGTGGGTCTTCAGGAGATGCAGTGGGTCTTCAGGAGATGCAGTGGGTCTTCAGGAGATGCAGTGGGTCTTCAGGAGATGTAGTGGGTCTTCAAGGGATGCAGTGGGTCTTCAGGAGATGCAGTGGGTCTTCAGGAGATGTAGTGGGTCTTCAGGAGATGCAGTGGGTCTTCAGGAGATGCAGTGGGTCTTCAGGAGATGCAGTGGGTCTTCAGGAGATGCAGTGGGTTTTCAGGAGATGCAGTGGGTCTTCAGGAGATGCAGTGGGTCTTCAGGAGATGCAGTGGGTCTTCAGGAGATGCGGTAGGTTTTCGGGAGATGCAGTGGGTCTTCAGGGAATGCAGTCAGTCTTCAGGAGATGCGGTAGGTTTTCAGATGTAGTGCGCCTTCAGGGCCTGCAGTGGGTTCAGGGACTGTAGTGGGTCTTCAGGAGATGCAGTGGGTCTTCAGGAGATGTAGTGGGTCTTCAAGGGATGCAGTGGGTCTTCAGGAGATGCAGTGGGTCTTCAGGAGATGTAGTGGGTCTTCAGGAGATGCAGTGGGTCTTCAGGAGATGCAGTGGGTCTTCAGGAGATGCAGTGGGTCTTCAGGAGATGCAGTGGGTTTTCAGGAGATGCAGTGGGTCTTCAGGGGACGCAGTGGGTCTTCAAGGGATGCAGTGGGTCTTCAGGAGATGCAGTGGGTCTTCAGGAGATGTAGTGGGTCTTCAAGGGATGCAGTGGGTCTTCAGGAGATGCAGTGGGTCTTCAGGAGATGTAGTGGGTCTTCAGGAGATGCAGTGGGTCTTCAGGAGATGCAGTGGGTCTTCAGGAGATGCAGTGGGTCTTCAGGAGATGCAGTGGGTTTTCAGGAGATGCAGTGGGTCTTCAGGAGATGCAGTGGGTCTTCAGGAGATGCAGTGGGTCTTCAGGAGATGCGGTAGGTTTTCGGGAGATGCAGTGGGTCTTCAGGGAATGCAGTCAGTCTTCAGGAGATGCGGTAGGTTTTCAGATGTAGTGCGCCTTCAGGGCCTGCAGTGGGTTCAGGGACTGTAGTGGGTCTTCAGGAGATGCAGTGGGTCTTCAGGAGATGTAGTGGGTCTTCAAGGGATGCAGTGGGTCTTCAGGAGATGCAGTGGGTCTTCAGGAGATGTAGTGGGTCTTCAGGAGATGCAGTGGGTCTTCAGGAGATGCAGTGGGTCTTCAGGAGATGCAGTGGGTCTTCAGGAGATGCAGTGGGTCTTCAGGGGACGCAGTGGGTCTTCAAGGGATGCAGTGGGTCTTCAGGAGATGCAGTGGGTCTTCAGGAGATGTAGTGGGTCTTCAAGGGATGCAGTGGGTCTTCAGGAGATGCAGTGGGTCTTCAGGAGATGTAGTGGGTCTTCAAGGGATGCAGTGGGTCGTCAGAAAAGCAGCTTGTATTTTAAAGCATATTATTGTTCGAAAGTTTACCAGAAATAATCTACATGCAGCTCGATCACCCAAAAGTAACATAGGGTGCATAGATTGTGACTAGCAATCTACGCCCCCCGTTGGGGAGCCAAAGAAATGCAATACACGTTTTTTTAATAAGCTACATGTATCCTTGAAATCTTAAAAAATCTCCTATCAAACCTTGTAAGCCTTGACATGTCAGTAATTCCCCCCCACAAGCTTTAACATATCAACTTCCCCCCTTGACATCTCAGCCATGCCCCCAATAAGCCTTGGAAATCTAAAAATATCTGTCAACCTTCTAACCCTAACCCTAACCTAACCCTAAAGCATTGAAATTTCAGTAATTCTCTCTAAGAGTCATTATAGCACTACTACAGCATTATAGCGATTCCCTGCAAGCCTCGACATCGTAGGGATTCCCAAATGAATATCTTAACTTCGACATGAAGCTTCTTTTATTTTTTACATTACGTTTTTTTAATCAGCGATCCCTCCCCTGAGGAGGCATCAAATAATGTAATAAAAAGTTTTCAATAAACTACATGTAGCTTCTGACTTTAGCCTTGAAATCTCATTTATACCCCCGTGAGCCTTGACATCTCAGCTATTCCCCCGTAAGCCTTAACATGTCAGCGATGGCGCCCATAAACCTTGAAATCTGAAAAATCCCCTGCTAACCTTGAAACTCGATAAAATATAACCCTCAACCCACACCCGACCTAAACCTAACTTTAACCCAACATAAAGCCTTGAAATCTCAGCAATTCTTCTCCCCTAAGCCTTGACAATTTAGTGATTCCTTCTTTAAGAATCACAGCACTATAACGATTTCCACCTAGCTTTGACATCGTAGCAATTCCCAAATGAATCTTTTAACTTCGACATGACTTTTCTTTTATGTATATATAGTGCTACTTTTATTTTTTACATGACTCTTCTTCTATCAGCGCCTCCCGTGGCGAGCCAACAAAGAATGCAATAAAAAAAATTGAGTAAAGTACATGAACTTTGAATTAGCTTCTGACTTTTGCTTTGACATCTCAGAAACCCCCCCCCCGTAATCTCAGTTATTCTCTGAGAGCCTTGACGTCTCAGTTTTTCTCCCCAGCACAGCATTATAGCTGCATTTAATTTTTCCATGACACCTTTCATGTCTGACATGACGCTTCTTTTATTCTATTATGATGCTTCTTAATTTTTTAAATGACACTTTCATTAGTTTTTAAATGACGCTTCTATGATTTTTTCATGACGCTTCTATGATTTTAACATGACGCTTCTATGATTTTTTCATGACGCTTCTATGATTGTTTACATGACGCTTCTATGATTGTTTATATGACGCTTCTATGATTTTTAAAATGTCGCTTCTATGATTTTTTAAATGACGCTTCTATGATTGTTTACATAACGCTTTTATGATTTTTACATGACGCTTCTATGATTGTTTACATGACGCTTCTATGATTTTTTACATGACTCTTCTATGATTTTTACATGGCGCTTCTATGATTGTTTACATGGCGCTTCTATGATTGTTTACATGACGCTTCTATGATTGTTTATATGACGCTTCTATGATTGTTTACATGACGCTTCTATGATTGTTTACACGATGCTTCTATGATTTTTTTCATGACGCTTCTATGATTTTTTACATGACGCTTCTATGATTGTTTACATGACGCTTCTATGATTGTTTATATGACGCTTCTATGATTTTTTACATGACGCTTCTATGATTTTTTACATGACGCTTCTATGATTGTTTACACGATGCTTCTATGATTTTTTACATGACGCTTCTATGATTTTTTACATGACGCTTCTATGATTATTTCATGACGCTTCTACGATTTCTGCAGGACGCTTCAATGATTTTTACATGACGCTTCTATGATTTTTACATGACGCTTCTATGATTGTTTGCATGACGCTTCTATGATTGTTTATATGACGCTTCTATGCTTTTTACATGACGCTTCTATGATTTTTTACATGACGCTACTATGATTTTTACATTACGCTTCTATGATTGTTTACATGACGCTTCCATGATTGTTTACATGACGCTTCTATGATTTTTTACATGACGCTTCTATGATTGTTTACATGACGCTTCTATGATTTTTTACATGACGCTTCTATGATTTTTAAATGACGTTTTTTTGATTTTTATATGACGCCTCTATGATTTTTTAAATGACGCTTCTATGATTTTTATATTACGCTCTTACGATTTTTTACATGACTCTTCTATGATTTTTACATGACGCTTTAATGATTTTTTCATGACGCTTCTACGATTTTTTACAAGAAGCTTCTATGATTGTTTACATGACGCTTCTATGATTGTTTGCATGACGCTTCTATGATTGTTTACATGACGCTTCTATGATTTTTTACATGACACTTCTATGCTTTTTACATGATGCTTCCACGATTTTTTACATGACGCTTCTATGATTGTTTACATGACGCTTCTATGATTTTTTACATGACACTTCTATGCTTTTTACATGATGCTTCCACGATTTTTTACATGACACTTCTATGATTTTTTAAATGACGCTTCTACGATTTTTTACATGACGCTTTTATGATGTTTTAGATGACGCTTCTATGATTTTTTACATGACGCTTCTAAGATTTTTACATGACGCTTCTATGATTGTTTACACGATGCTTCTATGATTTTTTACATGACGCTTCTATGATTTTTTACATGACGCTTCTATGATTTTTACATGACGCTTCTATGATTTTTACATGACGCTTCTATGATTGTTTACATGACGCTTCTATGATTGTTTATATGACGCTTCTATGATTTTTTACATGACGCTTCTATGATTTTTTACATGACGCTTCTATGATTGTTTACACGATGCTTCTATGATTTTTTACATGACGCTTCTATGATTTTTTACATGACGCTTCTATGATTTTTTACATGACGCTTCTATGATTATTTCATGACGCTTCTACGATTTCTGCAGGACGCTTCAATGATTTTTACATGACACCTCTATGATTTTTACATGACGCTTCTATGATTTTTTACATGACGTTTTTTTGATTTTTATATGACGCCTCTATGATTTTTTAAATGACGCTTCTATGATTTTTATATTACGCTCTTACGATATTTTACATGACGCTTCTATGATTGTTTACACGATGCTTTTATGATTGTTTACATGACGCTTCTATGATTGTTTACATGACGCTTCTATGATTGTTTGCATGACGCTTCTATGATTGTTTACATGACGCTTCTATGATTGTTTACACGATGCTTCTATGATTGTTTACATGACGCTTCTATGATTGTTTACATGACGCTTCTATGATTGTTTGCATGACGCTTCTATGATTGTTTACATGACGCTTCTATGATTTTTTTAGTTTTCTTGGCGTTAAAGAGCTTTAATTAAAAAAACTCTACTCTCTAAAAATTCGAACCATCGTTTCTGCATTTAGCAGTTCAGTCTGTTTACCTCTAGGCTAGCTCTTATCGTTTTGATAACATGAATTCAACACTTATAATTATAAGTTTCAAAACTCCAAGCATAGAGTAAATCACACGAGGCAGTTATTACATAATCAATTTCTCAGTCAGTCAGTATCAGTTAACAATATTGTTGCGCAATCTAAATCAAGTCTGGTGCTACGCTTCCACACTGCATTTTCAATACTGTGACGCAATTCAAGTCGGAGTTACAATTCAGTTATGATGTAATCCATTTCAGAATCAGAATTCAACCAGTCAGTTTTTTCTCTAGCATTCTTACAATGCATTTCAAGTCGAAAAGTTTGCTTGACCTTTGCAAAAAAGCATGTTTTTCGAATATTTAATCGCTTTAACATGGAGCAATTTATTAGCCAAGATGCATGTACCGTCCCAGGAAAATTTCTGATCGAACAGTGCAAGTTCGAAGAAAATCGGTCCAGCCATTTTTTCTCTAATCGATTGCGTACAAACAAACAAACATCACATTTTTAGTATATGGACTAGCAATCTACGCCCCCCGTTGGGGAGCCAAAGAAATGCAATACACGTTTTTTAATAAGCTACATATTTCCTTGAAATCTTAAAAAATCTCCTGTCAAACCTTGTAAGCCTTGACATGTCAATAACTCCCCCCCACAAGCTTTAACATATCAACTTCCCCCATTGACATCTCAGCAATGCCCCCAATAAGCCTTGAAAATCTAAAAATATCTGTCAACCTTCTAACCCTAACCCTAGCCTAACCCTAACCCTAGCCTAACCCTAACCCTAACCTAACCCTAAAGCATTGAAATTTCAGTAATTCTCTCTGAGAGTCATTATAGCACTACTACAGCATTATAGCGATTCCCTGCAAGCCTCGACATCGTAGGGATTCCCAAATGAATCTCTTAACTTCGACATGAAGCTTCTTTTATTTTTTACATTACGCTTTTTTATCAGCGCCCCCCCGTGGCGAGCCAACAAAGAATGCAATAAAAAATTGAGTAAAGTACATGAACTTTGAAATAGCCTTTGACTATTGCTTTGACATCTCAGAAACCCCCCCCCCGTAATCTAAGTTATTCTCTGAGAGCATTGACATCTCAGTAATTCTCCCCAGCACAGCATTATAGCTTCATTTAATTTTTACATGACACCCTTCATGTCTGACATGACGCTTCTTTTATTCTACCATGATGCTTCTTAATATTTTAAATGACACTTTCATTACTTTTTAAATGAGGCTTCTATGATTTTTTCATGACGCTTCTATGATTTTTACATGACGCTTCTATGATTTCTTACATGACGCTTCTACGATTTTTAAGATGACGCTTCGATGATTTTTCACATGACGCTTCTATGATTGTTTACATGACGCTTCTATGATTTTTTCATGACGCTTCTATGATTTTTTAAATGACGCTTCTATGATTGTTTACATGACGCTTCTATGATTGTTTACATGACGCTTCTATGATTGTTTACATGACGCTTCTATGATTGTTTACATGACGCTTCTATGATTTTTTACATGACGCTTCTATGATTGTTTACATGACGCTTCTATGATTTTTAAATGACGCTTCTATGATTGTTTACATGGCGCTTCTATGATTGTTTACATGACGCTTCTATGATTGTTTACACGACGCTTCTATGATTTTTTACATGACGCTTCTATGATTTTTACATGACGCTTCTATGATTTTTTACATGACGCTTCTATGATTGTTTACATGACGCTTCTATGATTTTTTACATGACGCTTCTATGATTGTTTACATGACGCTTCTATGATTGTTTACATGACGCTTCTATGATTGTTTACATGACGCTTCTATGATTTTTTACATGACGCTTCTATGATTGTTTACATGACGCTTCTATGATTTTTTAAATGACGCTTCTATGATTGTTTACATGACGCTTCTATGATTGTTTACATGACGCTTCTATGATTTTTTAAATGACGCTTCTATGATTGTTTACATGGCGCTTCTATGATTGTTTACATGACGCTTCTATGATTTTTTAAATTACGCTTCTATGATTGTTTACATGACGCTTCTATGATTGTTTACATGACGCTTCTATGATTGTTTACATGACGCTTCTATGATTTTTAAATGACGCTTCAATGATTTTTTACATGACGCTTCTATGATTGTTTACATGACGCTTCTATGATTGTTTACATGACGCTTCTATGATTTTTTACATGACGCTTCTATGATTGTTTACATGACGCTTCTATGATTTTTTAAATGACGCTTCTATGATTGTTTACATGGCGCTTCTATGATTGTTTACATGACGCTTCTATGATTTTTTAAATGACGCTTCTATGATTTTTTTTAAATAACGCTTTTATGATTTTTAAATGACGCTTCAATGATTTTTTACATGACGCTTCTATGATTTTTTACATGACGCTTCTATGATTTTTAAATGACGCTTCTATGATTGTTTACATGACGCTTCTATGATTGTTTACATGACGTTTCTATGATTTTTTACATGACGCTTCTAAGACTTTTTACATGACGCTTCTATGATTGTTTACATGACGCTTCTATGATTGTTTACATGACGCTTCTATGATTGTTTACATGACGCTTCTATGATTGTTTACATGACGCTTCTATGATTGTTTACATGACGCTTCTATGATTGTTTACATGACGCTTCAATGATTTTTACATGGCGCTTCTTTTTAAAAAGTCTTTTAGTTTTCCTGACGTTGAAAAGCTTTAATTAAAAAATTATACTCTATGAAAATTCGAACCAATTCGAACCAAACTGCATTTAGCAGTTAAGTTTGTACACCTCTAGGCTAGCTGTCATCGTTTTGATAACATCAAATTTTGCACTTATATAATTCAACACTCTAAAATCCAAGCATAGAGTAAATCACACGAAGCAGTTATGACATAATCAGTTTCTCAGTCAGTCAGTATCAGTTAACAATATGGTTACGCAATTTAAATCAAGTCTGGTGCTACGCTTCCACACTGCATTTTCAATTCAAGTCGGAGCTACAATTCAGATATGATGCAATCTATTTCAGAATCAGAATTCAACCAGTCAGTTTTTTCTCTAGCATTCTTACAATGCATTTCAAGTCGAAAAGTTTGCTTGACCTTTGCAAAAAAGCATGTTTTTCGAATATTTAATGCCTTTAGCATCGAGCAATTTCTTAGCCACGATGCATGTACAGTCACGGGAAAATTTCTGATCGAACAGTGCAAGTTCGAACAAAATCTGTCCAGCCATTTTTTCTCTAATCGATCACATAGATAGATAGATAGATAGATAGACACAGACAGACCATTTTTAGTATATTGGACTAGCAATCTTCGCCCCCGTTGGGGGACATCTGGATAGAATCTCTGTTCTCTACAAGTAACAAAAAGATAGCCAAAAAAAGCCTTCACAAAGACGACAGACAAACTGCTCAAATAAAGTGTAATGCAAAAAGAAATCATCCCAAGACAGCAAGCATCCCCCAAATAGCAAGCATCCCCCAGATAGCAAGCATCCCCAAATAGTAAGCATCCACCATACAATAAGTACCCGGTAGCTAGTGCTACAATTTCCTTAGCTCTATAGTGGCTCCTTTAAAATTGGCATGACGCTTACTTTTACGTTTGAAATTGTGTAAATTTTATGTTTGACATGGTGGCTCCTAAATGTTTGACATGGTGGCTCTTTTATGTTCGACATGGTGGCTCTTTAATGTTCGACATGGTGGCTCTTTAATGTTAGGCATGGTGGCTCTTTAATGTTTGACATGGTGGCTCTTTTATGTTCGACATGGTGGCTCTTTAATGTTAGACACGGTGGCTCTTTTATGTTCGACATGGTGGCTCTTTAATGTTCGACATGGTGGCTGTTTAATGTTAGACATGATGGCTCTTTAATGTTTGACATTGCGGCTCTTTAATGTTTGACATGGTGGCTCTTTTATGTTGGACATGGTGGTTCTTTTATGTTCTACATGGTGGCTCTTTTATGCTTGACATGGTGGCTCTTTAATGTTTGACATGAGGGCTCTTTTATGTTCGACATGGTGGCTCTTTTATGCTTGACATGGTGGCTCTTTACTGTTTGACATGGAGTCACATATATGTTTGACATGGTGGCTCTTTTATGTTTGACAAGGTGGCTCTTTAATGTTTTACGAGGTGGCTCTTTAATGTTCTTCATGGTAGCTCTTTTATGTTAGACATGATGGCTTTTTAATTTTCGACATGGTAGCACTTTAATGTTAGACATGGTGGCTCTTAAATGTTTGACGTGGTGGCTCTTTTATGTTCGACATGGTGGCTCTTTAATGTTCGACATGGTGGCTTTTTAATGTTAGACATGGTGGCTCTTTAATGTTAGACATGGTGGCTCTTTAATATTCGACATGGTGGCTCTTTAATGTTAGACATGGTGGCTCTTTAATATTCGACATGGTGGCTCTATAATGTTAGACATAGTGGCTCTTTAATGTTCGACATGGTGGCTCTATAATGTTAGACATGGTGGCTCTTTAATATTCGACATGGTGGCTCTTTAATGTTTGACATTGAGGCTCTTTAATGTTTGACATGGTGGCTCTTTTATGTTGGACATGGTGGTTCTTTTATGTTCGACATGGTGGCTCTTTTATGTTTGACATGGTGGCTCTTTACTGTTTGACCTGGATTCACATATATGTTTGACATGGTGGCTCTTTTATGTTTGACATGGTGGCTTTTTTATGTTTTACATGGTGGCTCTTTAATGTTAGACATGGTGGCTCTTTAATATTCGACATGGTGGCTCTTTAATGTTAGACATAGTGGCTCTTTAATGTTCGACATGGTGGCTCTTTAATGTTAGACATGGTGGCTCTTTAATATTCGACATGGTAGCTCTTTAATATTCGACATGGTGGCTCTTTAATGTTTGACATTGAGGCTCTTTAATGTTTGACCTGGATTCACATATATGTTTGACATGGTGGCTCTTTTATGTTTGACATGGTGGCTCTTTTATGTTTGACATGGTGGCTCTTTAATGTTAGACATAGTGGCTCTTTAATGTTCGACATGGTGGCTCTTTAATGTTAGACATGGTGGCTCTTTAATATTCGACATGGTGGCTCTTTAATGTTAGACATAGTGGCTCTTTAATGTTCGACATGGTGGCTCTATAATGTTAGACATGGTGGCTCTTTAATATTCGACATGGTGGCTCTTTAATGTTTGACATTGAGGCTCTTTAATGTTTGACATGGTGGCTCTTTTATGTTGGACATGGTGGTTCTTTTATGTTCGACATGGTGGCTCTTTTATGTTTGACATGGTGGCTCTTTACTGTTTGACCTGGATTCACATATATGTTTGACATGGTGGCTCTTTTATGTTTGACATGGTGGCTTTTTTATGTTTTACATGGTGGCTCTTTAATGTTAGACATGGTGGCTCTTTAATATTCGACATGGTGGCTCTTTAATGTTAGACATAGTGGCTCTTTAATGTTCGACATGGTGGCTCTTTAATGTTAGACATGGTGGCTCTTTAATATTCGACATGGTAGCTCTTTAATGTTAGACATAGTGGCTCTTTAATGTTCGACATGGTGGCTCTATAATGTTAGACATGGTGGCTCTTTAATATTCGACATGGTGGCTCTTTAATGTTTGACATTGAGGCTCTTTAATGTTTGACATGGTGGCTCTTTTATGTTGGACATGGTGGTTCTTTTATGTTCGACATGGTGGCTCTTTTATGTTTGACATGGTGGCTCTTTACTGTTTGACATGGAGTCACATATATGTTTGACATGGTGGCTCTTTTATGTTAGACATGGTGGCTCTTTAATGTTAGACACGGTGGCTCTTTTATGTTCGACATGGTGGCTCTTTAATGTTCGACATGGTGGCTGTTTAATGTTAGACATGATGGCTCTTTAATGTTTGACATTGCGGCTCTTTAATGTTTGACATGGTGGCTCTTTTATGTTGGACATGGTGGTTCTTTTATGTTCTACATGGTGGCTCTTTTATGCTTGACATGGTGGCTCTTTAACGTTTGACATGATGGCTCTTTTATGTTCGACATGGTGGCTCTTTTATGCTTGACATGGTGGCTCTTTACTGTTTGACATGGAGTCACATATATGTTTGACATGGTGGCTCTTTTATGTTTGACAAGGTGGCTCTTTAATGTTTTACGAGGTGGCTCTTTAATGTTCTTCATGGTAGCTCTTTTATGTTAGACATGATGGCTTTTTAATTTTCGACATGGTAGCACTTTAATGTTAGACATGGTGGCTCTTAAATGTTTGACGTGGTGGCTCTTTTATGTTCGACATGGTGGCTCTTTAATGTTCGACATGGTGGCTTTTTAATGTTAGACATGGTGGCTCTTTAATGTTAGACATGGTGGCTCTTTAATATTCGACATGGTGGCTCTTTAATGTTAGACATGGTGGCTCTTTAATATTCGACATGGTAGCTCTTTAATGTTAGACATAGTGGCTCTTTAATGTTCGACATGGTGGCTCTTTAATGTTAGACATGGTGGCTCTTTAATATTCGACATGGTGGCTCTTTAATGTTAGACATAGTGGCTCTTTAATGTTCGACATGGTGGCTCTTTAATGTTAGACATGGTGGCTCTTTAATATTCGACATGGTAGCTCTTTAATGTTAGACATAGTGGCTCTTTAATGTTCGACATGGTGGCTCTATAATGTTAGACATGGTGGCTCTTTAATATTCGACATGGTGGCTCTTTAATGTTTGACATTGAGGCTCTTTAATGTTTGACATGGTACTCTTTTATGTTGGACATGGTGGTTCTTTTATGTTCGACATGGTGGCTCTTTTATGTTTGACATGGTGGCTCTTTACTGTTTGACATGGAGTCACATATATGTTTGACATGGTGGCTCTTTTATGTTAGACATGGTGGCTCTTTAATGTTAGACACGGTGGCTCTTTTATGTTCGACATGGTGGCTCTTTAATGTTCGACATGGTGGCTGTTTAATGTTAGACATGATGGCTCTTTAATGTTTGACATTGCGGCTCTTTAATGTTTGACATGGTGGCTCTTTTATGTTGGACATGGTGGTTCTTTTATGTTCTACATGGTGGCTCTTTTATGCTTGACATGGTGGCTCTTTAATGTTTGACATGATGGCTCTTTTATGTTCGACATGGTGGCTCTTTTATGCTTGACATGGTGGCTCTTTACTGTTTGACATGGAGTCACATATATGTTTGACATGGTGGCTCTTTTATGTTTGACAAGGTGGCTCTTTAATGTTTTACGAGGTGGCTCTTTAATGTTCTTCATGGTAGCTCTTTTATGTTAGACATGATGGCTTTTTAATTTTCGACATGGTAGCACTTTAATGTTAGACATGGTGGCTCTTAAATGTTTGACGTGGTGGCTCTTTTATGTTCGACATGGTGGCTCTTTAATGTTCGACATGGTGGCTTTTTAATGTTAGACATGGTGGCTCTTTAATGTTAGACATGGTGGCTCTTTAATATTCGACATGGTGGCTCTTTAATGTTAGACATGGTGGCTCTTTAATATTCGACATGGTGGCTCTATAATGTTAGACATAGTGGCTCTTTAATGTTCGACATGGTGGCTCTATAATGTTAGACATGGTGGCTCTTTAATATTCGACATGGTGGCTCTTTAATGTTTGACATTGAGGCTCTTTAATGTTTGACATGGTGGCTCTTTTATGTTGGACATGGTGGTTCTTTTATGTTCGACATGGTGGCTCTTTTATGTTTGACATGGTGGCTCTTTACTGTTTGACCTGGATTCACATATATGTTTGACATGGTGGCTCTTTTATGTTTGACATGGTGGCTTTTTTATGTTTTACATGGTGGCTCTTTAATGTTAGACATGGTGGCTCTTTAATATTCGACATGGTGGCTCTTTAATGTTAGACATAGTGGCTCTTTAATGTTCGACATGGTGGCTCTTTAATGTTAGACATGGTGGCTCTTTAATATTCGACATGGTAGCTCTTTAATATTCGACATGGTGGCTCTTTAATGTTTGACATTGAGGCTCTTTAATGTTTGACCTGGATTCACATATATGTTTGACATGGTGGCTCTTTTATGTTTGACATGGTGGCTCTTTTATGTTTGACATGGTGGCTCTTTAATGTTAGACATAGTGGCTCTTTAATGTTCGACATGGTGGCTCTTTAATGTTAGACATGGTGGCTCTTTAATATTCGACATGGTGGCTCTTTAATGTTAGACATAGTGGCTCTTTAATGTTCGACATGGTGGCTCTATAATGTTAGACATGGTGGCTCTTTAATATTCGACATGGTGGCTCTTTAATGTTTGACATTGAGGCTCTTTAATGTTTGACATGGTGGCTCTTTTATGTTGGACATGGTGGTTCTTTTATGTTCGACATGGTGGCTCTTTTATGTTTGACATGGTGGCTCTTTACTGTTTGACCTGGATTCACATATATGTTTGACATGGTGGCTCTTTTATGTTTGACATGGTGGCTTTTTTATGTTTTACATGGTGGCTCTTTAATGTTAGACATGGTGGCTCTTTAATATTCGACATGGTGGCTCTTTAATGTTAGACATAGTGGCTCTTTAATGTTCGACATGGTGGCTCTTTAATGTTAGACATGGTGGCTCTTTAATATTCGACATGGTAGCTCTTTAATGTTAGACATAGTGGCTCTTTAATGTTCGACATGGTGGCTCTATAATGTTAGACATGGTGGCTCTTTAATATTCGACATGGTGGCTCTTTAATGTTTGACATTGAGGCTCTTTAATGTTTGACATGGTGGCTCTTTTATGTTGGACATGGTGGTTCTTTTATGTTCGACATGGTGGCTCTTTTATGTTTGACATGGTGGCTCTTTACTGTTTGACCTGGATTCACATATATGTTTGACATGGTGGCTCTTTTATGTTTGACATGGTGGCTTTTTTATGTTTTACATGGTGGCTCTTTAATGTTAGACATGGTGGCTCTTTAATATTCGACATGGTGGCTCTTTAATGTTAGACATAGTGGCTCTTTAATGTTCGACATGGTGGCTCTTTAATTTTAGACATGGTGGCTCTTTAATATTCGACATGGTAGCTCTTTAATGTTAGACATAGTGGCTCTTTAATGTTCGACATGGTGGCTCTATAATGTTAGACATGGTGGCTCTTTAATATTCGACATGGTGGCTCTTTAATGTTTGACATTGAGGCTCTTTAATGTTTGACATGGTGGCTCTTTTATGTTGGACATGGTGGTTCTTTTATGTTCGACATGGTGGCTCTTTTATGTTTGACATGGTGGCTCTTTACTGTTTGACCTGGATTCACATATATGTTTGACATGGTGGCTCTTTTATGTTTGACATGGTGGCTTTTTTATGTTTTACATGGTGGCTCTTTAATGTTAGACATGGTGGCTCTTTAATGTTCGACATGGTGGCTCTTTAATGTTCGACATGGTGGCTCTTTAATGGTCGACATGATGGCTCTTTAATGTTCGACATGGTGGCTCTTTAATGTTTGACATTGAGGCTCTTTAATTTTTGACATTGTGCTTTTTTGTGTTTAGCATTTGTGTTTTTAAGGTTTTTGAATAAAAAAATCTTTTTGCACTACTAAGATTCGAACCCAGGTCGCTGCATTAGCAGTCCAGTCTGTTCGCATCTATGCTATCTCTTGTCAATTGGAATACGTGAATTGTGGCCCTTATAATTAAATTCTTATAGCAAATCGGTTAGAGTAAAAAGTTATGACATAATCAATTTCTCAGTCAGCCAGTATCAGTGTCAATTTAAGTTAGCAATATTGTTACGCAATTTAAATCAAGTTTTGTGTGCATTTGTTCGGCACTGTTTTCAACTGGTTGTGATGTAATCTTTATCACAATTGGAATTCAGTCAGTCAGTTTTTTCTCTAGCATTCTTACAATGCATTTCAGGTCGAAAGAGCTGCTTGACCTTTGCAAAAAAGCATGTTTTTCGAATATTTAATCCCTTTAATATTGAGCAATTTCTTAGCCAAGATGCATGTACCGTCCCAGGAAAATTTCTGATCGAATGGTGCAAGTTTGAAGAAAATCGGTTGAGCCATTTTTTCTGAAATCTATCGCATACCTACCTACCTACCTACCCACAGACAACTCATTTTTAGTATATAGGACTAGCAATCTTCGCCCCCCGATGGGGGACATCTGGATAGAATCTCTGTTCTCTACAATTAACAAAAAGACAGCCAAAAAATCCTTCACAAAGACAACAGACAAACTGCTCAAATGAAGTGAATTGCAATAAGAAATCTTCCCAAGACCACAAGCATCCCCCAGATAGCAAGCATCCTCCAGATAGCAAGCATTCTCCCAGATAGCAAGCATTTCCCAGATAGCAAGCATCCCCAAGATAGCAAGCATCCTCCAGATAGCAAGCATCCCCCAGATAGCAAGCATCCCCCAGATAGCAAGCATCCCCCAGATAGCAAACATCCCCAGATAGCAAGCATTCCCCAGATAGCAAGCATTCCGCAGATAGCAAGCATCCCCCAGATAGCAAGCATCCCCAAGATAGCAAGCATCCCTCAGATAGCAAGCATACCCCAAGATAGCAAGCATCCCTCAGATAGCAAGCATACCCCAGATAGCAAGCATCCCCCAGATAGCAAGCATCACTCAGATAGCAAGCATCCCTCAGATAGCAAGCATCCACCAGATAGCAAGCATCCCCCAGATAGCAAACATCCCCCAGATAGCAAGCATCCCCCAGATAGCAAGCATTCCCCAGATAGCAAGCATTCCCCAGATAGCAAGCATCCCCCAGAAAGCAAGCATCCTCCAAATAGCAAGCATCCCCAAGATAGATAGCATCCCCAAATAGCAACCATCCACCAGACAATAAGTAGCTAGAGCGACAATTTCCTTAGCTTTATAGTGGCTCCTTTAAATTGGCATGGCGCTTTATACCTTTACATTTGAAATTGGATATCTTGAATGTTTGACATGGTGGCTCTTTTATGTTTGACATAGTGGCTCTTCTATGTTTGACATGGTGGCTCTTTTATGTTTGACATAGTGGCTCTTTTATGTTCGACATGGTGGCTCTTCTATGTTTGACATGGTGGCTTTTTTAGGTTTGACATGGTGGCTCTTTTATGTTTGACATGTTGACTTTTTTATGTTCGACACGGTGGCTTTTTAATGTTCGACATGGTGGCTCTTTTAGGTTTGAACCGGTGGCTCTTTAATGTTTGACATGGTGGCTCTTTAATGTTCGACATGGTGGCTCTTTTATGTTCGACATGGTGGCTCTTTAATGTTTGACATGGTGGCCCTTTAATGGTTAACATGGCGGCTCTTTAATTTTCGAAATGGTGGCTCCTTAATTTTCGAAATGGTGGCTGTTTTATGTTTGACATGGTGGCTCTTTAATGTTCGACATGGTGGCTCTTTAATGTTTGACATGGTGTCTGTTTTATGTTTGATATGGTGGCTCTTTAATGTTCGACATGGTGGCTCTTTAATGTTTGACATGGTAACTCTTTTATGTTTGATATGGTGGCTCTTTAATGTTCGACATGGTGGCTCTTTAATGTTCGACATGGTGGCTCTTTAATGTTCGACATGGTGGCTCTTTAATTTTTAACATGGTGACTCTTTTATGTTCGACATGGTGGCTCTTTTATGTTTGACATAGTGGCTCTTCTATGTTTGACATGGTGGCTCTTTAATGTTTGACATGGTGGCTCTATTATGTTTGACATGGTGGCTCTTCTATGTTTGACATGGTGGCTTTTTTAGGTTTGACATGGTGGCTCTTTTATGTTTGACATGTTGGCTTTTTAATGTTCGACATGGTGGCTTTTTAATGTTCGACATGGTGGCTCCTTTAGGTTTGAAATGGTGGCTCTTTAATATTTGACAAGGTGGCTCTTTAATGTTCGACATGGTGGCTCTTTTAGGTTTGAACCGGTGGCTCTTTAATGTTTGACATGGTGTCTGTTTTATGTTTGACATGGTGGCTCTTTAATGTTCGACATGGTGGCTCTTTAATGTTCGACATGGTGGCTCTTTAATTTTTAACATGGTGACTCTTTTATGTTCGACATGGTGGCTCCTTAAGGTTTGAAATATTGGCTCTTTAATGTTTAACATGGTGGCTTTTCTATGTTCGACATGGTGGCTTTTCTATGTTCGACATGGTGGCTCTTGTATGTTCGACATGGTGGCTCTTTTAATGGTCGACATGGTGGCTCTTTAATGTTCTTCATGTTGGCTCTTTTATGTTTGACATGGTGGCTTTTTTATGTTTGACATGGTGGCTCTTTTATGTTCTACATAGCTGCTCTTTTATGTTCGACATTGTGGCTCTTGTATGTTCGACAGGGTCGCTCTTTTAGGTTTGAAATGGTGGCTCTTTAATATTTGACAAGGTGGCCCTTTAATGTTTAACATGGCGGCTCTTAAATTTTCGAAATGGTGGCTGTTTTATATTTGACATGGTGGCTCTTTAATGTTCGACATGGTGGCTCTTTAATGTTCTTAATGGTGTCTGTTTTATGTTTGACATGGTTGCTCTTTTATGTTCGACATGGTGGCTCTTTAATTTTTAACATGGTAACTCTTTTATGTTTGATATGGTGGCTCTTTTATGTTCGACATGGTGGCTCTTGTATGTTCGACATGGTGGCTTCTTTAGGTTTGAAATGGTGGCTCTTTAATATTTGACAAGGTGGCTCTTTAATGTTCGACATGGTGGCTCTTTTAGGTTTAACATGGTGGCTCTTTAATATTTGACAAGGTGGCTCTTTAATGTTTGACATGGTGGCTTTTTAATGTTCGACATGGTGGCTCTTTAATGTTTGACATGGTAACTCTTTTATGTTTGATATGGTGGCTCTTTTATGTTCGACATGGTGGCTCTTTAATGTTTGACATGGTGGCTCTTTAATGTTTGACATGGTAACTCTTTTATGTTTGATATGGTGGCTCTTTAATGTTCGACATGGTGGCTCTTGTATGTTCGACATGGTGGCTTCTTTAGGTTTGAAATGGTGGCTCTTTAATATTTGACAAGGTGGCTCTTTAATGTTTGACATGGTGGCTCTTTAATGTTTGACATGGTGGCTCTTTTAGGTTTGAAATGGTGGCTTTTTAATGTTTGACAATGTGGCTCTTTAATGTTTGACATGGTGGCTTTTTAATGTTCGACATGGTGGCTCTTTTAGGTTTGAACCGGTGGCTCTTTAATGTTTGACATGGTGGCTCTTTAATGTTTGACATGGTGTCTGTTTTATGTTTGACATGGTGGCTCTTTAATGTTCGACATGGTGGCTCTTTTAGGTTTGAACCGGTGGCTCTTTAATGTTTGACATGGTGGCTCTTTAATGTTTGAAATGGTGGCTCTTTAATGTTCGACATGGTGGCTCTTTAATTTTTAACATGGTGACTCTTTTATGTTCGACATGGTGGCTCCTTTAGGTTTGAAATATTGGCTCTTTAATGTTTAACATGGTGGCTTTTCTATGTTCGACATGGTGGCTTTTCTATGTTCGACATGGTGGCTCTTGTATGTTCGACATGGTGGCTCTTTTATGTTCGACATGGTGGCTCTTGTATGTTCGACAGGGTCGCTCTTTTAGGTTTGAAATGGTGGCTCTTTAATATTTGACAAGGTGGCCCTTTAATGTTTAACATAGCGGCTCTTAAATTTTTGAAATGGTGGCTCCTTAATTTTCGAAATGGTGGCTGTTTTATATTTGACATGGTGGCTCTTTAATGTTCTTAATGGTGTCTGTTTTATGTTTGACATGGTGGCTCTTTAATTTTTAACATGGTGGCTCTTTTAGGTTTGAAACGGTGGCTCTTTAATGTTTGACATGGTGACTCTTTAATGTTTGACATGGTGGCTTTTCTATGTTCGACATGGTGGCTCTTGTATGTTCGACATGGTGGCTTCTTTAGGTTTGAAATGGTGGCTCTTTAATATTTGACAAGGCGGCTCTTTAATGTTCGACATGGTGGCTCTTTAATGTTTGACATGGTGGCTCTTTTAGGTTTGAAATGGTGGGTCTTTAATGCTTGACAATGTGGCTCTTTAATGTTTGACATGGTGGCTCTTTAATGTTCGACATGGTGGCTCTTTAATGTTTGACATGGTAACTCTTTTATGTTTAATATGGTGGCTCTTTTATGTTCGACATGGTGGCTCTTTAATGTTTGACATGGTGGCTATTGAATGTTTGACATGGTAACTATTTTAGGTTTGAAATGGTGGGTCTTTAATGCTTGACAATGTGGCTCTTTAATGTTTGACATGGTAACTCTTTTATGTTTGATATGGTGGCTCTTTTATGTTCGACATGGTGGCTCTTTAATATTTGACAAGGTGGCTCTTTAATGTTTGACATGGTGGCTCTTTAATGTTCGACATGGTGGCTCTTTAATGTTTGACATGGTAACTCTTTTATGTTTGATATGGTGGCTCTTTTATGTTCGACATGGTGGCTCTTTAATGTTTGACATGGTGGCTCTTTAATGTTTGACATGGTAACTCTTTTATGTTTGATATGGTGGCTCTTTAATGTTCGACATGGTGGCTCTTGTATGTTCGACATGGTGGCTTCTTTAGGTTTGAAATGGTGGCTCTTTAATATTTGACAAGGTGGCTCTTTAATGTTTGACATGGTGGCTCTTTAATGTTTGACATGGTGGCTCTTTTAGGTTTGAAATGGTGGCTTTTTAATGTTTGACAATGTGGCTCTTTAATGTTTGACATGGTGGCTTTTTAATGTTCGACATGGTGGCTCTTTTAGGTTTGAACCGGTGGCTCTTTAATGTTTGACATGGTGGCTCTTTAATGTTTGACATGGTGTCTGTTTTATGTTTGACATGGTGGCTCTTTAATGTTCGACATGGTGGCTCTTTTAGGTTTGAACCGGTGGCTCTTTAATGTTTGACATGGTGGCTCTTTAATGTTTGAAATGGTGGCTCTTTAATGTTCGACATGGTGGCTCTTTAATTTTTAACATGGTGACTCTTTTATGTTCGACATGGTGGCTCCTTTAGGTTTGAAATATTGGCTCTTTAATGTTTAACATGGTGGCTTTTCTATGTTCGACATGGTGGCTTTTCTATGTTCGACATGGTGGCTCTTGTATGTTCGACATGGTGGCTCTTTTATGTTCGACATGGTGGCTCTTGTATGTTCGACAGGGTCGCTCTTTTAGGGTTGAAATGGTGGCTCTTTAATATTTGACAAGGTGGCCCTTTAATGTTTAACATAGCGGCTCTTAAATTTTTGAAATGGTGGCTCCTTAATTTTCGAAATGGTGGCTGTTTTATATTTGACATGGTGGCTCTTTAATGTTCTTAATGGTGTCTGTTTTATGTTTGACATGGTGGCTCTTTAATTTTTAACATGGTGGCTCTTTTAGGTTTGAAACGGTGGCTCTTTAATGTTTGACATGGTGACTCTTTAATGTTTGACATGGTGGCTTTTCTATGTTCGACATGGTGGCTCTTGTATGTTCGACATGGTGGCTTCTTTAGGTTTGAAATGGTGGCTCTTTAATATTTGACAAGGTGGCTCTTTAATGTTCGACATGGTGGCTCTTTAATGTTTGACATGGTGGCTCTTTTAGGTTTGAAATGGTGGGTCTTTAATGCTTGACAATGTGGCTCTTTAATGTTTGACATGGTGGCTCTTTAATGTTCGACATGGTGGCTCTTTAATGTTTGACATGGTAACTCTTTTATGTTTAATATGGTGGCTCTTTTATGTTCGACATGGTGGCTCTTTAATGTTTGACATGGTGGCTATTGAATGTTTGACATGGTAACTATTTTAGGTTTGAAATGGTGGGTCTTTAATGCTTGACAATGTGGCTCTTTAATGTTTGACATGGTAACTCTTTTATGTTTGATATGGTGGCTCTTTAATGTTTGACATGGTGGCTCTTCTATGTTCGACATGGTGGCTCTTCTATGTTCGACATGGTGGCTCTTTAATTTTTAACATGGTAACTCTTTTATGTTCGATATGGTGGCTCTTTTATGTTCGACATGGTGGTTCTTTAATGTTCGACATGGTGGCTCCTTTAGGTTTGACATGGTGGCTCTTCTATTGCGCTTTTTTTATGTTTAGCAGTTTTTTAGTTTTTAAGGTGTTTTAATAAAAAAATTATTTTGCGCTTCTAAGACTCGAACCCAGGTCGCTACATTAGCATTCCAGTCTGTTCGCATCAGGGCTATCTCTTTTCAATTGGAGAACATGAATTGTGGCCCTTATAATTCAATTCTTACAGCAAGTCAATTGGAGTAAAAAGTTATGACATAATCAATTTCTCAGTCAGCCAGTATCAGTCTCACTTCGAGTTAGCAATATGGTTACGCAATTTCAATCAAGTCGTGTGTGCATTTCTTCGGCACTGTTTTCAACTTGTTGTGATGCAATCTTTATCAGAATTGAAATTCAGTCAGTCAGTTTTTTCTCTAGCATTCTTACAATGCATTTCAAGTCGAAAATTTTGCTTGACCTTTGCAAAAAAGCGTGTTTTTCGAATATTTAATCCCTTTAACATTGAGCAATTTCTTAGCCAAGATGCATGTACTGTGCCAGGAAAATTTCTGATCGAATGATGCAAGTTTGAAGAAAATCGGTTGAGCCGTTTTTTCTGAAATCAATCGCATACCCATATACATACATACATACAGACAACTCATTTTTAGTATATAGGATTTGCACTATACACAATATATAAAATCTGTAAGCAACAGGGCAGCTAGAGAGATTAGCCATTTCTAAGTCAGGTGTTACTGCCCAACTGCAGCACTTTCATTTTAGCTGTGTCTTGATTATCCGTGCCGAACTCTTTTGATCCTTGGGTGGGGTTAAATTCCATGCTGCTCTGACGTTATCTATAACTGACCATTTTACCTTAAGAGAAGACATAGAGAGAGATACTTCACTGCGTCTAAGTCTGTAGCGTTGCAACTACGTTTTTAGATAAAGCTTGCTGCAAAAATCATTTTCAATAAGTGTCATTTGAGTGCACACAACTAGAAGCATTTTTTATCAGGTTTTGGTAACTCAGGAAATTTTTTATAGTTTTTTGGTAATTATACTACAGTTTGATTGTAGGTAGTAAGTAGTAAGCTAGAATTTTTTGTTGAACTTTCTTATTAGAAAGTAAATCTGATTTTACAACTGGTACATGTAATTTAATAGGATGGCCAGATATAAAGAAATTCATGCCAGCAAAGGGCGGAGAGGGAGTCGCGCTCATGATAGCTTGACAAGCGGGGCCTTGCACTCTGTTAAGAGCTTCAAGCTGAACCCCTTTCACCGCCAGGGCACTGTTCCAAAGGCAAAAGAGATGGCCGGTCTTATGAGGCCCCAGGTAGCACCGAAAGCTCTGCGGATCTGCGGGAGAGTCGCGAAAACTTTTATGGGCTTTCATTTGGATGTGTGAAGTCTGTTGCGATGCGAAATTGAGCAGACAGAAACTTAGCCCTGTCACACTTGTCGCACTTGAGCTCAAAACGATAGCTCGTATATTTCTTGGGTAGACTTTAGAAGGTTAATCGTACAAAATTCAGTCTGCTCCTATTGATCATAATAGGCCATCTTGGGGATTCTGCTCAGCTCCCTTTTCATCTCCCGGAACGCTTCATCATGCGCGCTATTGACTCCAGAAGAATTCATTTTTTGGCCTTCAGTACATGTAGGTCTCGCAGTGACTGTGCACAGAAAGAGACTTGTTGACGAGACCAAAGATGAAAGCAGATCAGTCAAGTTTCCTTGGCTTAGATACGAGTAGTTAGAAATATGGCTCTGCTTATACCTGGGTAAATACAGTAAGTAGTAAGTTGAGTCTAATTGAAATCCTGCAAACTCCAAGTGTGCAGGATTTCCCGCATACTGACGCAGATCGACACATCCCAGGGGTTAGAAAAATTGGGGCGTACCCCTCTTGGGGGGGTGACAGCTTTAGGGACTTTGGTTTGGACATGTGAGGTCCATCTCAGACTGCAGCGGTTTGCCCAGCGCTCGGCATGGTGGTTGAAGGCTTGGAGGAGGTGTCTTAGGACCGCGGTTGATGGTTCAGCCATAGGGGTGGTAACAGCGTCCGTATATCGGACCTTCTGTACCGGGTCAGGACACGGGCTGCTGAGCAAATCTTCCATGACCACGTTCTAGAGAATTGGGCCGAGGAATCCACCTTGCGGTCCACCTTTCTGGGCCTCCACATAGCAGGAGTGCCCAAGGACGTGCAAGGTGGTAGTCCGATGAGAGACCATCCCATATAACAAAATTACGCTGCCAATAGAAAGTTAGACGTCTTCAATGCGTATTTTTTAGGTCGAGGAACGTCCGCGAGACGTATCCAATGCATTTATGATCCTCCAAGAAGCTGGTTTCTGCAAAAAAGGAGAATAAATATGTTTCTATTACTATTTATTACTCGTGTGAGACAGTGGCTTGCAACAGAAGACAATGGCGCTCAATTCAACGCAGTGGCCTTGACTTCTTTGACTTAGCAGCAGTGTGTTCCGTAGACACAGTGGGGAGGCGAGGTTTGCCCATTCCGCTAGCCCCTGAAGGCCCGCAGACAGGCAGAGGCGTGGGGCCGGTCAGGGTGGTCCGCCGGTCCGTCCTGCCGCATGATCTTTCGTAGGGAAAAAAGTGGCTCGTCATGTCGCCCGAATAAATTGGATGAGCCATGAGATACTGTCGGGCCAGCAGAACTCGTCAATAGACGGGTTCGGCCCGAGATAGCGCAGCCGGTCTCTGGTAAAGAAAAGGCAGTGACAAACAAAGTGCAGAGCATCTTCATGGTCGTATTCGCAAAAAGGGCAAATTTCACTATTGAGGTCACCTCAGAGGAAGAAGTGCCTGGCGAGGTAGCCATGGCTGGTAAGGGTCATGACGAGGGTGCGATTATCCATCTGGTTTTGGTTCATAACGACGTTCCTGAGCCTGCAATAGGGGCACGGAACCACGGCTCGTGATTGCCGGCAGTTCTGGGTGCCTGCCCATCTGTCCATGTGAAGGGAATCAGCCTAGTCATCGATCTGACGAATAATGACCGCAGAAGGGATACGCTCGTAGGGACCACGGGCTCAGGGCCTAGGAAGGAGGGTGTCTGCCAACCACATGTACTTCCCCGGGAACCCTGCGTGCCCTGGGATCCACTTCAGCCTTGAAAGTATTGCTACTGGCCAGGAGGTTGAGCTCCCGAGCGTAGCCAGCGACTGTCCGGAAGTTCGTGGTGGTGTAGCAAAGGGCCTGTAAAACCGATTGGCTGACAGAGTTGATGACGATAGTCTCTTATCTCGTACCCTTGGCATTCAGTTCTGCGCCGCAAGAGCTGATAGCAAGGACTTCGTTCTGGAAGACGGTAGAGAGTCTGCCAGTGTGCTGGCCATGCGTGGCAATGACGCAGCCGTTGACGATGATGCAGAACCCAAATCCAGCGTAGCCGTCTTTGATGGTTCCATCCGTGTTGCAATGGACCTTCTGTAAATTCCAGTGGTCAGTGGCAGCATCCTTGAGGGGATGTGACTTTGTAGCGGTCAAAGAGGTTGAGAGTGCGGGGTTCACCGTCAGATAAGACGTGGAGCCCACCGCCGTCTCTCAAGTCTTGAGGCAGAGGTCGGTGTGAGGCAGGAGCTTGCGCTTAGCCATATCCCTATGGGGCAGGAAACGAATGCCGGCGTCAATAAGACGGCGGGCAGTCTTAGCCGCAATTCCCTTGCGGACAAAGATGTCCAGCGGGGGAATCTTGAGGAAGGCGTTGAGGCCATCGAAGGAGCAGATAGGGGATGCTCATGATCATGCGGCATGCGCGCCCTTGCGCTCTCCTGAGAGTCCTCAGGCAGGTCCTCATCTGCAGGGCGCTAGCCCAGATCAGGCCGCCGTACGAGATAGCAGGCCTAACCATTGCAGTGTAGATCCACCAGAGGCGCTTGGGGTTGAGCCCCCAGGTGGTGCCCGACGGCCCTATGCAGCTACGCGAGAACTGCAAAGGCCCTCTGGGCTTTAGCCTGAACGTGGGTGACCAGTTCAGCCTGTGATCCAGGGTAATCCCTAGACATTTAGTCTGCTGGCAGAAGGGGATTTCCCTTCCGTAAAGCGTGAGCGGCCGAATCTGCCACTTGGTCCTGCTGGTGAACATGATCGCCGTCGTCTTAGTCTTAGAGAGCTTTAGACCAGAAGGATCCGACCGCCCATTGCTCTGAATGAAATTCTGGATGAAATTCTGAAGGAGGTCCCTGACGGTGTCAGGGGACGGACAAAACACCACTGCGGAGACATCGTCCACATATCCTACTTTCAGAATGGGGTCAGGCCGAGCATCCCGAAGGAGCTAATCAACCATATTCCAGAGAACTGGAGACAGCACCCCACCTTGCGGGCTACATTTGCAGACGGGGATCGTCCTCTGGTAGACCAGCGAGCTATAGCCGTGCGATGGTTGATCATGTACATGATCCATCTGGTGAGATGTGAGTGCGTTGGCCTTTTACAGAGGGCTCTCCGGAAAGCCTCGAAGAGGACGTTATCGAAGGCGCCAATGACGTTCAGGAAGATCCCCAGAGCGAAGTCGTTGCCAAGCACGGCCTTCTCTAATTTATCGACCAGGACGTGTAGCGCGCTTTCGGTGGAGCGACCCGCCCGAAAAAGTCATTTAAGCTTTGAAGGGCATAAAGGAGGTAGCTGCTCTTACGATGCGTCACCTCCGTGATGATAGAGGCAGCCAGCGCGTGACCTCCTCAAAGTGATCCGGGCGGTCAGGTTAGTCGGCTAGTTGGGAAAAACGCATGGAGCATCGTATGAAGCGTTTCCCTTGAGTTATGCGTGGGCGTGCCATCGGAGCGTTTTATCGAGGAAAGCTTAGACATTTTTTGTCCAGCGTAAGCGCATTCACGACTCGTAAAATCATGGATTGCTTCATGATAGGCGGCTTGGTCCGCTGGGCTCTTGGTTTTAGTTGCTCTGCGGTGGAGTCTCTTAGCTCTGCCGAGCTCTGCCGAGGTGGCCGAGCTCGGGATTCCACCACGGCGCAGATTTTTCCCTTTACGAGTATAGGCTTTTAAAGGGCAGGATGCCTCAAAGGCGGCAGTTAGCATTTATGTCAGCACAGTCGCGCACGTCGTGATCGTGGATAGTTGCACCGAATATTGATGGAACTCCTTCAGGGCGAATCTAAAGGTATCCTAATCAGTTTTTTTGGCGTTCCGTCTCCACGTAACACGATTCACGCTGCGCGCGGCCATCAGGTTGAAGGAGATGAACTTGTAATCGGAGACGGATGACGCCGGAGGCACCCGCCTCGCCCCAGTGCTTTGGTAGAGCCTGGATGTTGCCAGTGTGGCATCGATCACCTCCGAAAATCGTCCGTTGTCAAAGATAGGACCCAGAAATGCAAAAATCGAGGGTCGTGGAGGCAACAGAGGCGCTAGGAGGTTAATGCCTCCCGTGGACCCGTAGGAGGTTAATGATTAATGCCCGTGCTGCCCCAGTGAGTATGTTGGTCGTTGATATCGCCGGCAACCATGAGCTCCTATGTTTTTGCGGAGCAGAGCTCGTCTAACGTATAGAGGGTTCTGGGGACGACAACAACATCGCCTGGTAAGGTAAAACCGAGGCAACGAGGGTGATTTTCCCAGGAAAGAGGTCCTCAGATTGGCTGACGCAGATGTCCCTGTTAGACAGGTCCAATCTGAGCCACGCGCTGGGTGTTTTAGCCGCAAAGATTCAGGCTCTGGGAGGCTGACTGGCCTCGCGTGGGTAAATATAGAAACAATAGTAGCCGGAAGGGGCGTTCTAAGGCTTATCTTTTAGGCTCCAGGTTTCCTGCACGAGTTCGGCATGTCGTCCAGCATGTCGAGCTCGGCGTAACGCACAAGGTTGACCGAGGCTACTAAGCAGTGCTACAGATTAATCTGCAGGCATCGGATTCCCTGGCTGCTGATCATTATCACGTGGAGCAGCGAAATCGTGGAGCAGGTCATCCTCCTTCTTTTCAGAGGTGATTGGCCTGCAGACCTCCATGGGAGCTTTAGCGTCCTCGGCAGTTAGGGTGGCTGTAGAATCCTCCGCGGGCACGAGCCCAGCGAGGACGTTTCCGTCGCCTCCCATGGGTGCTTCGGTGCCATCACTACCCAGCCCCTCCACCTCGTTGGTCAAGTCGATGCGGGTGACGCCAGCCTCCTGTCGAGGAAGGATCCCCGACGACCAGTCGGTCAACGTCTCCCTAGCTACAACCTGCAAGGCTTTCTGGCTGTCGGGATGGAGCGCGAGAAGGGCGGACCCGGACCTCCGGGTGCTCCTGGCAGGTTTGCGGTTGCGGTTGCCGGATTCAGCAGCGTGAACTGCCTTACCTGGCTGAAGATCAGCCGTTTGCCTCAGCTTCTTAGCGTGGAGTAGCCTGGGCCCCAGTTCCGGTTTTGGAAGCCTCAGCATGCTTGGCTTCGTCAGCTTTCCGCTCCTCACAACGGAGGATGGTCAGCTGAGTCTGACCAAGGTGGATTGTGGACTTAGGCAGCAAGCGCTTAACCCAATCGTCAGAGAGAACTAGGATCACCGTGGCCCCCCTCTTTTGCGGGAAGTGGTGTGATGCAAGTGCCCATTAACCTCAAGGTCAGGGTGCAGCTTCAGCAGGATCTGCCTCAGCTAATCTCCCAACTTAATGCCAATGCCGGTCGAAATACAGACGCGAAAGCGTTGGGTCTTTTGTCGCACGCCCTTGCTGGCGAGGACGAGTTTGCGGAGCTTCTTGGGCCAGTTCTGCTTTGGCAGAAGCTCGTGTAGACATCGGCTTCTCTTCTCCGAGTTTCACCAGATGAAAATGCAGCCGTCGGTCTTGGCTGATTTGACCACGCTCACGGGGTGGCCTGCTAAGCGCTGGTCAATAAGTGCAGCATCAATAGTGCGCCAGGCACTGTCGAGCTCATCGGCAGTGAGGTCTTGCTCCTCCCCGAAGACGATGACCGCAAGTTGGAGCTTGATCTTTGAGGCATAGTTAGTGGCGGCGGCTCCGGAAGGCCCGGCCGCGCTGATGGCAGTTTAGCTGGATGGCATACCAGCGGGGGTTGTATCCTGGGGGCAGGGGTTGCTGTGGCTCCTTTTGGCCCAACAGCCTCGCCCTCCCGAAGTTCCGCCTCCGCAAGTGGCCGGCCCGCAGCCTCCCTGTCGCGTTGTCGCCATCGCCGCTCGTTGTGGCGTTAATTGGGGGCACGTCGTTTTGTCGCCAGGCGAGCCAATGGCGACCTTAACTGCCCCCGGTGAGGTGGCGCTGGCGCCAGAATCACCGGCCGAAGTTCAAGGGGGTCACGGCTTCAACGGGAATATTAGAGGCGGAGGATGCCACGGCTGAAAGAGGGAAGGAGTGAGCAGAGTCACAAGGAAAAAGATAGAAAGGAAAAAGTGGTTTGCCAGCGACCAGACTAGCTACTCCCCGGCCTTCCAGCCCATCGGCGCGGTCAAACACCTTAGCCATTAGAGGGTACGTTGAGCAGTACCACGGCCTGCGGACAAGCGAGCCAAACCCGCATACCCAAGTTCGGCAAAAGCCACTGGATGGGTACCCTGCGTTGGAGCCCAGACTGTCCAGCAGCCCTAGGGTCTGCTTTGAACACTCTCGGGGACGAGTAACCCTGGGTTGACTTGCAAACAGCGTGGGAGAGTCTGCGGTTGCCAGAGGCAAATAGATGGAGCAGACCTCCTGCCAGCCTGTAACTGCTGCGCTGAAGATAGAGGAGGATGTGAAGCATCGCAGACAGCTAGCTAGCCCATAGGCCTAGTCTGTCTCATACTTCGCTGGCGTGCTGAATACGCCTTCACGAGCTCCAGACAGTGGCGCTCAATTCAATACAGTGACACCCAATACAAAGCTAAGGGGCTGTCACTTAAAGAACTCATTCGAAGCTCCATAAAAAGCCGAGCAACATTTTTAGGACATCGGCACTTGATATTAACTAGACTCGTTGAATATATAAATATTGTATTGTCGCTAATTTTCAATACTTTTATCTAGCACGTTTTCTGTTAGCTTGTGAATGACGGGGCCTTTAATTGCACTGATCAACCCCCATAGCAACGGTTCAATTCATAAATAGGAAAACTAGCAGCGCGTCTTACTAGTGAACTCACACGGTCTTAGCAGTATGAAATGCCTACTAATTGTGCTCTGCCTTTTCGTCCCTCCCAGCAAGCAGAGGGTGATAAGGCCAAACAGAAACTGTGGAGATTACAAAATGCATTGAACATTCTCTTTCTCACAAATGCTGCTGCTGGCAACACAGTTTGCTATCAATCGAGCAGCGCATGCCACGTTGGCCTGCCACTCCGATAAAAGTTTTGAATAGCGCGAATTACTGCACTGGAAAATCTGCGGTAGAATTGAATTCGCTATTCAATATATAGGCTGAACCCTGGGGGTTCAAATGTCACTATCTACCTGCGGAGCGGTTTCTGTATCGGCAATTAGTCAACCAAAGTGCAGCTAAACGCATTAACGAGTTGGCCATGTCGAGACAGATACCTCGGCAGGACGAGCAGTTAGAAGCTGTCCAAGCGGTGAATGACGGTGATTCAGTAGACTCCGAGGATGACCAACACTGCGGCATAGGCGGCCTCAGGCCAGCCTGGATGCAGTCTTGCCGACGCTTCAGTATATTCTTCATGTGTCTGATTGGCACTTCTATCGCTACATCACTGCTCAGCACCTATCATAATTCCATGGTGAGCACGTTCGAGAAGCGATTCGACTGGAAGACTCAAACAGTTGGCTTTGTGCTGGCTTCCAACGATTTTGGCTACCTGGCCTCCGTGCTGTTCACCGCCCATTTCGGCAGCATGAGCCACCGGCCCAGGCTGCTGGCTGCGTGCAACTTCGCTTACGGCACGACTGGCATCATCTACTTCCTGCCGTATTTGTTATTCGGCTCGAAGTTCACCACCGAGGAGGTGTTTGGAACAAGGCCTGGCGGTCCAAATTCGTCAGCCATAACTTTGTCCAGCTCGAAGATTCCGTACTGCAAAGCACCAGCTGATGACTTGGCGATGGAGATGGCTGCTCCAGGAGTGCAAGATAATTTCACTTTTGTCGATACTCGATGGAGCTCTGCGATCCAGTCTAACGTGGCTTTTGTCATCTTCCTATTTGGCGGAGTCGTCCAGGGCGTCGCTGTGGGACCGTTCTGGAATGTGGCGTTCGCTTTTATCGATGACATGACCAAGCAGTGGTCTGGCGTGTTTATTGGTGAGCTGAATTTCACTTCTTTGTGCCTTAAATTAAATTGGACTAAGTTAGTACTGGTATCAGTTATTAAGTATCAGATAGTTCGATCTGGTATAAAGAGGGGGAGCGTTGTCTTTTGTCAGGTTATAACTAAGCCAATCTATTGAATCAGAGTAGTTCGGTTATCTCTGAGGTTGTTTATTCAAGGTATAATATCGGTCGAAAATTGCTTACGCTCGTAATAGAAGGAAGATCGGCGAAGTTGTAAGTTTGCTTGAACGAAGTTTTCAGTCTCGCTTGGGAGATGTTTCCTTTGTAAACTACTGCTTCCTATTGGCTGAGACTGGGTGGGGGGGTCGTATCAGCAGCATTTTAATTGATTGCATGGTAATGCATTCAAAGATGGATAGAAACTATGGGGCCAAAAATAATCACTTCGGCTCGACTGATGTTATCCATATTATAGAAGGTGACTAATTATGTTGAGTACGAGTATCTCGTAGTGCTAGAGTGATAAAAGAATATGGTAACTTGATCAATAAGCTGACTTGCCACCCGAATCGGATCGCAGGTTTGTACACTCTGCTGAGGGCAGTCGGCCCTATCATGGGCTACCAGCTTGGCTCCAGGACGACAAAGCTGAACGAGAATCTGAGCGGAACCCTCAGCCAGTTTGTTGGCAGTCAGAAAAGTCCCCTGTGGATTGGGGCCTGGTGGCTTGGCTATTTAGCCACCGGAATTCTGGGCATGTCCGCATCTCTGCCTCTGTTCTGTTTTCCAAGAAACGTGCCCCTCCGAGTGAACACAGATCCCAGCAAGCTGCGGAATCCAGTCATCAGGCTGCTGTTGAAACAGTCCGAGAAGAAGGATGACATTTTGCAACAGGAGGAACTGGGAAATCCGGAGTCGCGCAAACAGGAGAAAACGTTTCTAGGTGAGGTTTTCGAGATGCGAGACAAAATCCATAATAAAGGAGCAAAAGTATATAACCAATAGAGCCGAGGAATTGTCATTTTACACCCGAATTCATTTGTAAAAAAGCAGAAAAACTTTGTATCTCAATTTTGACCATCAAAAATACGAGCATAGATCTCCTAAGTCTGCTTCACGCGTCTGGCACGAATTTGAATTGCGAAATGATTAGAGTGTTCAATTTACCTTTCAGGTCTTTTCCGCTCGCTAAAGCGTCTGTTTATTAATCCAATTTTTCTGTGCTTATTAATTGGCAACTTTTTCGAATTCGTGGCATTGAGCACGCCTATTAACTACAATGCCAAGTACTTGGAGCACCATTTCGACTTGACTCAGAGCGAGGCAAGTTCAATTACTGGTAAGTTAAAATAAATTAATTGACTCTGAGTTATTGAGCTGTATGAAAATCTAGGCCTACAGTATAGTAAGCAATGCCATGGACAGCTGAAATGAAAGGGCACTAAACTAAAATTTCTTAGAAATTGCCTGGAAGTCGGTAAGGCACGGTCGATATTTGCCGCATTGCCAGTGCATTTAGTGCATTTTGCATCTTACTTCAGTTTTCCGTGAGCGATGCATGATTAAAACAAACTCGCGTAAATGTTATAAATGTTATTCTTCAGGCCTAGTGATGCCGGTCACGTTTGGTGTTGGCCTCATGCTGAGCATCGCGATCTCATATCGCTTCCAAATGACCATGTACTCGCTAGCTCGCTTCCACGCATTTGTGCATCTGTTCGGTATTCTACGGTACTACCTTGGCACTTTGTTTGTCTGTCCTACTCCGCAAGTGCTCACTAGTCCGAGTTCATCACCAGCCGCAGGTGAGTGACTCAAGATGGTTTGGATTCCAAAGTGACACTCAACCCACAACTGGCAAGAGGGCTCTTACAACTTACATGTAGGCAAGAACTTCAAGGTTCTTGATTTATGCTGTTTTTAATGCTCAAGAGGAGAGAGCAAAGTAGATCGACGGTTGGTGCTTCTACCTGACTCTCGCATCGAAGTACACAGTTTTAGTGAATGTGGGACTCGAGCAAGAAAATCACCTATGGGCTTCTGCAATTCTCGCCCTAGAAAGCAGTTCCCAAATCACTGAGTGTGATTAAAGGCTTGACGATGAGAAAGTTAGGGCTGATGTGTACACCCTGAGTAAGTTCGTGCCCTGGCTGCCGGGTCGATTGTCGCTTGCACGCTCGGATCGGAGGTCAGAATGCTCTGCGTTGAGTGCAACGAAAGGCTGACGTACTGTTTTGCTACACACTATACCTCAGGTGAATACTTTGTCAACGGATCCTATTGCGGCGTCGGCGACTGCGGAGGTTGCACCCGGACTGACTACTTTCCAGTGTGCGGCGGCAACGTCACTTACTATTCTCCATGCGTCGCTGGCTGCTCGCAGGAAACCGGGCTCAGTAGCGGCTGTCAGTGCGTACCTGGCGGCTCAGTACGGCTTGGCACCTGCCAGGGCGCTTGCTACTCGAGCCTGATGGCCTACGCGTTTACCTCTATTGCTCTGGGCGCTATCCAGTGCTCGGCGCGGACGCAAGAGGCTGTCATTAACTTGCGCTGCGTGCAGCCGAGAGACAAAGCGCTGGCTCTGGCTTCAAGCAGCTTTATGTGGGGCGTCAGTTGTGAGTGATGTTTTTCTTTTTTGTTTAACAAGTTATGATATTTGTGAGTCGATAGGAGTCAAGAACTCTTCAAAAAGCATCAGCCTGGGGGTTCATATCAGTCTGAGGAGGCAACATCCTTCTGGGAAGTCACGTCTGAACCAAGGACTACTCAAAAACATTACGGAGATAGGAAGTTTTCATTTGTTCAGCACAAAAATTGTTATTGCTTTTGATAGGGGGCAGACCCTATGTTCATCGTATGGTATACGATGAGTCTTGCCTTTTTATATAGCCCTATTGATATTAATAAAGCTTTTTGCTTATAAAATTAGGATTCTATGTTAATTCTATATCTCGCGTACATGTACGATTGTACAAAGGACATAAATCAATAAATATTTAGAATACAAAGTTCATAAACGAAAACGTTCATAAATATCAATAGAAGTATAAAGAAAGATCAAAAGATGAACATTGAGTCTGCCTCTTATCAAAAGTACGCAATTACAATTTTTGTGCTGAAAAAATTGAGACTTCCTATTTCTGTATTTTTTAGTAAAAATCGCCCTCTAAAATGTGTCCAATAATTGTGGTTTCCTGTCCTTCTAATTAAGTAGTCTTTGATCATGCAGAATGGGAGGGGGCAGCGTGATTCTGATAATCCTCCAATGAACTGTGCGTCTTATTTTCGTGGTTACGTATAATCAGATCATCTATATCGTATCGAAAGGTCTTTTGAATATTCTTATTGATTATCTTGCTCAGTCAATGCACCAAAACTTGCTTACAGCCTCTCTGCTACCACCGCTAATCGGCACGGTGTTCGACAACATCTGCCTCATCAGCAGCAGCGATGGTAAGCGCTCCTACTGCGAGATGTACGACCGCGTGTCGTTCAGGTACGCCTTCCATCTGTTGTCCGTGTTTGCACACGCTATCGCCTGCGTCTTCTTCTTTCTGGTTTGGTATTTCTGCGCCAAGCGCTATGGTCGAGACGGGACGGCGGCTACAGATACGGCGGCTGAGGCCAAAGTTGAGCTGGCAGAGCAAAAGAAGTCTGGTGAAAGTAGAGAAGATCCTGCAGCGGAACCGTTAAACGGTTGATCGAAAATAATTTTAATAAATAAACTAGCTTTTTTACGCACATGGAAGATTAAAAGTGCATGTTTAGCAGCACGAAAACCGTAGAAGTTATTGAAGGTCCAAGATAGCCATCTCTTTTGCCAGTCAGTTGTCGATAATCGATGTAATCAGAGCTGAGAAGTACGAGCTAGATAGTTTCCAACGGCCCAAAATACTCTGGAAGTGTATCTTAGGTAACATTTTAACATTGACACTGGCATAGAATTTCCATTAGGCATTCATTTAAATCTTTTTCCTAGCAAAATTCAAGTTGTCAAGCAATAATTATTTTTGCGCTGTGAAGAGCAAAACCTGGGTGTCCACCCTTTTCTCGGGAGAATTTCGGCTCCTGCAGTTGAGTGGCAAATCAGAGACTCTGGGCCATAGACATTTATTCTGATACACGACTCCATACAGTTTTAGGAAAACGAATGATAGCAGGAAATGAGAACAGGGAACTGAATACTGCGTAGTGGGAATTTAAATTTAATTAATTTAAATAACGCGTATATTCACCACGAGCAGCCAATATGCCAGGCACACAGAAGCATCCCCAGACTGAGACGCTGTAGGTAATTCTGCGGAAGTCTTTGCCTGCCGTAGCTGAGCAACATTCTGTGGCGGATTTTCTCGCTGAATGGTGCGCTACAAAGTCCCAGACGTGCTCGATCTTTCATTTGAGTCACCACAGCAGCAGTTGCAAAGAGCAGAAGGCGCGCTTGCAGAAGATTAGCGTAGGCGTTGCCAGCAACATCTGCCTCTAAAAGGACCAGATCCGCCTTTGAATGGATTGTGCTGCCCGCCCAAACATGAACCGATCCGGACTGCTGTTTTGTGCACTGCACATGCTGCTGCAGCATCTCTTGACGACGTTCGCGCCCGCGCACGAGCGGCCGTCAGCTTGGAATAGACGAAAGCCACTCTCGTCTGAGAAGCTGAACGCGCTTGCATCATACCATGCCAGCGTTCTCCGTCAGTCATTTGTCGAACCATTTCGTCAACAGATGAATGGATTGCTCTAGGCTCGTAAAATCGCTTCTACCTCAAACAAAGACTTCCTTGTCCTCGGCTGTTCTCAGCTACCGTCCCACCCTTCACCCACCCATAGAATAATTTTGTCTATGGTCGAACTGTTGGATCGATTTGCCACTCAACTGAGAGACGAATTTTTTCCCGAGAATGGGTGGACGTACCAGAGAATATCGATATTCTCTGGTGGACAATTTTTTCTGTTGCTGTGTATGCAATGCAAAATCCACAATAAAATTTGATCGCTCAATATGCACCGAAAGTAAGTAGCTCGAAGGACAAAGAAACAGAAATTTTTCTTTGCTTTGCATAGATAGCTAGCGCTTTTGTAGATGTGTTAGATTATGGTTTTTGTTTAACAGATCCCAGTTTAACAGTATAAAAAAGATATATCTACACCCCGTGGTATTATTCAGTATCGCAATAATTATCCTTTTTTCACTATTTGCTGCGTGCTAAAACAAAAACTCTTATAGTGTATTTATTTATTATGAGGTTAATTATTTGCAATGGATTATTTATGCATACTGTATAGCTAGTGCAATTATAAATGAGAGCATGCTACATGCAATGAAGATACATGTACCTGTTCTTAAAAGTGCAGTTGTTTTAGTCAAATTGACTTGACGGTAGGTAGCGTATATGGTGTCAAAATAATTATAACAAATATAATGATTACTCTCATTTCGATAAATAAATTTAATAACTGTCTGCAAATTTGTGTAAACTTTTTAGTGATCTTACATCTTTGTTATCTTATAGTTAGCAAGTAAAGTAATACAAATTAAAAGAAATCGAAGTCAACTGTTTTGTGAAGAACGAGTGTAGCTAGCTGTAAGCTCGTAATTAAAATCAAGAAAAAGTTTTCTATTGAATAAAAAATATTGAAAATGTGTTCAGAGCCTGTGTACACATTGTGTGAGCGTGTGGCTGTGTATGAATTGCCATCAGCGCTGGTTATGGGACGATGTCGCCGAAGGCGTTGCGCCAGAGTGTCCATAATTCTCCAGTGAATCCTTCATTTTATTAATATTATAATTAAATGATGTTATATTTCGCCTCTGTTTAAATTAATTCAAGTTGTTTTGAATAGCTAATTTTTAAATTGTCTGGATAAAGGAAACTTGGATTTTACATTGTATAACTTAAACAGCAAATACAAGTTACAATGCTTCTTTAATTCTTCTGTCTAAAGCAAACCGAAAACGCCTCATTTAGATAATTGGTTGTAAAACCTAAGCATGCTTTTACTAGTGTATATAATTGGCTAGGTGCCAATAGTGAACAATCAGACTCTGGTAACGCGCACTGGCAACTGTTGCCAAATTTGAGCAGCTCCCACAGACACCGAAGGTCCCAATCGGCCCTCAATTTCTGACTGCCGTCTGCTGCCCTTCGCCATAGCGGCCGCGGCCGTCGCTGACATTATCGACACCCGTCGGATCCTATCTGCATTATTGTCGCTCTGCTCAGTGCGATTACCCATCCTTCGCCGATGAGCAATCATGTTGAGCATAACCGCCAGCTGGAGGAGGAGCTCGGCCACTTCGCACACAGTCAGCACGCTGATGCCAATGTACAGTCCTAGGATACCTCCCATGTCCGAGAGTAGGTCGTAAAGCTCATACGCAAAGCTCTCATCTGTTTTAATGTCGCGACCCTGCGCGTCGGCCACATCGAATCGAATAGCAAGAAAGTTTTTATTTGCTATGCGACCGAACAAGCTTGAGTTGGCATTTCTAAGCTCTCTCGATGACGATAGCAGCACATAAGACTGATACAAATTCCAATTGGATTGTTGCAGGAAAGCCTCATCAACTATTGAGCCATTGTTCGGATAGTACGAGTTGGAGTGAAGCCACCTCTGCAGCGTTGGCCCAAGAAAGTCACCAATCTCGGGACCCTCGGGCCAGGCAATAGGCATTACGCTGGTCTCATAGATTTTAGCTTGACAACGATTGATGCAGCGCTGATGCATTCGCGAATCGTTTCTGGCTGCCACCAGGGCCCTACGTAAGCAGATCTCATTGTCCAGAAGTGTGTCAATGATAGCTGGAAGTTCCGAAGCATTCGAGCCTAAGAAGGTCTGGTAAACGTAGTCAATGAGGCTAGCTGGATCGCGCCGTGCTAGTCCAATTCCGGACAGCAGGTGGCTGAGATTGCCTCTTCGGACCTGGCTGAACATGGAGACGGTGAGCGGCAGGTTTGGTTCGATGAATCCACAACGTTCAAGCAGCACTTCCTGTGTCAGAGTCACGAGGCAGTCGGCTAGCTGGGCTTGAAATGTCTCTGGTTGCGGTGACTGATCTTTCTGAACCATGTACTGCACCTGAGCATTGGATTCGTCAGTGGCCGACATGCATCTGTATTTCCTAGTGCTCTTTGAGGTGTACTCCAAGTAGCGAATGCTCACTACAGTCTCCTGGTTAACTGGTGCCTCGATCTGGTTTTCCTGAGTCGGATATGTCCCAGGCTGGTGAACGAAAACCACAGCGCCGCCTGGCTTCTGCATGTTGAACCAATCGCCAGGCAGCTTCAGCAGGGCATCAGTCACCGCGGGGCTGCTGTGATGCGAGTCGACGAACATGCCGATGCGAAGCCCGTTCAGACTGTTCTTGGTTACATTTGGTCGCCTCTGGCTAAAGCGCTGCACACTGAAGGTAGCGCAGGAAGGGAACGCCGGCAGAGAGCGCAGCTGAAAGTCGTTGATGTCGCAGGCCCGAGTGCCGTACGTGCAGGACAACAAGCCCTGGCTTGGGTCCGCTCTGAACTGGGACAGGAACCTTTCGCCCCACGTGTCTCGAATGACTAGATCTGTTGGCATTAAGCATACACGGAAACAGTGGTCAGCTATTGAAATAGCAAAAATTTTTATATGAAATGCGCATTACCACCGAAAGAGGATAACACGTTGGCCGAAAATTTATACTCAATCAGTATCAGCAATCTGTCCATTTTTTATTACATTACATACTTCGCTTCGAAAGTCAGCGCATATTGGTAGCACCAAAAATCCTAACACAAAGAAAACGAGTTGCCATCTAAGCCACTTGTATTTTTTCATTCCGCTTTTTGTCTACATTTTTTGGGCATATGGATAGGGCATATGGATTTTTTGGGCATTTTAGGCATTTGGGCATATGGAATAGCATATTTTTAATGAGACGCTTGTCGGGTTTTGGCCTTAAAGAAAAGCTCTGAACCAATTTAAACCGAGATGAGTTTGAATTGCTTGCTTGAACTCTAAACAGGCGCCGAAATGAAAGTTACGTCATTTACTAAGAAGTGACTAATAGAATGTTCTAGTATCGGCGTCTACCGCTATAAGAATATGTACACTTAATTTCATCATGGGACCGTGTACAGTCTGACACGCATATCTTCTAGTCACCAATGTCATCGGTTTATTCGGAATGTACATGTAGAGACAAACAACTTAAGTCTCAATAGAACGTTTTCACCTACTTGGCAGGTTGTAAGCGCTCTCGTCCTCGATTCGTAGCAAGTTACTATCAGTTTCATAGGCGCCATAGTTGAGCATCAGATACCGTCTCGCACTAAGTCCGAGAACCTGTCGAATCTTCTGCACACTGTCGAACACTGGTCGAAACTCGGGCGCAATATCGTGCCGAAATTCCGTTTGATCCGGTGCCGAAGCGTTTGCCGCCAATGTACTATTAAATATCCGACTAATGGCGAACATCATCCGATTGCAGATTGTGATGTCTGGCGGAATGTACTTGTTACCTCTGGCGTTAATCTTGGTTGTGATTGGCTCATCTCTGTACTTTGTAACCAAGCTAGACATGTTTACAGTCAGTGCGACGAAAGCTGCCGTGATGACCAAAGCCCAGCCAATCTGACAGGATTTCACCGGATGATTGAGCCGGGCCACACCGTGAGCACTGGTGCAGGCTGCGAATACTCGCAGGGTGCTAATAAGGTCGCTAGCTCGAATCGTCTGAATGCCGGGAACTCGATTGTAGCTGTCCAGTTGCTGAGACGGCGGCTTGCCAACTTTGGCGGCGGACGCTAGAGCAGCACTTTTCTTCATTATTTGAATGGGATGAGTCTTCCAAGTTAGAATGCCTGCAGGTCCTGATCAGCAGCTGTGAGCCGTTGCATTCTGCCAACGCTTTTTGAGTGTCTTATTTGTGCAGCATATTTCTGGTTTTCTTTCTTATGCCTCAGATGTACTCAACAGTAAACTGGCAGCCTGAAATAGAGCTTCATTGTTCATTTGTACGAACAGAGCCGTACAGACAAAACGATACAAGCTCACAAAAGAAGAGAATCCAAGTGCTCCAACTTACCCAGGGGTATAGTGTGTGTGTGAATTTTATCTTTCTTGCTACTGTCCTTACTAGTATAGCCAGAACTAAAAATACAAAAGAAGCACATGGACATTTTTGTGGGGTTTATTTGGTTTAATGCTAACATCGTACTCAAGAAACTTTCTCTGCTAGCTTGCTAAGGACTGTTTTCTGACTACATCTACATGTAGTTGCTTTGTTGCTGAATATTCTGATCTTAAGTTTGATTCACACTGCCATCAAATAAGCCACCCAATCATACGACCGATGTACAAAGAAATGAAAGTTGATGCACGAGTCGTGTGATCACACGACTTTCGGCCATTTAGATGCTTTTTATTACAACCTGCCCTAATGGGCAGATGTGCAACCGACAGCTCAGCCGCAGCTATTGCGCGGCGCATTTGAAGGCTGCGTACGGCTGTTCAGTCCAAGGATTGGGGGGGGGGGGGGTCGCCGGCACACACCCTCAATTACCCCAGCTAATGCTGGCACCCATTTTACAGCAGAGTTAAGTGTCTCGCTCAAGGACACAAATTGTTCCGAGTAAGTCGAGAATCGAAGCCCCGACCTTGCAGTCGTGTGTTCGACGCTCTAACGACTAAGGCTACAACCCCTTCTAAGCTACAACCCCCTTAAATTTCGGTATGAATGAACCGCTTGTAAATTTGGTAAGAATTCGCTCTTTAAAGAATATACGAGCGTACGTAGTATCATTATAAGATTTATACGGTTCCTTTCTATCCCTATTTTAAGCATTAACACAAGAATCAAATCAAAAATAACATTGAGACTGTTCATAAAATAGAACAAAAGTTTTTATTTATAATTCAAATCTAATTTAAATTTGATCCTTTAACTGACTGAATTAGAAAACAACAAGCGTGTAAAGTTCTCTAGACGCCTCTATTTCGAGTGCACGAGGAATCGGTGAAGAATGACAGTTTTAATTTTCGGCAATAATTTCAACGAAACAAGCAATGGAATTCATTGGTTATAAAATTTTCGAGTGACATTAGAAACATAAAAGGAGCAATAATATATAGTTCGTATTACTCGTATAAAATCCGGCACGATTTGCCTTAGCTTTCAGATCAGGTTTACGCTTGTTTACCGTCTGGTAAAGAAGGCTTTGGTGTCGCGCCAGATTGGATTGCCTCTGGAGTGCAGGACGGCCATCAGCATCACGATGCCCAGTACCAGGCCGATAACGGACGTCGTCACAAAGACCGCTGCAGCCGCTCCAGTGGTCAAGCCGACTCGACTGTCCTCTCCGGTTTGAGGCTTTGTGGTCTGGTATTTAGTACCGTCCGGATTGTATAGTCCTGAAAATGGAAAAATGGCTAATATGTAATTTTACACACTTAGCTCAATTTGGTTACTTTTAGGCCTTAAGGCTTTTAGATCAAGTCATATTGCCGTACGTGCCTGTTTAGCTGGTTAGCTACCTATTTCTTCAAATGCTCTGTCATAAACTTTAATTATTGTTGATTAGGTCTCTAAAGAGACAGTTTTTTAAAGTTGTCGGTTATAAAATGGCAAGATAAGCTTTCAGTGACCTTTTTGAGTGGCTCTTCCAAAGGTGATACTCTTAATTAGGAAAAAAGCGATATTTATATAAAATAAATTCTCATTAATTGAAAAAGGATCAACTTCAGCCGTTCCCGGTTTACAAGACGATATTAACTTACGCTTGAGATAGTCGCACTTCAATCCTGTCCCAGAACCGCTTTCCGGTGGCGTTTTGGCGTCCAACGTCAGAATGGCGCAATCGCCCGTGGCGTTGCAGAAGTAGTAACCCTGACAGTCCAGCCCGAACTCCTCAGTGCACTTTCTGGCGCAACGATCTTCGGTTAGACCGCCGAACAATTTCAAATCCTGGATTGGTTAGTAGAATAGAGGGGTAGAAATTGAAATTGATGGATTCTACTTTAAAAATTGGAGTTCGCTGCTGAGTTGTCGAGTTTCGTTTGTCTAGCCAATTCGCTAATAAGAGGCAAACAATGAAGGCAAAGTAGTATGATTTGCATGCGCATGTCCATCTAGAGCAGGAGGACAATACACTCGATTTTCTTAGAAATGAACTGGAGACCGGTAAGGAACGTACATTTGTCGTAACTGGAACAGATGGCGCTGAATGAGGCCTCGCCATGAACTCTCCAGCTAATTTCTAAGAAAATTGAGAGTAGCGTCTATTTCGGTTGTCTATGGTCCAACAACAAAAATGCCAGGGTTGCTGTGAACCGCTTGTGAACACATGGCCTGTGCACTGAAGCTAATCCGTGTGGGTCTATGTTCAGTCTCGTAAGAGGTAATCAGAAGTTGTTTTTATTTTCAGAAAATTAGTCATCAGTGTTTAATCACCTGAAAGAGCGGGTCCGTTAGAGTTGTGGATCGGACAAAGTCGACCACGAATGATCTGGAATAGTGCGTGCACTCGCTGCGATTCCCTGTGATGCCTGTGTCGTCAGTGAGGTGACCCGAGTCCAGGTAGCACTGCTGTTTGCCTTCGACGCTGCAAACATCGAAACTGCGGCATCCAAAATCCGTGGAGTTGCTGTTGCTTTCCGTGGATTGTTGACGCTGGTCGCAGAGCGTGGCGCACTGATCGGGTTTAGTGACCACGCCTGATGGTTTCTTGCCGGTGATGTAGATTCTTGAAGTGCCTTGCAGCTGACGGTATTTAGCTAGCTCATTCTCTGCGGGTTGGTATAATGGGTTCTTACGTACGATTCTGATTTTTCAAGGTTTTTCTTTATTTCTACAATAATAGACATCTGTCGTTCGTATTTTTATTGAATCCCTTTTCCTCAGATGTATGATCATTGCTAGATTTTAATCCCAATATAAATCGATAAAAAGAAACCAATATCCTCACTTATGTAGATGTTGCACCTCGCTCGGTCGAGGGTATTCGTTTTGCCTTCGTCGGGAGCGTCCTCGCTCAGGTAGCACACGCCCAAATCGTAGCAGTAAGTCACCGACTGGCACTTGAATTCGGTTTCATCTAGGCAGGCCAGAGCGCAATCGTCCGCCGAAACTTTGTTCTCCACCTGTCGTTTCGGATTGCGCATCGACAGGCGTTCGATTGCGTCGAACTGTTGGAGGTGCCGGCCTCTCAGTGGGTTGTAAACGTCTGGACGAATTTCGAAGCGTTCGACGGACATCGCTCGGAAAGTGTGCGATCGGCCTTGGCCGGCAACGATAGGGACCAGGAATTGACCAGAGTTCACTACGGAGCTGATGCTGAACCAGGCCTCTTCGAGGGACTGCTCAGAGACTCGCGACGATGAGTTAGTTGGGCCTTAAGTTATATTGGATAGGGTTGCTGACGGCTAAGATCCAAGAAACACTGACGGTAATATTAATTGATGTAGCTCGTATTGCAAAGGTTAAATAACACGGATCGGCAAATTCACGTCCGCGGGCCACATGCAGCCCATGAAGCCTCTCTATCTGGCTCTCAGGTCGTTTGAATTTTCACAAAAGCAATCTGGCCCGCTCAAGGTTTCTGTCTCTTCTGTCATCTCTCTTCTCTGTAGTAATTTTTCTCTGTTCTCTCCTCTTCTCTCCCTTCTCTCCTGTTTTTTCCCTCTCATCTCCTTTCTCCTTTCCTCTCTCGTCTCTCCTTTTTTTCTCTCTCCTTTTCTTTTCCATTTCTTCTTTCCTCTGTCCTCTCTCTTTTCTCGTCCAATTTTGTCGCTTCTATCTTCTCCTTTATCCCTCGCCTCTACTTCCCCATCTCTCTTCTCTCTTCTTTAGTCCATCTGTCCGTTTCCTCTCTCCTCTCTGGCTCGCAGTCATGCACTAGATTCTCTATCTTGCCCTTGTGATAAGAAAACGTCGATGACAAAATATGTTCTTTTGCATTACATCGACGGATAGCGACGTCATACGTCAGCGACGTCATACGTCAGCGACGTCATACCTTAGCGACGTCATACGTCAGCGACGTCATAGACGCCGGATTGCCGTACGGGTTTTGGTCCCAATTTGGCGACCTTTTATATAATTCAACATCGTCTGATGACTATGGTCCTAAATATCTCAACTTACAGAAGAACACATCTACATGTAATCCAGTTAGTTTATGTTTTAATTGTTACATTAAGTTAAAAATCAAAAACCGTCGGTGAAAAGCAGGATTGGTTTAAAAAACTAATCACTTTTTATCAGCCTCAGAAACTACTTACGCACAAAAACCGAGCAAGTATAAGCCCCTTGAGTATTCTTCTGGTAGCCGAACAGAGCCGAATAGAGACAGTTCCGACCCTGAGGCAGATTCGGTCCCGAGCAAAAAGCGACAGTGTTGCAGCCGCTCGATACTTCCGTGTTGCACGACTCGAGGCAAGATTCCTCGTTATTCTGCTGGGCTGAGTCGTCGATGCGAAGTACGGTGGGGTTCTTCGAGCTGTCCACTTTGATGAACTGAGCTGTTGAATGTTTTGAAATGATTGATATTTGCAAATTATCCTAATTCACCTTTTGTTGGACGTTAAATAATTTGGAAACTTTACAGAGTAGTCCTTTTTGATGCAGAGATTATGAATTACTCAGTAGAGGAACGCTACAACTCAACTTTCTTTAAAAGTAGCTGGGAGGCCGATAAGAAACGAAAAATATGGTATGTCGCCACTGGCCTTCTCACAGACCGAGCTTCAAGACCTTTAACAGGTGAAACTAGGCGACAATGGACGCTCTGATCTCTATAAAAATTACTCTACGAGTAAAATCCGACCTTCTAGCAGAGTATTTTAGTATCTAGAGGTAGTATCTATGGCTAGAGGTTTAAACTTGCTATATATTTGAGAGTTCTACACTAAAAAGTGGTATTAAATTTTATTTTTAGTACTCACAGTAGACATGCGGTTTATCTAGCAGAGTGACTGTCAAGTAGAGATATTTGTCGTCATAGTCTAGCTGCGGGTGCTGGAATCGAATCGGGCTTGCCAAACCCATGTCGCTGGCGACAAGAACTTTGACAGCGCTTCTGATGAATAGCTCCGTCAGGTTCATGTCCTTTGGCTTCATGGTGCCTAGAAAAGTAAAGGGGAACATGTTTAAAAAGTGTATCTTTATTCGAAATAGTTTCATTAAAACTGGTAGTTTAATCCAGAAAACTACCATTGATAGCTGAAAACTTGAGCACAAAGTTGAGTCGCTGCTCTTGTGTATAGCAGGAGCCGACATCAAACTGGAATGGCTGAAGCTGGTCGACATCCGTGCCTGTGCTGCTGTCCGGGTCCGACACTTCAAAGTTGAAGAAGTTGTATCGTTCATAGTGGCTGAAGGACGGATCGCCTTCCTGTAGACAAGAAATGAGGGCTTCTGCTGTTGAAAATCTGCCTACTAAAGTTTAGTAATTAGGGCTAAATATTTTTCTCTAGACATGAGCTAGCTCCGGACCAAACCGAAGCAAAGCTCCGGACCAAACCGAAGCAAAGCTCCGGACTAAACCGAAGCAAAGCTCCGGACCAAACCGAAGCAAAGCTCCGGACCAAACCGAAGCAAAGCTCCGGACCAAACCGAAGCAAAGCTCCGGACCAAACCGAAGCAAAGCTCCGGACCAAACCGAAGCAAAGCTCCGGACTAAACCGAAGCAAAGCTCCGGACTAAACCGAACCAAAGCTCCGGACCAAACCGAAGCAAAGCTCCGGACCAAACCGAAGCAAAGCTCCGGACCAAACCGAAGCAAAGCTCCGGACCAAACCGAAGCAAAGCTCCGGGCCAAACCGAAGCAAAGCTCCGGACCAAACCGAAGCAAAGCTCCGGACTAAACCGAAGCAAGTATTTTACACAACCAAGAAGGGAGCGTTTCATCTTTTCTCACCGAACCGTCCGCGTTGTACGAAGTGATCCGCAGTTCGATGGGCACACTTTTGCCTAAGCCAACTTGACCTTTGCCAATGGCAATCTCCGTAACACTCTCCTGCGTTGGTTGTGTAAATGGGGATTACATTGCGTTTAGATTTTAATCACAGCAGATCTTATTTTAAAGCACATTTTAAAGTCAAACGTACATCTAGGATGAAGTATTCGTAGGTAACGTTGATCACGAGTCCTTTAGTTTGCATTGTACGCAGAGAAATATAGATGTCTACTGGGAGGCCGCGAACCATACCCTGAAAAATTAGTAAAATATGAAAATAACGCAGTTAAAGCAAGTGCCATAAGTACACGCAAACTTTTATTCTGAGTAGCAAACTCTTGTTCAAAAATTCGTTTCATAAGCTGGAAATTTCACATCATCAAATGAATCTTTCATAACCTCGAAATGTCGGCCTTGCGAAAGTGACCACAAAATATTCACACGAGAGCTGTATCTCGATGGCTTCTGGCGACATCGTACGTACCACAACCAGCACTGAGGCAATTCCGCTCATTCCGCTGACTCCAGAGCACATGTATGCATGCCAACACTGTGCACAGGCGCGCACTCGTAAACACGCTCACACAAGGTGTATTGCCGCCCTGACTTTGATTTTCTAATCGGCATGCATGTGCACTCTCTGTGCCTTGGGGGTTGGCCCTCATGGGTGGGAATTGCACAACAACCTACCGGTAAATGTTCGTGCACACAACAAGGCCGCGCACGCTTTGCCCCCCTCTGCCCCCCCCCCCCCAATAACGCCTTACCTTGCCCTCATACTGGTAAGAGTCATCGAACCGGAACAGGTCTTTAGGACTCCTCAGCTCAACCAGGTGCCAACCAGGCGAGTCGATGATGTCCACATCGTTCGTGTCGATGAACTCAGACCCGATGGCCTGGTCTGTGCAGTTCCCTCTCACTCCGTCGATATAATAAGCCACACCAGAATTAAAGTCGTGAATAACAGTCAGGGTGCCCAGATTGTAAAATGGACCTTTGTACATGGATTCGGGCTCTCTGTAGTCGTAGCGGACCATGTTTTGCGAGCTGTCGTAGCTTAACCTCCCATAAAAGACCGAGTCCAGCGCTTCAGCACGTCCGGCGATCACCTCCCAGGTGAAGGTCATGATTGGGTGCAGGTCAGGCAAAGGCTTGGTCCTGATCCGGTCACGGCAGTAGGTGCCTTGCGGTGTCTAGAATTGAATATAATATAAAATGAGTCGAATTTTGCTCCCGGTTTTTTGTCATAGGAGAATTCCGAATCGAGCGATGCCGAGTGCTCAGGGCCGAGTGTCAAAGCTCAAATTAAATAGAACCTATTTGCACTTTGGACAATTGTCAAGTTTACAAGTTTGATTTAAGGATAAGTGTTCTCGCTGGCTGCTAGGCCACTGTTCTCAGAAAGTGGCGTCAAAACTTACAGGACCAACAAACTATCAAAATACCGGTAAATTGTCAGTGACGCAAATAAAAATACTTAAAATAAAATCTAACCTGAAATACTGACATTGGCGATTCCAGGTAGTTTCGAAATTGCACAAAATCGTACACGTGATAGAAATTTCTCGTAATGTTTGACTCCGTGCGAACTCCGTGCATCTCTATGCGCAGCGGAATCGGGGCTGCCGATGGCGAGCTCCATCCGGGTTCTGGAGTCAAAATGCGGGGGAAACTTCTTTTAAATTATATAGACGACTCCTTCTTGCTGTTCAGAGACAGACAGGCAACATTACAATTTATTTACAATTGTGCATAAAATCAACAGCCCTTGATATAATTTCAGAATTTGTTCAGTAGGAATCACCAATTTTTTTCAGAGTGTATTCAATGTCCTAACGGTATACATCTAGCTAGCTTCCGATAAAATCCTTCTATTTTTTTACAATTTCCAAGCTTCAGAAACAAGTAAATGTTGTAAATTCTACTCAAAATAATTATGAATTATGAATTGGGCTCACTCGAAAAGTACCAGTTGACCTCCAATTCCGAGCTCATCTCTGACCAACTCTGACAGCTGTACCATCGGTCAGCCGCAATGCCTCGAATTTTCGTGTCAGTGGCAACGTATTTCTGGAAAAGGGGGGACACAGTAGCTGAATACAAAATCTAATAGTCTCGTTAGTCAAGCGGTCCAGACGTCTCATCATAGCTCCTGAGTTCGATTGTTCGATTGCTAAACAATCAAACAACAGACCCCTTTTTATTAGAGGCTGGGTGGCTGTGTGCACCCTGGCGTACTTTAAGCGACATTGTCACACAACCGGCGAGAGCCAGTTGTGTGACAATGTGCCCATTCCGCCGACTCCCCTTTTCAGGCAAACAAGCGCGCGGATACGTACGCAGTCATACGTAGAGGCACACTCTCGAACAAGAGTGTACAGCGGCCCTAACTTTATTTATCGTTAGGCATGTACACTTCACTGTGCCTTGGGGGGCTGGCCTTCAACCTGTGCATTAATTGCACGAGCAGAGTCAATCCAAGATTTCAATTTCGTCCCCAAATTAATGTGACTGCACTGGGAATGGAGGGCACATCAGAACGCCATGTTAGACAACTGGGCTATGCCCCACCTACCCTCATTAAACCACATCTCCAAACTATTCAACGACTCACAATTCCAAACTCAGGATTCAGCCGAAACATGCTCATCGTATCTTTAGGCACAATTTTTCCATTCACAGACTTGCCAATGAGCACCACCAGCTCGTTTCTGGCCGTCATATTGAATACTGTGCAGGGAACTTCTGCAAGTGATAATAAAAGTGCACTCAAGTATTGATTACGACGTAAACGTTTCAGCTCGATTTTAATTGACAAATCTGTTCCCACCTTTAGAGACAATGAATATCTCTTGAGTTTTAAACGAATAGTACGCATCGTACTCTGTGCTCTCCTGCAGCATGTTGAGCCGAGCCAATTGCTGCTCAGACTCGAACCACATCTCCATCTCGGTGGTCTTGTTGCGCACCTTATCCTTCATTTCGATTTTGGCTTGAAAAATATTCGAAATTGACGGTGGCGATGGGCCTGCAAGGTTGATTTGTGCCGGGACACTGCGAATCTGTGAGCAACTTCAAATAGCTAAAATACACACTCTGCAGCGCTGAAAAGTGAGATTTCCAACGAGGCTTCCTACGCAGCTATCATGCTGAAACACAGTTTTAGTCCAATAAATTATTTTAATCCAGGCCAACTGTGCTGTGCTAATGCTGGCGTCCGTTACACCTCCTGGCTCTCCCTACACTGATGATTCACTGAAGGATCGTTAAGGACGAAGAGGTTTGCTGAAGGATCAATTGGAGGTTCTTTGGTGTATCAAGGGTCCTTTGGAGGATCAAGAAGTCCGCTGGAGGATCATGGGGTCCTTTGGAGGATCAGGAGGTCCTTTGGAGGATCATGAGATCCTTTGGAGAATCATGAGGTCCTTTGGAGGATCAGGAGGTCCTTTGGAGGATCAGGAGGTCGTTTGGAGGATCATGGGGTCTTTTGGAGGATAATGATGTCTTTTGGAGGATCGTTGGGTCCTCTGTAGGATCAAGGAGTCCTTTAGGGGATCAAGGGGTCGTTTGGAGGATCAAGGGCTTCCTGTAGGATCAAAGGGCCCTTCGAACGATCAAGAGGTCTTCTGTGGAATCAAGGGGTTACTTGTAGAATCAAGGAGTCCTTTAGAGGAACATGGGTCCTTTAGAGGATCATGGGGTCATTTGGAGGGTGAAAGGGTCCTTTGGTGGATCTAGGGGGGGGGCTATTGAGGCTTCAGTAGATACCATGGTCAAAGCAAACGCTAAATACAATAGTGCAGAACCTAACCTTCATTTTCCACTTTTGAACAATAAGACGCGCGTCCGCACTCAGCCAAGCTAACTAGGGTAGCTAGACAGACTGCCAGCTGGCACCAGCTCAGCTGCCGCTCTCGCATTTCTGATTTCAAAATTGTTAGCTCCAAAATCCAAAGCAGAAACGAAGACCCTGCTTCTCAATGCTCAACGCTTTACAGTGTAGAAACCAGTTAGCCTTATGACCTATGGAGTGAGACAGGGCTTTGATAACAGAGCATGGCATATCTAGGCACAAAAATCTGTAAGTCAATTGCAGTGCTGAGCTCTTATCAGTTGGGCTGCCCGCTGAAAAGTTTCACTTAAGTCACATGCAATTGACCAGCCAAAGTGGGCTGACTGTCAGCGCGTTGAACTCTAAACAATTTTTTTCTTTCTAACTAGAACCGACTTTCACTGCTTTTCTCGGAAAGCCGTATGCGACCACTGATGCTTTATCAGGATATCTAGATCCAATATGGTGGTCTGTGCAGAAGATTTCTTTTCACCCCGTTCTGAGTCTACTCTTTCCTATCTCTACTTGGTAATCCACTCAAGTCTCTTTCTCTCCCTCTCCCTCTCCCCCGCTCCACCACTACTTCTTTCCTTATCTCTCCTCACTCCTCTCCCTCTCTCCTTATCCCTCTCTCTTGTTCCTCTCCCCAACCTGCCTTTTCTACTTCTCTTCCTCCTTTCCTCTCTCTCTCCTCTCTCTTCTCTCTCTCCCTCTCTCCCTTTCTCCCTCTCTCCCATCTACCCTCTCAGGAAGAATATCAAATATTCCAAACATCTACCATTTGCTTAAGCATCTGCGTTACCGCGCCAGTGCTTTAGGGTTTTACGACTCTTTCCTTCTCTCCCCCTCTCTCATCTCTCCTCTCTCCCTCTCCCCCCTCTCTCATCTCTCCTCTCTCCCTCTCCCCCCTCTCTCATCTCTCCTCTCTCCCTCTCCCCCTCTCTCATCTCTCCTCTCTCCCTCTCCCCCTCTCTCATCTCTCCTCTCTCCCTCTCCCCCTCTCTCATCTCTCCTCTCTCCCTCTCCCCCCTCTCTCATCTCTCCTCTCTCCCTCTCCCCCCTCTCTCATCTCTCCTCTCTCCCTCTCCCCCCTCTCTCATCTCTCCTCTCTCCCTCTCCCCCCTCTCTCATCTCTCCTCTCTCCCTCTCTCCATCCTCTCTCATCTCTCCTCTTTCACCTTATTCTCAATATTCTTCCCCAGCTCCCCAATCTGCCGAATAGTCACTGTCCTCCCGAAAAGTCGATTAAGTTGTAAAACAAACCGACGAACCAATCAGAATGTCGTGATAATAAAGTCCAGATATAAATACGATGGATGGAATAGCTGATAAAGCGAAAACGGTTTTCGATAGCGAAAATTAACAATTGGAATTACGAGAATTTCATGGATATCTGCACAAACTCATTGCTGTTATTTATTAATCTGCTTCTGGTATCACCATACTCTGTTGGTGAGTCCTGCTTCATGGGTGTGTTTATAAAATTGGACAGATTTTTAACAAGTTCTTAATTTAACTTCAGGTGAAGAACAATTTCTCCGATGCAGTGGACAAATAAGGGACTTTATTAGTCCGCCGTGTCATCAGTGCAGCTGTCGAGTGAGTGAGACGCTTGTTGATGTCTTCGGTTGGTAGGAGTTTCTCTCTCTCTAGAAAATTCTGACTTTTTGACCGAGTACACAAAAGCCCGTTATTTTATTAATGACTAGACAATCTGATTTGCTTTTTTCCATTGATGAATAGATGAGTTCTATTAGTGAGTAGATGTGTTCTATTGGTGAGTAGATGATGAGTTCTATTAGTGAGTAGATGTGTTCTATTGGTGAGTAGATGACTTCTATTGGTGAGTAGATTAGTTCTATTAGTGAGTAGATGTGTTCTCTTGGTGAGTAGATGATGAGTTCTATTGGTGAGTAGATGACTTCTATTGGTGAGTAGATGAGTTCTATTGGTGAGTAGATGAGTTCTATTGGTGAGTAGATGAGTTCTGTTGGTGAGTAGATGAGTTCTGTTGGTGAGTAGATGAGTTCTATTGGTGAGTAGATGAGTTCTATTGGTGAGTAGATGATGAGCTCCATTGGTGAGTAGTTGAGCTCCATTGGTGAGTAGTTGAGCTCCATTGGTGAGTAGTTGAGCTCCATTGGTGAGAAGATGAGCTCCATTGGTGAGTAGATGAGTTCTATTGGTGAGTAGATGACTTCTATTGGTGAGTAGATGAGTTCTATTGGTGAGTAGATGAGTTCTATTGGTGAGTAGATGAGTTCTATTGGTGAGTAGATGAGTTCTATTGGTAAGTAGATGAGTTCTATTGGTGAGTAGATGATGAGCTCCATTGGTGAGTAGTTGAGCTCATTTGGTGAGTAGTTGAGCTCCATTGGTGAGTAGTTGAGCTCCATTGGTGAGAAGATGAGCTCCATTAGTGAGTAGATGAGCTCCATTGGTGAGTAGATGAGCTCCTTCGGTGAGAAGATGAGCTCCATTAGTGAGTAGATGAGTTCTATTGGTGAGTAGATGAGTGCCTTTGATGAGTAAATAAGCTCTATTGATGATTTGATTGGTCAGTCGATGCCTGATTAAGTTGATGAAAGTGAAATTCATGCATAGATAGATGAGTACGATCTATATTGATTTGTTTGATCAGTGGACAAGTTAGATTTTTGAGAACATTAAATATCTTAGTAGCGTGATATTTGACTCCATTTGTCAGCAGAAAACCAGAATATGCGAGACTTGCTATTTGATTTTGTTCCCAAATTGACTCGTTATGCAGAACGGCATTTACTCCTGTTGGCTGGCTCAGTGCCCCAGTGTGGACACCTCTTGCTACGTCACTCAGAATGACGTCTGCTGCGAGAACTGTCGCTCCTGCCGACTTCACCAGCCTGGCAACCGCCAGCTGCTGCTTCATCGTGAGCTGGTCCAGCGGCCTCAATCGTCAGATGCGTGCGAGATCAGCCACTGCGTGGCAGGTGTTGTCACCGAGTTCCGCAGGCTGTGCCATCCGCCATGCTCGCCAGAGTATCAGCTGAGGTTGCCGGGCCAGTGTTGCCCCAGGTCTGTCCTCTGTATAATAAACAGGGATGTAAAAGTACGGGAGACTCAGGAACGTTAGGAAATTATTTAGTTGCTTATTTTATTTTAGATAGTTAGTCAGTTAGTAAGTTAGTCAGTCAGTTAGTTAATCAGTTAGTAAGTTAGTCAGTCAGTTAGTTAGTCAGTTAGTAAGTTAGTCAGTCAGTTAGTTAGTTAGTTAGTTAGTTAGTTAGTCAGTTAGTAAGTTAGTCAGTCAGTTAGTTAGTTAGTTAGTTAGTCAGTTAGTTAGTTAGTTAGTTAGTTAGTTAGTTAGTTAGTTAGTTAGTTAGTTAGTTAGTTAGTTAGTTAGTTAGTTAGTTAGTCAGTTAGTTAGTTAGTTAGTTAGTTAGTTAGTTAGTTAGTTAGTTAGTTAGTTAGTTAGTTAGTTAGTTAGTTAGTTAGTTAGTTAGTTAGTTAGTTAGTTAGTTAGTTAGTTAGTTAGTTAGTTAGTTAGTTAGTTAGTAAGTTAGTCAGTCAGTCAGTTAGTTAGTTAGTTAGTTAGTTAGTTAGTTAGTTAGTTAGTTAGTTAGTTAGTTAGTTAGTTAGTTAGTTAGTTAGTTAGTTAGTTAGTTAGTTAGTTAGTTAGTTAGTTAGTTAGTTAGTTAGTTAGTTAGTTAGTTAGTTAGTTAGTTAGTTAGTTAGTTAGTTAGTTAGTTAGTTAGTTAGTTAGTTAGTTAGTTAGTTAGTTAGTTAGTTAGTTTGTTTGTTTGTTTGTTTTTTGCGAGTAATTACATTAAAAATGCAAGTACAAGCCAGATGCATTTCTCCAACAGCTGCTTCGGTTGCTCGCTAAAGCAGTTGCCGATGCTGTTAGAAGAAATCGTGAGACCATTCGACGACCAATCAATCGTGTGCCGGTGCTCGGGTGGCACTCTGGCCTGCCACAAGGATGTCTGTCCCGTGCCCAACTGCCCACGTGAGGTGCAACAGTTGGACGGCCAGTGCATGAGTTGCAGAAGTGAGTTTTTGTCTTTCGCATTGGGTAAAATATTACTGTATTTGCCTTCACAATCTCTAAGCATTTTACTTACTTGACTTAGCTGCAGTAGATCCGGGCATCGGGGAGCGGGAAGGCGCTGGTGCCTGTTCCGAAAACACCTGGGCGATCACGGGCAGCTGACGAAGAGCCCAGAGGCTCGAAACCGGTAGCCCATATTCAATTTTTTTTAACGCGCCGTGACCTCTCTTCTCTCTCTCTACCTCTCTCCCTCCCTTCTCTTTCTCTATATCTCTATGTCTCTTTCATGACATGCGCTCAAAGATTTATAATTCATGACATAATTGTTTTCGAAACGAATTAGTAGTTTTTAAGGCGTAAATTTTTAAAAGGGACACCTGCCTAAATTATTTAACCAGTTTGAATTCCCAGTTGAAATTTCGAACTTCTGAATGACGAAGAACTTGCGTTACAAGGGTGGGGATGGTGCTACAAAAGTTTTTGTTTATTTTTCGAATTTCACAGAACAATTTGGCGAAGACCGCCGTCTCAGGCGCATGACCAGCTTGGATCAGTGCCTGTTCGAAGGCTCCGCGTACGTCAATGGCACAAGCTGGCGGCAGGACGCCTGCACGCGTTGCTCATGTCAGGTAGTTCGAAAACACAATTAGCGTGATTGATTTCTGAAAGTAAATTTTGGCTTCTCTGACAAAAATGTCGAAATTTACGCGGGAAAACATCTTTGCTTCTTCTTTCTTCAGGCACTTGCTAAGGTGGTACAGGCAATCATCTGAAATAATCCCAGACTTCCTTGACGCAACCCACAGGCGGGCACGGTTCATTGTCGACGAACCAACTGTCCGATTCTGACCTGTCCGGAGTCGCAACAGCTGCTGCCAAGTCCGTCAGAGTGTTGCAAAGTCTGCAGCAGTGGCCGCAGCCAGCTGGACTGCGGCGACTCGAGCGGAAGACGCTATCGGGTGAGCTGCTCTGTATTCCTAAATTCTTGCCACATTAATTTGGGGCTAAATTGGAATCTCGGCTTGGCTCTGCTCGTGCTATTAACGCCCTTGAGGCCAAACCCTCAAGGCACAGTGAAGGCACAGTGAAGTGTACATGCCTAACGATAATTAAATCTAGGGCCGCTGTGCACTCCTGTCTGTGCGTATGACTGCGTACGTATCCGCGCGCTTGTGTGCCTCCTGCTCAGTGGAGACGGCGGAATGGGCAGTAATGCCTCTCGCCGGTTGTGTGACAATGTCGCTTCAAGTCCGTTAAGGTGGACACAGCCCCTGCCTCAAAGAAAGCTTTGACATTATATCAATTTTTAAGCTTACAGATTGAGGTTGCAGCCTAGTGGTCAAAGCGTCGGACTCAAGCCTTGAAGGTCCGGGGTTCGATTCCCGATCCCACTAAAACAATTTGTGTCCTTGAGCAAGACACTTAATTCTGCATTGCTTCAGTTCACCCGGCTGTAAAATGGGTGCCAGCATTAGCTGGGGAAATTAGTGTTGTATGTGGCGACCCCCCAGTCCTTGGACTGACCTTGGAGCTGTCGGTTTAACATCTGCCCAATTAGGGCATGCGTAATCAATTATTATCAACTTTTAAACTTCAGAATGGCCAGGTGTTTTGTCTCAAGTTAGCTATTCTACACCTCACAATATAACAACCGAACGTAATAAAACAGTCTAACAATCTAAACTTGCAACAAATTAGCCTAGCTCTGAATGGATTTTTGCCATGGACGATATAACGATAAGAGCAACCGAAGTTTCGTTGGAAAATAGGTACATCCATGATTAATCAGAGCGATTCTCCTGTCTAAGTCAGAAAATCTGCTTGATTGGCGGCCAGTCAAAATTTTGTTGCCCAGACAAAATCAGCAAAGTCACCTGCCGATGAACTGTGGCGAGATAAAAAGAAAATTATTACTCGTCAGCTTTCCAATATGGTCAGTGGTATAGGCATCTAACTGATGGACCACATAGAAACGTTTATCATCTACTAGCGACTTTCTCCTTTGACTAGGAATGGGGGACCGGTTTAGACAGTTGGGTAGAAAGTTATTGTCCAAGATTTATAGTTGCCTAGCAGAAATAATAAACCAAATGCGAGAGTGAAAGAGAAAACTCGGACAGATCTAGATGAATCTAGTTCACTAGTTCAAGGGTATGCAAAGAGATTAGGGCTGTGCTTCTCAGATTGCGCGTAAGGTTCTGATTTGAACCTCGATTCCACAGTGCTGCTACAGTTGTGGCATCTTGAATTTCGTCATGTTAATTGGAAACGCTGCGAAATTTGTAACATGCTTGTGGATTTCCTGCCACAGCTTCGCTTTGGACCAGTAAATCATCTGAGTGATGATTATGGTGATGATGGTGATAATGATGATGATGATGATGGTGATAATGATGATGATGATGATGATGATGATGATGATGATGATGATGATGATGATGGTGATGATGATGATGATGATGATGATGATGAGAATGATGATAATAATGATAATAATGATGATTATGATGTTGATAATGAAAAAGAAGATGATCATGTCTTTGATGAATTTTGCTGGAGTTTCCATTATGTCTTTATCTTTTTAAATCATTAGGGCAAAAATACTTTATCCTCTGCAGTAAGATTTTTTAAATTCTAGGCTTTATCCGAGATTTCATGTGTAATTTGTCACAGGTAGCACTATAAAAGTTCCAACTACACTTAAACAGGAAGTGAACTTCACTTTCTACCCCCACATGGCACTTTAGACATGTGCTATTCGCACAAGGGATCTTTGGTCTCGCAGTCCTCATTGTTTCGCACGCCAGAGTCAATGGTAACCAGAATTAACTTTCGAGGAATTAAAAAAGTTCAGAGTCAATTTTTTTCAAAAATTTGCAAAACCAAATTCTACTGTTCAAGGTCTCCATGTCATAATCAAGAGTCAATCAGATGATGCGTATATCAAATACTCAAAAACTCGTAGTGCACCCATGAGCCCAACACGCTTTCCTGACATAAAATTCCCCTTTATTCTATATCTCTCCCAGCACGGCGAGACGTGGCGCCCCGACAAGTGCTCACTGTGCTCCTGCCACTCTGGCCAGATGTCCTGCCGTCAGCTGGACTGTCTGGCATCGACGGATGGTCAGCAACGCAACGACACCTACGCGTCGGCTGTCTGCGTCTGGCTGCCAAGTCGGCAGAGGTTGCGAACTTTCGACGCTCGATCGGCCGAGATGCTTCAAGGCTGTCGGTGAGCATAGTAATGCTTTCGAATTAACGTTAGCTCTACCTTCCAACTCCCTCCCGCAACTGGAAATGCCTCTACTGCAGTGTACGTCCTCGGTCAACTGAGAATTTATAGTTTAAAAGTAGAACTATGAACTTCCGCCTGTACAACCTTTACACCCTTTTCATTCCTAACATACATAAGCTCGTACATACCAGCTCGTACTTGCGCTACTTAATTCACTTTTTTAGTTCATTTTCTGACGGCTCTACAGGAGGGAGAGAAAGTGAAGTATTTAGCTCTTGCAGTGGTTAAAGACTGTAGAAGCCGTAAACATACTCGTACTCTTACTTTTAGCTTTTCATTCTACTGCTAGCTTTTCTAATTTTGTATCTACGGCAGAAGCGTAGCAAAGGGAATTGAGGGTTGGTGTTAAAGCCCCTGGTGCTAAAGCGATCCTTGTGTTAATGCCCCTAGCGATGTCTCTCCACGATTAAAATTATGACTACGTCCCCGATCTAAGGGTATCTCGATACTAAGATTGGCACGTTGAATTTTTGCTATTTTGCCATTTTTAGTCTATAGGAGGATGTGAAACCCAAGACTCCAAACAAAAATTGACAGGTACACCCTAGCGAGACACCGGCGAACAGGCTTATCAATCAGATTCACAGCGGGCGGTCGAGTACCTGCCACGCTCAGCATCCGATGGGGCGCTGGCAGGCGGCTCACGCTCGGCCCCGAACTGCAGCCTCGCCTGAACGGTCGCTGGGTCAGCCGAGCTGTCCTAGCAACTGGACTCGCACGTATTGATCCAACACTCTCTGAGCCATTGGTTGCTATGGAAATCGTTTCCGGACACGCGTTGGTCTCGCTGTCTGGAGTGTCCGAAGCTTCTAGTCGGTTTGCAATTCTATGGGACGGCGCTGACTATCTGGAACTGCAGGCGAGGCCGCGAAGTCTCGCTAATCAGTTCAAGGGGCTGTGCGAGACGGCCAAGCGAAGACGACGGCGTCCAGACAGGTCTTGGCGTCGGGGTATATGTCGAGCTGGGAACAGTCGCGGTAGCAGGAGGAGTAGTCGACGAAGACGGTTGCTAGCGACCTGCCCAGAGGTTCGCGGTCGACCCAAACAACGACGTCGTTTAAGGCGATGGCGTAGGCAGCATTGCAGAGCGCTGCGGAGACTGCGTTGCTCGGATCGAGTACAGGTGCAGTTGTACTTCAAGTGAGAAAGTCTTCTAGATAATGAATTTATCTTTGAAATATGTTCACGACCATTGCGGGCAAAGGGGTGTGCTATTAACCTGAGTTATTAACCGGGTCCAGGTATTGCAATGGTAATTTAGTTTGAAGCTGCTCTTTGAACATTTTTAATGTCCGCGTTACATAGACATTTTTTCTGGGCCGAAAAAATTGACCTCTCAAATCATTGCAAAAATACTAATATAACATCATCTGAATGCACATGACCCTATCAATCACAACCCAAAGCTGGTGCACCGAACGTCTGTGCGCCTGTCGCAAAGAGCGTAGCCCAGAGCGCTGTCTGTGTCCGGTGGTTCGAGCTGCCCTGCGAGACTGCGCTAACTCTGGTATTCCCGTCCTAGCCATGGACCCGGCTCTGTCGCGCCCGTGTTCTGAAGAGCAAGGCGGTGATCAGCTTTGCCCGCCGCAATTTCGCTACTCTAATTGCGTTTGCCGCGATCTTCGTCAGTGTGGTCGACAGAGAGCGCGACGGGAACGCTGCAGTGACTGCGTCGGAGGCTGCGTGTGCGACAGGTCGGCTCGGTGGCTCCACCGCGGTCGATGCCTGAGACGGCGTCGGGATTGTCCACGCTACTCGCTGATGCCAAGCGCACGAGATTGAGTCGCATCTTGTGGCTAAGATTCACCTGTTTGTTGTTGACGGAGGCATCAATTCGAGAGCATGGGGGATGGGTAGATAAGCGTAGAGGCAAGACAATTGATGAAAATTTTAATAGTGACGACTTACTACTAAACAAAATTAATAACTTTCGAAGAGGACATCCAGATAACTTTAAAAATGAGAAAGGGACCGTCAGTCTACCTCTCCTTGATTGCTGACATCATTTCACAAATTCTCCGCTAGCATGGCACATTACTAATAAGTAGTTAGTTGCTAACAATTGTATTGTCCCTCTCCCTCATTCCGAAGGATCATATAAGTGTTTTTGAAGGTACACAGAAAAACATTAAAACGGGTTCCAAGGTTTGGATTGTCGTTAATTACAACTCAACGCGCAATGTAATATTTGCATGCTTTGCTAATTGAAATACAATAAATATAAGAAGGGTAAGCGCTGAAGTTTTCAGCCTTTGTAAACATTCAGTCAAATTTTAAGATTTATTGTACATTTCAATGGATGCTACATGCAACCGGCAAGAATTCCACTGTCCGAAGTAGGTGATTAATATCAAGATTCTGGCATTGGCTAACAAAGGAAGTGATGGTGCATCTTGTAGTGACCACGTGTACGGTTAAGCTGCTATGCGGACTACCGGCATAGTGCTGGCGGAGAGAGTTCGCAACAACTTAGTTAACGGAATAGTTAATTTGTCTATTTTAGGCAATCTGTGTGCCCCCTAAGCGCGAGGTCGCGCTGGCCAATGTCGATCTTTTTTTTCTTGCTGCCTCTCCTTGGGCCTCTCTGGTATCTATTCGTCATTTTCTTTCCAAACAAATTAGTTGGTAATTTTATCTATCGGCAACCAGAGCCGCATAGGCGATTAGGGGTAGGAGGTTAGTGCAGTTAAAGCTTGCTTTTTGATAGACAGTCGACCAAAAGCAGACAGTTCAAACTAGATAAGAAGAAGCAGACAGCCAATTTGAATGAGAAGAACTCTGCTTTTCTCAGGAGACAAAACTCACAGTCGATAAAGGATCAAAAAATGAACATCCTGGCTCTGCCTCAACAAAATGACGGAGCCTTTCGCTTTCCCAAGTGGTACTCTGACTACCTCAGCGGCAACAGCCGCAGCGAGGGCCTTGCTGCCTCTGGTGAGACGACTCAAGCTCACCGGCTGACATATCTTCAAGCAGACGGCAGTAGCAGTCGAACCGACCGCCACAAGCACAGACAGCGAAGCCAGCTGCCGACTCTGAGAAACGCTAACCCGCCTCAGCCGGTGACCGTCTCTTTGCCAAAGCTTACGGTCGGACGAGCTGTAGTAGACTCCGAACTTAAAGGCAAGCAACAGCTCAGCTTCAGAAACCTAACCGAGAGGTACAACTCGTTCGCCACCGCCCCCGAGGCGAGTACACTAACGCAGAGACGCTACCAGCAGCAGCAGCAGCAGCAACAACAACAACAGCAGCAGCAGCAGTCATTGCTGTACAGCAATATCCGCTGCGCAACTCGAGCCAGACTGTGCGACTTCAATAAGCTGGCCCCTGTCACCATACCCAGCGTTGGGGACATTCGACGAGGCTTCAACGGTCTGCCACCAATCTCCATAAAAAAGATTGGATAAAACTTTGCCATCAGTTCTTTAAATTGTATCAGAAAGAAACTACAATCATATTTTTGGAATGAAACGGACAAGTTTAAAGATAAACTATTCGTTTGCATGTTTTCTTTATGAATCCATTTACTCCTACATTTAAGTGATTACCAGTGTGATTTCTAGACAGACTCAGATGCTGAGAGTCTAAATAATCTATTTATAGTTTCAACACTAGAAATTATAGCAGGCCTACAAGCATAGGATAAAGCGCTAAGTTATACAGACATTTCACTGCTATTTCTAAAAATTATGTATGTATAACAAATTTACTCTGTTTTGACTTGGATATGTACTGTATTTCATGCTGATAAAATTAGTTCGTATAATAATGAAGACTTTAATTTTGACTCACTGACTGATTGGTTATGCAGAGAGGGTATTTTAATTTCAACGCGACTACTTACACACAAATATAATCTCCGCTTCTGTTATTTGCACACGAAAATATCGGATACAACAGAACTCACAGGTGTAGCAATAAGGCAATTGCACAAAGTGATAGCCAGTGACAAGAAATATCGATGAACCAATTGTGTACATTTCAGTGTACGCTCACTGACTTTGCCTTTTCTCTCAACATTCAAGTCTGGGAAGAGTAGCTCGTACAGTGAAGTTATTGAATAGTGTATGAGTCATCTGGTCTCCGATGATTTATAAATAGAGCCTGGCGCATCAAATCTAGACAGACTGCCAACGGTGAGACAGAAAGCGAGACATGGCTGACCTATCCGACCACCCGATGCAGCACTCACACCAGGCATCGTATGATATCGAATGGAGCAGGGGTTATTGCGACTTTACCAACTCAGCTTCCGTGCCTCTGATGCAGCAGGACATTCTGTATGACGGGGCGACAGACAGTCCAGCCGGGGAAACGTTCGACGGCTCAGAATTTGCCTATCAGCAACTGCAAGAACAGCAGCAGCAGCAGTTGGACTGGGCAATGTCCCTGGCCGATCTAGCCGACAATACTAGGCGATATTCTGCTATTATTGAACTCTGCAAGAAGTCCGACATCATACCGGATTTGGCCTGTCTGCTGTGGTGCACGCCAGGTGTGCTGGCTATGCTGGTGATGGAGACTGTTCGGCTGTATCCGGACATTCATCCGCCGCACCTGGACAGCCAAGGTGTGCATCTGCTCTGCTCTGTGGCGGCACTGCAGCAGCGTCTGGTCATTGACAGGCGCACCCGACAGCCGTTCCTGGAGTCCGGCACTCTGCGCCTCTTCTTCCCTTTCCTGGGCGTTGTAGGGAAAACTCGCGACACTGAGCACCTGAGAATCTGCACCTTGTCGCTAATTCTGACCGTCTGCCAGCGTCAGGAGCCGCAGCAGTTGTTGCAGCACCTACAGCCAACCAGAGGCGACCTCCTCCGTCTAGTCACCTTCTGTCTGGGGGAGTGCATCTCCGAGGTTGGCCGGTCGATGGCGCTAAAGATCCTCATGAGCTTTCTAGGCTGTGACGATGTGTTGAACTACCTGTGCCACAGTTACGACCGCTTCAGAGAGCTGCTCTGGGCGATGGGACGATTGGTAATCCGGCTAGAGAGAAAGTTTCTGTCAGATTTTAGCGACCAGTCAAAACGAGTTTTCAAGTAAGTGAATCCATTAGAGATTGAATTCTTTCTTATCGGTTTTAGGATGGCTTTGAATCTTAAATCAATGCTTACGGGGGGAATAACTGAGATGTCAAGGCTAAAGTCAGAAGCTACGTGTAGTTTATTCAAAACCTTTTATTACATTATTTGTTGGCTTCTCACGGGGGTCACTGATCGAAGAAGCGTCATGTTGAAGTTAAAAAATTCATTTTGGAGTCGCTACGATGTCGAAGGCTTGGAGGGAATCGCTATAAAGATGTAATGCTATAGCGACTCTTGGGGAGAATAACTGAAATGTCAATGCTTTAGGATTAGGGTTAAGGTTAGAAGGTTGACAGGAGATTTTTTAATATTTCAAGACTTACTCGTATTGGGGTCATCGCTGAGATGTTGAGGGGGGAAAGTTGATATTTTAAGGATTGTGCGAGAGAATTTCTGAGATTGCAAGGCTTACAAAGGATTGCTTAGGGCTTTTGCAATGAGACGCAACATGTAGTTTATTAAAAAACTTTTACTGCATTTTTGGCTCCCCAACGGGGGGGCGCTGACTGCAAGTCATGCACTGATGTTACAACCTCCAGTATCATCAGAGGGTGTGTTGATTTTACCTTCAGTCTTAACGTAGATTCCCAGCAGACCCATCATCGTATTTTAATCCTCATCAGATACGTCATTACCACATTTATCCGAATCTGCGATCACGACCTCGGCCGGGAAGCCCTGATGCACTGCATCCCTGTGGAACTGTTTGACGGTCGGTTCTGCAGCATCTTCGCCAACGACGAACAAGTGGAGCGCTGGCTGCAGCAGTTGCACGCCAGGATCTACGGCTATCCAGCGGCCTCCATCTGCGTCAGGAACAAACTCAGCTTATCACCATGCGGTGACAGCAACAATAACAGCACTAGCGGGCCTGAGAACGCCAACACTAGCGGCACCACTGTCTCTAGCTGGTGTCAGCAGACGGCAGCTCCGGGACCTTTGACGCTGGAGCAACCGCCGCAGCAGCAGCTGACGCAACCTGCCGCCCCACTTCCTCCTGGTGTCGAATCGTCACCTGATCCGCTCTTCCTGCTCACTGCAGGTGCAGGACGATTCCGCTGATTTGAACTCTTGTCTAGTCATGCACCAGCACTTCGCTTTTCAAGACAATGTCTTCAGTTTTTTCAGTTTTAAAGTTCTGTTGAAAATTAATTTGTTTTAAATTCACCGAGTTTCGTTATTCTGGCTTTTAACACTTTTTTGTTATTCCAGGCAAATATGCACACTTGTTGCGATGCGAGTTGACATTGTTTGTATCTACTGTGCCTATTTAGCTGAGTTGAAATATTTGTGCTTGTAATTCAACATTTCCAGCGTTTTATCTACATTTGTTATATCGTACTTTATTTAATATGCCCTTACCCCACTTAATCTCGTTCAATACTGACTGATTTAAGGCTTAGCTCGCAGTCAAAAATGCTCAAATCGCAAGCTGGTTGAGTTGAAGGCTTATTTGTTTTTCTTATTAATCTCAAAAATACATACAAATCAGTTTTATATTCTCGTAAAATTCTCTGTGAATTTTAAAACATTTTTAATAGTTTAATAAGCTCTGCTATAGGATGTCAATACATGCAAGGTAAAACGCTATTTCAAACGATTCAAAAACTCACAAAAGCAGTTTTTTTTATTAAAGAGGGTGCTACGACTAAACAATAATGATATTCACTAAATATTCGGCGGTGTCGCCACAGCCTCAAAAATGCTTTCAAAAATCGGTGATGCTAAACGTCTTTTTTAAGACTTTGCAGTCATCCACTTCCTCCACTTGATTGCCACCCGAACTTCCTTGAGAGGGCCGTGTACCATTCAGAATAGATTTTCTCCTAAATACGTTTGTCTACTACTGATCATTTTGTCCTTATCCACATTTTTTACGTTGACAAGAAATCAATTTTGCTACTAATATTCATCACTAGTAAGTAGTATGTAATACATTTTAGCAAAATAATAATTTAAAAAAGGGGAGAGCTAATTAAGCGCGCCAGGAATAAGCGCGCACGTGTATTTTTTTGCACACGTCGGAATAAGCGCGCACGGAAAAATGTTGGAATAAGCGCGCTGCGATAAATCAAAATACTGTAATAAGCGCGCATCGATATTCCTCGATACAGGAAAGAGCGCGCAACGTTTTTTTTAAAGTCTTGGAATAAGCGCGCACAGATTTTCAACAGAACTAAGATTAAAGTCGGATTTAAACTATGCATTTAAGACGAAGCAAGGTTACAAAGTAAAATTGCTAAAAGCTAAAAGCCAGAAGCCGGCTGGAGCTGCTGATACGAGACAGGCTGAGAGTCCAGAGCCGGCTGGAGCTGCTGATACGAGACAGGCTGAGAGTCCAGAGCCGGCTGGTCGGCTTGCCGTTTTGTTGCCATCATTTGGTCAGCCATTTTCTCAGACGCGTGAGACACCAGCGTCAGAAACTCAGCTGCCGTTATTTGCTTCACGTACAATTTTTGATTCGCATCGAAAATTCGCTTTGAATTCAAAACAGACTTCGCTTTCACACGCCCCACTTTACGTCCACGTTCTGAGCGTATGCATGCAGTCTAGCGAATGAGTTCGGATTGCCTTTACGAGGCCCTCCAAATACAGCCACCAGTTAGGGTGCGCCTTGAAGCGTCGGCTCAGACCTCTGTGGTAGGCTTCAATGTCACAGTTGGTGCCCCTGCAGTCAGTCAATTAAAATCATCATTTGTGCGCTTAATTTGATGCGTCAGCTTTGATAGTTGACCTCGCCGCAATTTTTTAAGCTTGAAACTTCAACTCACAATCTGGATTATTCATTTATTTTAAATGGCAAGGCTCAAGTGCAAGTCAAACCTGTATTGATATCAAAACTGACATTAGCTCTTTAATTGATGACAAAAAAAGATTAGGCCAAAAAGATTTTAGCCAAAAATTGTTTAAAGTTCGTTGTCTACTAGTGATATTTTTAAACCAACTCTAACAAACTGTTCTCTAATGGACAGTTCATCAAATTTTTCTACTTGAAGAAATAGCTATTGGCATTTTACGAGTATTTGGTGTTTGTCAGTTGTCAGTGTACTCCGGACATCTTACCTCAAGTCCAACTATTATATCCAGCAAAAGGAGCTCAATTAGCTAGGAAAAAATCATTAAAAAACCAGAACCTGAACAAACAATGTGATCTTTTACGTGACGTGAGGTCTGACCTGACCTTTCTTGACGAAAAGACCCCGGGGCCCGTTAAAATGAGTTGTATTGACGTCAAATAAGGAGCTTTTCTGGAATTGAATTTGTAGTTGTAAATTTCATCAGCTAAGTGGCAGAGGCAGGCGACAGATATTTAAGGTAGGCCCTGACACTTTATTTAGACTGCGCTTTTCAATTTGATTGCTAGCAACACAAAGTATTAAATTAACTTATTGGATATAAATTTAGTTAAAAGTATTAAATTGACTGCCATGAGAGGATTAAGTTAAGCTCCAACTTTACCTCGTAATTTGATTCCTTGACGCATTTTGTTTAAACTTGCTTTTGACTTTCAAACCCATAAAGTTGCAACTCGTCAATTTGAAATTTGAATTGCTGACGATTGTTTCAAATAAATCCAGGCATTCTGGCGCGTCCATGCACCATTAAAGTAGAATGGCTCTGCACTAGTAATTCACTTTTGCCACAAAATCCGCGTCAGAAAGTTTTCAGCTTTTTTTAGCTAGAAATTGAGAATCTCACCTTGCCAATTGCTGAATAAAGCTACTACAGTAGTAGATATTTGTCTAACCCAATGTTGACATCGTCGATGCATGGAGACATTGGTCCGCCCATCGAGAGACAGGGGGCGCCCACTAAGAGTCAGGGGCGCCCACCAAGAGACAGGGGCGCCCACCAAGAGACAGGGGCGCCCACCAAGAGACAGCGGCGCCCACCAAGAGACAGCGGCGCCCACCAAGAGACAGGGGGCGCCCACCTAGAGACAATGCGCCCACCAAGAAATAGAGGGCGCCCACCTAGAGACAGGGGCGCCCACCAAGAGACAGGGGGCGCCCACCTAGAGACAATGCGCCCACCAAGAAACAGAGGGCGCCCACCTAGAGACAGGGGCGCCCACCAAGAGACAGCGGCGCCCACCAAGAGACAGGGGGCGCCCACCTAGAGACAATGCGCCCACCAAGAAACAGAGGGCGCCCACCAAGAGACAGGGGCGCCCACCTAGAGACAGGGGCGCCCACCAAGAGACAGGGGCGCCCACAAAGAGACAGCGGCGCCCACTAAGAGACAGCGGCGACCACCAAGAGACAGGGGCGCCCACCAAGAGACAGGGGCGCCCACAAAGAGACAGCGGCGCCCACTAAGAGACAGCGGCGCCCACTAAGAGACAGCGGCGACCACCAAGAGACAGGGGCGCCCACAAAGAGACAGCGGCGCCCACTAAGAGACAGCGGCGACCACCAAGAGACAGGGGCACCCACCAAGAGACAGGGGCGCCCACCAAGAGACAGGGGCGCCCACCAAGAGACAGGGGCACCCACCAAGAGACAGGGGCGCCCACCAAGAGACAGGGGCGTCCACCAAGAGTCAGGAGCGCCAACCGAGACACAAAAAATTTCCAGCCACTCCAATTAATATTCAGGTTTTTCAAAACAAATTTACGAGACTGGCAAAAGTTATTAGAGACTTTGCAACTCTATGTCCAGAAAATAAAACAGGCATTCCAAAGGAGTTATTTATAGATCCGGAAGATTTTTACGATATATTTAGCTCCCGAGAAAGTCATGCTTCATCTCATATAAAGCAGAGACAGTTTTACTAGATGAAAATTGAACTACCTAATAAAACAAGAATGAAACGAAACAATGTCTCTGTAGTCGTCATATCTTTGCTTTATTATGGCTTTTGTGTATAGCGAAAACAAATATACGGCTCGATGTTTTTCCGCAATCCTATTTTGGACTTATATGTACTTATTTGGATCAACTTGGAAAGAAAAATCTCTGGGAAAAACACTTGAGAGAAGTTGCAAAAGGTGAGAGGGTGGAAGTTTAGTGCAAAAGCATTCAACTTATATGATACTCCGATCACTAATTAATTTTGCAGCGACAACCGGTCCCAAGGGCTCTTGTACTTTTAAATAGTTTGCCATGTAATTATTATCATTATTTACTCGAAGATACTTATAAATTAATCTCCAAAACTCTTATAGCGTTATTTATTTATCAAAATCATCTGAGTGGAAAATCAGAAGTTCGGCATGAAATAATAAGAAAAAAAGTTGCCATCACTCATCCATCAATTGAGATGACAGGATCTGATCCAGGTCGTAGCAGATGAGTTTATTTATTCGTCACAGTCCAAAAAATCTGCGGAGAAGCGTGTTGAAGTGGGATTTGAAAACTGGGGACGCGATAGAGTCCAAATCGCGGACCAAATAAGGTTGCTTTTTCTCCAACAGAAAAAGCTTGGGCCCTGTTTAATTTTGAGCCATTCAATTCGCGCTTCTCAGCTCTCTGAGCATCCCTCTCCCTGGCACTTCGACTCGCATTTGGTCAATGTATGAGAAGAGAAGTCTGGCCTAATAAAATTAGTACGGGAATGCGATGAGATGAAGCTGTAAGGGTCTTTCTGTGGATCTTGCACAGATAGAGTGCATACGGATCAGCATTGCGACTCGATCGAGCTGCTAAAGAGGTCGATTGATTGAGAGCAGTTTAGTGTGATCGCTACTCTCTGAGTAAGGTGTGTCAGACACGCCGGGGGGGGGGTGCCGCTGTACATATCGCTGTACTTTGGCGGGGGGTTGAGCTTAAAGCCACTGCACGCGGCCCGGCTTGTCTCCGCCGCCATTTCTCAATTTTGTGCTCAGCCACCGCCATGAGTGCCAGCCCAAAGCGACTAAATGTGCGCCAACTCAAGGCTGAGCTGCGAAACGGAGGCCTGCCTACTACGGGCCGCAAAAAACAGCTCGCCAAGCGCTTGTCTACTGCACTCGGTTTAGAGCAAGCTGACGAAGACTTCAACAACTCCGAGATGACTTCTGCTCCGGACGCCGAGGACGGCATCGGAAGCGCTGGCGAGGCGCCTCCGGGGGCGGGGAGTGACCGGCTGGCGGGGCTGCGACAGGAGGTGGAGCTGCTCGAAGTCCTGGAATGCCGTCGTCGTGATCTTCAGCAACAGCTTCACACTCAGCAGCGCTTGACGGCTCAGCCCCAGCCAGCATCATCATCAGGTGAGCAAAACGCACATGCCAGTCTGCAGTTGCCCGAGGTTTTTGAATCTGGGATGAGGGAGGCGGCTCAGCTTCAGGCCGCTAATTGCCAGGCTCCGACTCGCAAGTTGCATCTAGTCAGAGACCATATCAAGCTAGCCAGAGGACCCGGCTCAGCCAGTCAGGAGCAGTTGATCGCCACTATGGAGAATGGCTCGCTCACATTCAGAAAGCAGGAGCCGAAGCTGTCCAGTATCTCTGCTGGTCAGTGGATCGCGGCCAACTCGATCATCTTGCAAAAGCTGATCAAGGAAAAACTTCCGGCGGCTGCTGGAAGCACTGATGGTCTCCTGACTGACGTCCTTGGCTACCTTGACTACAATCGCAAGATTGGACAGCTGCTGGCTGCTGACTACCCGGAGTCCGTGATCTGGAAGTTTGACGAGGACTACCGGAGGCTGGTGGCGGAGTCGGGCATCGCGTGGGGTGAGGAGCCCCCTCAGTTGTACCACAAACACCTCAACGCCCCCAGAAACATGCGGTTCAGGTTCGCTAAGCAGCCCAGCCAGCAGCAAATCCCGGCAGCAACCAGGCCGATCTGTCTGCGCTTCAACTCCGTGTCCGGATGCCTCCGCCAGAACTGCAGGTTCCGCCACGTCTGCAAAATCCAAGGCTGCCTGGCAGCGCACCCGGCTCACGCTCACACGCAGTCGCCGCAGTCATTACTCACCGGACAGCTGCCGGGTCACGTGACCGGTGCGAATGCAAAAAACTGATGCCATTTTATCCAGCTGACTGCTCTGTTTCTAATTCCGATTTTTCTGCTTTTACTTCTTCGCTGCCCATCTCGTCTGACCTGCAACCTGACGCCTGGAGTGCTCTGCTCAGCGACGACCCAGACCGCGACTTTCCGATGCAAGGCGTCGTCAACGGTTTCGCTCTTACCAATGCTGGCCAGCCACCTTTGACTTCGTCCAAGACTTTCGCCCTGCTGCACCGCTCTGCTGTGGAAGCCCAGGTCGAGGAGGAGCTGCGCCTTGGCAGGTACATCCGGTGGAGCGGCCAGATTAAAATCAACTCCATCGGCGCCCTTCCCAAGTCCGATGGGCGGGTCCGCCTGATCCATGACCTGTCCTATCTGACCGGCCAGTCTGTCAACGACTGCTACGACCAGCAGAAGCACATCAAGTTCTGCACTGTCCAGCAGCTGGTTCGTCATCTCCGTCCGGGACACTACATGGCCAAAATTGATCTCAAAAGCGCCTACAGGTCCGTGCCAATCAGGCCTGCTGACTACCGGCTCGTCGGCCTCGCCTGGTGGTTTGACCCGGACAGCCAGGACAGTCTGCTCTGCGACACCAGGCTTCCCTTCGGCGCCAAAGCTGCTTGCGAAGTTTTTCACCATCTTTCAGCCGCCGTTACCCGGCACATGCACCGGCTTGGCTTTTCTGCTACGGTGAACCACCTGGATGACTGGGCAGTCGCTGGGAGATCCGAGTCCGAGGCTTTCGCTGCTACGCAATGCCTCGCCGGCCGGCTTAAAGCCTCTGCACCCGGCCCGGCTTGTCTCCGCCGCCATTTCTCAATTTTTTAATTCTCCTTTTTACGAACCAATAAACAGTAACTCGTTTAAACTAATAAATAAACGGTTTGCTTGATCGGCTGGGATCCGCTTTCTCGGCCGCTACCTGCTATTCGCAACTGATTTGTCTCGTTTGGCTCCTTCCGGCGTGTTTAATAATCCTATTGAATTAAGTTAGAAGAAAGTTTTGTTTAAATTTGTTAAACCGCAGGATTAGCCACGTGAGTTTTTCTAATACTTTTATGACACGCGTTGTCTTGTACGACTTCAAGGCATTAGACCATGTCTTTTGTCTCAGTTTCTGTCTACTTTGAAGTTATTTTTTCTGGATTTATTCCGCATGCATTTAGTAGCCTCCAGTCCTGCTGCTAAATAAAATGATCGCTCCATAGGGTTTAACTCAATCACAGGCTCTTATCTACTCACGTAATCCTGAGTATCGCTTGAACAACTTCATTGCATTTACAGCAATGTAGCTACGGGTACTGCAGTGCTGGGGTGCAGAGGAGGAGGTGAGAAAGGAAGTCACAATGTGAATCGCTGTTGACCCTCTTCCCCAGTGGTGTGGCCTGCAGAGACCAATCCGCAAGCGGTTTGTCGCTCCCCAAAGCTGCTCCTTAGCCAAGGATTTCAGAATAAGAAGCAAAGAATTCGCTTCTATTCTTTGTAGCTGCAAATTTATACGTTAAAAAACGTAAGAACTTTCGACGACTGATTTAGAAATTTTTTCTAGGACAGCTACAGACACTAAAGAACAGCAACCAATAGCAAACGAAAGAAATTGATAAGAGACGACACCGAGTGACCGACATCAAACGACACCAGACGACACCAACTGACATCAGACGACACCAACCGACAACAGACGACAACAAACGACAACAGGCGACAACTGACGACACCAAACGACAACAGACGACACCAAACGACAGCAGAAAACAGACGACAACAGACGACACTAAACTACAACAGACAACAGACGACAACAGACGACACCGAACGACAACAGACGACACCAACTGACAACAGACGACACCAGACGACAACAGACGACACCAAAAGACGTTAAACTTATTTTATAGCCATTAAGCTCAGCCATCCGCCTCAATCATGGACACTAACGACAGCGCCCCTTTGGAAGCGTCAAACATGTGGGAGCTCAAGCAGACACCGCCAATGCTTGCATTTCTCTCTCTGGCCTACACCGTGGTATTCACCCTGTCAATCATCGGTAACGTTGTTGTCATAGCAACCGTCTACAGGATACCCTCGATGCACACGGCGATTAATTATTTTATCTGCAATTTGAGCACAGCAGACACACTGGTTGCTATTTTCTGCCTGCCGTTGAATCTGATCTCGAGCACCTTTACCAGTGAGATTAGACTCGATCGTGCTGTTTTGTTTTTCATCCGTAAAATTATCTGGTTTGCTTTTAGTTGATTGAATTTAAAAGTAACCGGGTTCTGAGCGAGTTACTTAGCGTACCTAGATAGAGAAATTTTGGGGTTAGGTCATATCCAGGCTCATGGGTTCGATTCCCACATTCGCCCCATTTATTTGGAGTATTCTTTTGGAGTTCACACGAAAATTCGGATCTGGGGCTAGTTTGAGTGATCGAATACGTGAATGATTAAGTGGGTGAGTGGGTGATGTGATCAATTAGGTGAATAGGTGGTCAGGTAGGTGAATGGGTAATCAAGTAGGTGAATAGGTGATCAAGTAGGTGAAGGGATGATCTGGTAGGTGAATCCCTCCAGGCACTCATGGGTCAGCTTCAATCCCTGCAGTCCCAGGTGCCCCTGAAATAAAGTTGAGACTGAACCAGTGGCAATCCTAGAAAAAGACAATTTTTCATTTATCCAGCGTGGAAAACTGATGCTATATCCCTCACTATGCAGTTCTTCGAGCTGTTGCCAGTCCAACCGTGAAATGGAGGCAGACAACTTTCGGGGGGGGGGAATATTCGAGAGAAAGTCGATTGGACTTGATGAGCCCCCGTTCAAGCTACTGGCTCTACAAATATTTCTTGAGAGATCTTTATAAGGCAGCCGGTCGCACACGAGCCAGGCAAAAAGGTTATTCATTTGAGCACAAAGAGTCCGATTGATCCCTAGCTAGCTGCTTTTCTCTGACAAGCGCTATTAGACCCGTGCACCAAGCTGCTTCAAGGCTCATCAATAAGGCTATTTGAAAGGGATCTAGTCAAGGAAGCAAGTGAAGCAGGAGCTTTATAGCCGCTCTTTTGTGACGTTCCTGTCACAAAGGCGCGAGTACTTCAGTCGTGGACAAAATAAAATTCTCTCTCTCTCTTTCTATACGCGATCAAACGAGATTCCTTCTGACAAATCTGGCATGCAAAAAATGAATGGCTCGGTCGAGTTGGCACCTGTCCCAGGCGCGCACCAGAGAGATTATATTGTTGCAGGGAAATTCTCAGGTCGTATGGGTTAGGACTGAATCTGCTGAGCATTTAAAGAAATTGACCAATCGGCAATCTCTTACTTAAACGAATGAGCTTAGTTAAATTAGTGTCAGAGTTCATTTCTTTGACAGTAGCAACAAGAATCTACAGTGGCAGATTGAGCGGTGGGTGTTGGGGCACACCCTGTGTGTGAGTTCGTTAATTCTACCTAACCATCCGTTTGCATGCAGTGCCTGCTATGAGGTAACTACGGGGCAAAGAACAAGACAATAATTTCCAATTTAGGGAAACTCGGTGTTTGCCAAGATCTGAGACTAATTGATGATCTTTGACCAACAAAACGGAGAGGCCCCGACATGAGCCAACAATTGCTGCATGACAATTTTGCTAATTATTGCACAAAATTTCAGGTGACACTTGTGACGAGAATAGCAGCTCAAGAAGCCATCTCAATGCGGCTTGTGCGATTGGCTATCTGATAGCTGGCCAAAAATAACCTTATTAGGAATTTGTGGCTCGAGTTTTAAGATTAGAGAATGTTAGAAAAAAACAGGTTTTGTCTGTGTAGGTATTCTCGATGTCAGAATGCTAATTATGGGATATTTAAGTAAATAGGGAAAAAGGGGGATTAAAGGTAATATAATGACGGACCAAAGATGGTTGTAAAAATCCAAATGGAGGCTTGAAAATGACTGGAAAAGTACATTGGTTCAAACAGGGGGGGGGGGGGGCAAGAAGAGTTTCAAATTTCGACCTCCGTAAAGTTGAGGCACAAAACGTCAAAAAAGAGCGCTCTGGGACCAATATTGAAAGAAACTTGCAAATGAGTGCCTTTAAAATCATTAGTCAGAAAATTGTGGAACCACATCGAAATGAAGCAAAGTCTCTGCAACTCCTATTAGGCCAAATTAGCGGTCTGTCTTCAGTAATGCAAATAAGCTTGGCCCTTGAAGCAATGTTTCTTTGCAATAACTTTGCTGAGCCGGCGAAGTCCGCATCACTTTGCCCTTCATCAGCGCGGCCATGTCGGCAGGAGGCCCAGGCGTAGCTGGCCTGAAAAAAAGCAATATTAAAATCGACCTACATGCCAGCCGGCTTTCTCCTGAGGATGAGGACACACACGCAGACAGTGCACTGACACTTCATTCTATAAGATGGTTAACGCATCGATCTTACTTGCCTCTTATAATATGCGTTTATTGGACCCACGAGACACTTTTGGGGGTAGTTTGTTCTTGCTGCGAAAAGTACGAGAGTGTACTTTCACTTTTGAATCTCATCTCCCTCTCTCTCTCCCCCCTCTCTCTCTCTATCTCTCCCTCTCTCCCTCTCTCCCTCTCTCCCTCTCTCTCTACCCCTCTCTCTCTTACTCTCTCTCTCCCTCTCTCTCTCTCTCTCTCTCTCTCTCTCTCTCTCTCTCTCTCTCTCTCTCTCTCTCTCTCTCTCTCTCTCTCTCTCTCTCTCTCTCTCTCTCTCTCTCTCTGTAAAGTCAAGCAATAGATAGTGAAGGATTACTGGCATTGCACACTTTGACTACTTTCTCCAACAAACGTATTTTTGGTGGAGAAAATCTGTGCTCATAGCTTTTCTTACTTACTCAGTCTGACGCAGGTTCAAGACTAAAATTGACAAAACTGCTTGGACAAGAGAGGACGCTCGGCCCCATTAAACTCTACCCCATCTCCCGGAACGTTTTTGGCTCCCAGTCTCTTCTCCGTTGGGGATATGAACTAAATTATTAAGGAATCTGTTCACCGAAGAAATGATGAGGCGGGCGTCGGGATTCATACAGGAATTTGCTATTAGATGAGAAGATTAACCCTCCCCCCCCATACCCTCGTAGTAGCTGAGCTGCGTGCGAACTTTGTCTTGATTCGTCTCATCTACACTGCCCTCATGATGTCTACGAAATATTTAAACATCAAACTTGTGAACTGCCTTTTCATCATAAAAGTTATCCGTATCGCACATTCGTGAGGCTCGCTCAGGGTGTAGCCCGGAAGAGGGGCAAGGAGGGCCGCCCTCACATCAATAGAGCTGGCAAAATATAGGCGCTCTTTATATAGAGAAAGCAGCTTTGAGGCCCTGGTGCCGAAGCCCCTGGTGCTAAAGCCCCTGGTGCTAAAGTCCCTGGTGCTAAAGCCCCTTGTGCTAAAGCCCCTGGTGCTAAAGCCCCTGGTGCTAAAGCCCTGGTGCTAAAGCCCCTGGTGCCGAAGCCCTGGTGCTGGGGCGTGACCCTAACATATTTTACTAGATATCAAAACTGAAAGACAGAAGGCGTCAAAAATATCTGCACACAATGGGTTATAAAGTCTATTGACAACTCAATATTCTATGGAAATTCTATAAAGGTAATGATAGATATTGCAGAAGAATCTTTACCCTGAGCTGAAGTGCCATAGCTACTACCTGCCGCATGTCAGCAGCCCCAGTCGCAGGGGTGACAGTTCTCAGTCACACCGCACCTGTAGTTTCCGTCTTTCACTTCCTGTTTTTTCAGTTGACATTTTTTCTCCCTCTCGCCGCCTGTAACGCATTCTGGTAGACTGTCTTCGGTTTATAAATAGGCCTCTCATGGCTTCTGGCATTGTTGTGAACTGTGTCTTCTTTGTGTGCATTTGACTTCTGTCAGTATTTTGTACAATTACTCGCAGTTTAAGAGCACTGCTATGTCGTCTTTAACTAACTGTCGTCTTCCCGTTTCAACTTTTCCGAAGCTGTTAGCCACAATGCAGGGAATCATTGAAAAATGCTGAAGAAGTGCCTCTGACAACCAACCAACCCCCCCCCCCCAAGGCACACAGAGTGTTCATGCCGGACGATTAGAAAGTCAGGGCTGCTGTACACCCTGTGTGATCGTGTGCATGAATGAGTGCCTGCGTACAGTATTGTGTGAGCTCAGGAGAGGCGATGTCGCCGCAGGGTGCTCGAAGTCCTCCTGGCAAAACTAATATTTACACTATTAGGCTCCGCCTCTGGTCTACTTTTTTTCGCTTCGCCAACACTCCCGGCGATTGTTAATAGGAAAAACTCGTCACATAGAAGCAGCCAGCAGATCGCGAGTGTCACCCGGGCGCGGCGATCAAATCAATCAAGACCGGCAGTCTCCCCTGTCCTGCGTGAAACTGGGACTGCAGGAAAGAAACCATGGCTCAAGGAAGTGAGAGCTGAAGTAGAGTTTTTCTCGGATGGCTTTTGAAATGAAGTTATAAAAACCGATGCTTAGAATGAAAAAAAACCGCTGGTTTCTGCGAAATCTCCTGTCTGCCCAGCTAAAGTAGATCGAAATGGAAGAACTTTCTTTCACCGCCTAATGTACAGTGCCACAGTGACATGGTGAGACGGGGAGTGACATAGTGTGACGGAAAGTGACAAAGTGTGAGGGAGAGTGGCATAGTGTGACAAATAGTGACCTAGTGTGACGGAAAGTGACATAGTGTGACGGAAAGTGACATAGTGTGATGGAGAGTGAGAGTGGCATAGTGTGACGGAGAGTGAAAAAGTGTGACGGAAAGTGACATAGTGGGACGGAAAGTGACATAGTGGGACGGAAAGTGACATAGTGTGACGGAGAGTGGCATAGTGCGAGACGTAGAGTGACATAGTGTGACGGAGAATGCCATACTGCGAGGTAGAGTGACATAGTGCGAGTTAGAGTGACATAGTGTAAGACAGAGAGAGTGAAATATTGCGAGAGAGAGCGAAATAGTGTCACGGAGAGTGACATAGTGCGAGGGAGAGTGACATAGTACGAGGGAGAGTGACATAGTGCGAGGGAGAGTGACATAGTGCGAGGGAGAGTGACATAGTGCGAGGGAGAGTGACATAGTGCGAGGGAGAGTGACATAGTGCGAGGGAGAGTGACATAGTGCGAGGGAGAGTGACATAGTGCGAGGGAGAGTGACATAGTGCGAGGGAGAGTGACATAGTGTAAGAGAGAGTGACATAGTGTAAGAGAGAGTGACATAGTGTAAGGGAGAGTGACATAGTGTAAGGGAGAGTGACATAGGGTAAGGGAGAGTGACATAGTGTAA
>NIVC01000012.1:685000-695000 GCA_002269645.1 Macrostomum lignano | reverse complement strand
GATCTTCTAAGAAAGACAATCCATTTAACGAAGAAGCATTTGTTTTTCGGCAATTCGCTAACAAAAGCGACAGCAGAATGTTAACAAAAAATACATGCCATGTCTGCCTTCTAGTTATCGTTCAGCACTATACCTTGGAACAATTTTTCTGACAACAATGTCGCTTTTGTAGATTATTGTCACACATGGATGTACTTTTGCCAGAAATTCTATATCAATGGCCTCTTGCGCAAAAATTTTGTGCACGCAAACAGTTTAAAAAAGCAACAGTTTATTTTGCTCACCATCTGTAGCAACCAATTTGTAAAATCAGTTTTTTATTAGAGACACGCTGTGGTACCTGCGTCACTTTAAGCGACATTGTGGGGTTGTAGACTATAGTGGTTTGATTCACGAACTGAAGGTCGAGGGTTCAATTCCCGATCCCACTGGAACAATTTGTGTCCTTGAGCAAGACACTTGAATTCTGCATTGCTTCAGTTCACCCAGCTGTAAAATGGGTGCCAGCACTAGCTGGGGTGATTGAGTGTGTGCGTGGCGACCCCCCCCCCAGTCCTTGGACTGAACAGTCGAACTCAGCAATAGCTGCGGCTGAGCTGTCGGTTGCACATCTACCCATTAGGGCAGGTAATCAATTATTATTATTATTAGGCGACATTGAAAGTGATACCGAAAAACTGCTGCTCATTCCGCCGACTCCCCTGAGCAGGCACACAAGCGCGTGGATACGTACGCAGTCATACGCACAGGCACACACTCACACAGGAGTGTACAGCGGCCCTAACTTTATTTATCGTTAGGCATGTACACTTCACTGTGCCTTGGGGGTTGGGCCCCAAGGGCATTAATTTCACGAGCAGAGCCAAGCCGAGATTCCAATTCAGCCCCAAATTAATGTGACTGCACTGGGACTCGAGCCTGGGCCGCTGGAGAGCGCCGCGCTGGACCACTGGGCAACGGATCCACTTGCAAAATCTGTTTGAAAAACACCAGCCCTCAAATGCCTCAGTTGTCCTTGGCTATCATTAAGAAACATCAGCCAACCGCAACACTTCAGGTTCCTGGCCGTGTGCCACCCGCTGAGGCGACACTTCTCCAAGAAACAATCCATCGTAATCCTGGCCTGCATTTGGATCTACGGCTTGTTGCTGCTGCTGCCCTGGGCCTTCAACTACGATACAACCATAATCAGTCCGGACAATCGCACGCTGTATCTGCGGTGCGTCAACAATATGACAGAATCGGTCACACAGGGCTACCAAATTGGCGTGATCTTCTGCCTGCTGTATGCCGCTCCTCTGGCCTTCATCACCGTCTGCTACGGGCTCGTGGCAGCCAAGCTGAGCAGGCGAACCGCTCAGCAGGAGGAGTTTCTTAGAAAGTGAGCTGTTTGAATTAAGCAAGCTGTATTGATTGGCTTAGTTCTTTTTCTTACGCAATTTTGCCTACCTCAGTCGATGACAAATAAAATGACTCTCCCCTCAGATGAAATGACTCTCCCCTCAGATGAAATGACTCTCCCCTCAGATGAAATGACTCTCCCCTCAGATGAAATGACTCTCCCCTCAGATGAAATGACTCTCCCCTCAGATGAAATGACTCTCCCTCAGATGAAATGACTCTCCCCTCAGATGAAATGACTCTCCCCTCAGATGAAATGACTCTCCCCTCAGATGAAATGACTCTCCCCTCAGATGAAATGACTCTCCCCTCAGATGAAATGACTCTCCCCTCAGATGAAATGACTCTCCCCTCAGATGAAATGACTCTCCCCTCAGATAAAATGGCGCCCTCTGAACTAACTATTTAGGCTATGATGCATGACCCGTGGGCCTTCTTTGCACGTTACAGAAGCGACCAATGACTCTGTTGCTTAACTTGGGGGACAGCGAGAGGTTTTCTGTTAGGCGTTTAACCCGAGTACACAATGGCATGGCTGCTATCAAATATTTAGCCTTAGTTATGAAACAACGGGTTTCTACCAACTGAAATTTTTTTAAACAGACTGATAAGTGAACTTACGTTAGCGAGAGGAACTGTAAAATGAGCCATTAATTTTTTGCTACTCATTTCTGTGTACTCGATTTTAGCAGACTATGACTGAATTACGAGGCGGCAATTTAGTAGTCCATGACTGTATCACAGGGATGCAATTTTAGTGGTCCATGACTGCATCAAAAAGCTGCAATTTTAGTAGTCCATAATTTAGCTGTCCACAATTTCTTGCCCCCTTTGACGCAAGTCTCTTCTTGACAAGCAAAGAACTAAACAAAAGCCAAAAACAACCGCGAAAGTAGATTTTTAGATTAAAAACCGGCACTATGGAAGCTGGCCAAGCAATTTCTTTTATAGATGTGGCACTTTGATTAATCCAAATCTTGTCTTAGCAGAAATTATGTCGCAGCAGCACCCCAGGAGGTCCTGGGGACTTGCAAGTACGAACTGGCCTGCAAATTTCATTCCTGTGACTGAAGTCAGTTTGAGACTCCCAGTTTGGGATGATTTATCAGATAGGAAGATTATTTAGTACTTGAAAAGCTGGCATCTAAGCTTTCATTTTATCTGCGAGTAAGTAGGATGCTCAATTGGTCATATGGTGCCAAATTGGTCATTGGGATGTCAAATTGGTCATTGGTATTCCAAATTGGTCATTAGGATCCCGAATTGGTCATTAGGATTCCAAAGTGGTCATTATAGGATTCCAAATCGGTCATTAGGATTCTAAATTGTTTGTCATAGGATGCCAAATTGGTCATTGGGATGCCAAATTGGTCATTGGGATGCAAAATTGGTCATTGGGATGCCAAATTGGTCATTGGAATGCCAAATTGGTCATTGGGATGCCAAATTAGTCATTGGGATGCCAAATTGGTCATTGGGATGCCAAATTGGTCATTGGGATGCCAAATTGGTCATTGGGATGCCAAATTGGTCATTAGGATCACAAATTGGTCATTAGGATTCCGAATTGTTAGTCATTGCGATGCCAAATTGGTCATTGGGATGCCAAATTAGTCATTATGATGCCAAATTGGTCATTGGGATGCAAAATTGGTCATTGGGATGCCAAATTGGTCATTGGGATGCCGAATTGGTCATTGGGATGCCAAATTGGTCATTGGAATGCCAAATTGGTCATTAGGATGCCAAATTGGTCATTATGATGCAAAATTGGTCATTGGGATGCCAAATTGGTCATTGAAATGCCAAATTAGTCATTGGGATGCCAAATTAGTCATTGGGATGCAAAATTGGTCATTGGGATGCCAAATTGGTCATTGGGATGCCAAATTGGTCATTGGGCTGCCAAATTGGTCATTGGAATGCCAAATTGGTCATTGGGATTCCAAATTGGTCATCAGGATTCCAAATTGTTGGTCATTGGGATTCCAAATTTGTCATTAGGATCCCGAATTGGTCATTATAGGATACCAAATTGGTCATTAGGATTCTAAATTGGTCATTAGGATTCCGAATTGTTAGTCATTGGGATCCCAAATTGGTCATTAGGATTCCAAATTGTTAGTCATTGGGATTCCAAATTGGTCATTGGGATTCCAAATTAGTCATCAGGATTCCAAATTGTTGGTCATTGGGATTCCAAATTTGTCATTAGGATCCCGAATTGGTCAATATAGGATACCAAATTGGTCATTAGGATTGTAAATTGTTTGTCATCGGATGCCAAATTGGTCATTGAGATGCCAAATTGGTCATTGGGATGCCAAATTGGTCATTAGGATGCCAAATTGGTCATTGGGATGCCAAATTGGTCATTAGGATCCCAAATTGGTCATTAGGATTCTGAATTGTTAGTCATTGCGATGCCAAATTGGTCATTGGGATGCCAAATTGGTCATTGCAATGCCAAATTGGTCATTAGGATCCCAAATTGGTCATTAGGATCCCAAATTGGTCATTAGGATTCCGAATTGTTAGTCATTGGGATGCCAAATTGGTCATTGGGATGCCAAATTGGTCATTTGGATTCCAAATTGGTCATCAGGATTCCAAATTGTTGGTCATTGGGATTCCAAATTTGTCATTAGGATCCCGAATTGGTCATTATAGGATACCAAATTGGTCATTAGCATCCCGAATTGGTCATTATAGGATACCAAATTGGTCATTAGGATCCCGAATTGGTCATTATAGGATACCAAATTGGTCATTAGGATTCTAAATTGGTCTTTGGGATCCCAAATTGGTCATTAGGATTCCAAATTGTTGGTCATTTGGATGCCAAATTGGTCATTGGGATGCCAAATTAGTCATTGGAATGCCAAATTGGTCATTGCAATGCCAAATTGGTCATTGGGATGCTTACTTGCGCAAATTTTTTTGATGAGGTGCCTAAATGAAAATCACAGACTGATAAAATGTACATTTCGCGCAAAGCTGTACTTTTTAGCGCCAGAATTAGAAATTGGAAAATCTGCATTCCAATCGAGTTACTAAATTAAGAGTGACAAGTTCATAATCGCGTGCAGTTGAAATGGATACGAGTAAAAGGTTCTTTTAACTCTTGTTTCTCGTCCCAGGCCTTCACCGGGTTTTTACCTTCAAATTTTACTTGAAAAAAGAAAAGATAGAAAAAATATTTTTTTATAAGATTTTTAATGGAATCTTTAATTGATTTTTTGTGCTCCCTGCAGTCCTGACACATTGCACTGCAGTCCTGACACATTTACTGCCAGTCCTGACACATTTCACTGCAGTACTGACACATTTCACTGCCAGTTCTGACACATTTACTGCCAGTCCTGACACATTTACTGCCAGTTCTGACACATTTCACTGCAGTCCTGACACATTTCACTGCAGTCCTGACACATTTCACTGCAGTGATGACACATTTTACTGCAAGTCCTGACACACTCACTGCAGTCCTGACGCATTCACTGCAGCCTTGACACAGTGTGCCTGCGTGCTCAGGGGTCAGAGGAATGACCCGAAAATGAAAATGAAAATGAAAATGAAGGCGTGTACGAAGGATCGGCTCTCCAATATATCAACTTCTACAGTTCAAGGCCCTCTCAAGCCTCTCAGTAGCTAGGCCCTTCTCCCCAGGTCTGGGGAGAGGCTGCAAATTCCATTCCGAGGGATTAAAAGTGCGCTCTCGAGAGTCTCCCGTCCACCTTTATTTGGATGTACGAATATTTTCTGCCGCGCATCCTTCTATCTTTGGCCTAATTCTAAATTGAGAACTGCCGATCCCTGCTGGAAATTCATTTCTACAGAGTTATCGTATTTAATAAATGGCAACAAAGAATATTGAAGCTTTTTCATCGTGTGATTGGGACAGAGTAACCCCTGTCAGGACTGCAAGGATGGTTGTGTCAGGACTGCAAGGATGTGTGTCAAGACTGCAAGGATGTGTCAGGACTGCAAGGATGTGTCAGGACTGCAAGGATGTGTGTCAGGACTGCAAGGATGTGTCAGGACTGCAAGGATGTGTGTCAGGACTGCAAGGATGTGTCAGGACTGCAAAGATGTGTCGGGACTGCAAGGATGTGTGTCAGGACTGCAAAGATGTGTCGGGACTGCAAAGATGTGTCGGGACTGCAAGGATGTGTCAGGACTGCAAGGATGTGTCAGGACTGCAAGGATGTGTGTCAGGACTGCAAGGATGTGTCAGGACTGCAAGGATGTGTGTCAGGACTGCAAGGATGTGTCAGGACTGCAAAGATGTGTCGGGACTGCAAGGATGTGTGTCAGGACTGCAAGGATGTGTCAGGACTGCAAGGATGTGTGTCAGGACTGCAAAGATGTGTCGGGACTGCAAAGATGTGTCGGGACTGCAAGGATGTGTCAGGACTGCAAGGATGTGTCAGGACTGCAAGGATGTGTCAGGACTGCAAAGATGTGTCAGGACTGCAAGGATGTGTCAGGACTGCAAGGATGTGTCAGGACTGCAAGGATGTGTGTCAGGACTGCAAGGATGTGTCAGGACTGCAAGGATGTGTGTCAGGACTGCAAGGATGTGTCAGGACTGCAAGGATGTGTGTCAGGACTGCAAGGATGTGTCAGGACTGCAAAGATGTGTCGGGACTGCAAGGATGTGTGTCAGGACTGCAAAGATGTGTCGGGACTGCAAAGATGTGTCGGGACTGCAAGGATGTGTCAGGACTGCAAGGATGTGTCAGGACTGCAAGGATGTGTCAGGACTGCAAGGATGTGTCAGGACTGCAAGGATGTGTCAGGACTGCAAGGATGTGTGTCAGGACTGCAAGGATGTGTCAGGACTGCAAGGATGTGTGTCAGGACTGCAAGGATGTGTCAGGACTGCAAGGATGTGTCAGGACTGCAAGGATGTGTGTCAGGACTGCAAAGATGTGTCGGGACTGCAATTGGCCTTTTTCATGACTGTTATGTTGTGTGCGTTCCAGGAGGTACGACGTACCGTGTTTTTGATGTTGAGTTCCAGTCTCCCATGTTGTGGTAGGGTCGCCGCTCTGCAGAACCAACAGTTGTTATTCAGGTTGGTCATATAATTATTCTCAGCGCTGTGCAATCTCTACAGAATCTGTTTATCTGAAATCACTATGTTATATTTCCGATAAAAACACGCATTCTAGCTGTATTACTCATCAGTAGTAACTGGGACAACTTACTCTAAATTTAATTATATGATAGATAATTAAATGAAAATTCGAATTCATGTATGTTAACATCTTCCTCGCATCCCAGATCGTCAACAGCCAACGATCGCAGGCAGATGAGCCGTCTAGTGAAGATGCTGGTCACTGTTGTGCTCATCTTCGCCATCTCCTGGCTGCCGCTGCACCTCATCTCCGTGCTGTTCTTCTCCCGGACAGTGCGAGTCTACATGGAATCCTTTGGTCCCGCGCTGCCATCGCTGGTACAGTGGATTGGGATCAGCAACTGCTGCGTTAATCCCTGGATTTATTGCGCCTTCAGCAAAAGCTATCGGACTAATTTTCTCAACACACTGAAATGCGTGAGTTCGAGTTTGAGATTACTCTTTGGGAGACTCAGAATCCAAGGGGGGGTTTGGTTTCTTAGCTTCTTTGTACACGACCTGTAGGGAGTCCAAATTCCTTAAAGGAGACAAGATTCTGGGATGAGAAAGACGATTTTGGAGATCAATTGGAAGAAGCAACTGGAAGGGAACTCGGGATGACGGCGAAATGTATAAAAGCCGTTGAATACACCTCCATCTCCGGCCCCGCAGCGCTTTGTCCAGCCAGTGACAGGCAGTGTCCTCCAGCGCAGCTGCGTCCAGTCGCCGGCCCCCGCCAGCCACCTCGCAGCCGCCGCAGGCGCTGCTGCCGCGGCCCCCAACCTGGGCTCGCATCCGATTAATAACAACAGAAAATGTGAGCAGAATACGCCACTCTTAGCTGCGAAATATTCAAAAATTCCTCGGAACAAAGACGATAACCAAGATGCGGACGGAACCAGCGGAGACTGCCTGTCGATGGTGCAGCTGAACGCTCACAGAGACGACTCAGACAGCATCTGCGCCACCGCGGATATGTGACTCACGCTGTTGGAGATTTTCTTTAAGACAGAACTCAGCGCTTTTAAATTTATTGAAAAGATCGACAGCACGGTAACGCGTCCAACACTCGCGTCTGTCTGTTGTTACAGAAGTTACAACCATTTCGCTAGCAAACTGACATTTATTGGACTTAGAACTCCCGCACAAGGAGTCCACTAAAAGTCCTACACAAAAGCTCTTAGTTATAAGGGAGCACTGACTTCGGTTGCTACTTGCTAATTCCAAGCTCTACCGCCGTAGTGAATCGAAATTTTCCGCACAAAGACGCTCTCTTGAACAATGCTTACCCTCCGTTTTTTTCAAAGCAAGTTTGAATGTTTAATGCTAAGCTTGCTAAGCTAATGCTATAGGTCTCTTTGTCGAGCTTCTCAGTAAAAAATTGACTGTTGTCTTTGTTCTATAGACTCTCAACTTGGTGTGTCCATATTCTAAATCTCCAAAGTTGCATTGTCAAAGCTATTCTGTGTCCTCTGTTGTGAGATCGACCATTTTGACAGTACACATTGGTAGCCTGCCTCTTGCTAAGTGTCATTTGCTTGTGAATGCGTATGTACTCTCGTAGTTTCCGCAACATAGTTTTCTGTATAGATGTACCTAGTTGTGAGTCTCTATTTACAGTAGTACATCTTAACAGTAGTATGCACCAACTATCTCAACCAATTATCAGTAGGCCCTATAAATGAGACAGCAACCCCTACTTGACAAGTTTTGTTATACAGGAATCAAAAGCATGCTTTTGAAATTGCTGCAAACCCGGCGTAAAAACATTACAAGCAGTAAGTTTAGTCAGAGCAGCATTGAGATACCGCAAAGATGCTTTTCATCTATTCGTAGAAAATCCGTTCGATGATTTTTTTATTTCCCTATGACTGATGTACGTATCTTTGAATGTTAAAATTTTGTTGCAATACGTGTAGATCTATTACGAGTATAACAGAAGTGTGTACATCGTCGGATTAATTCCCTTATCGTCTGTACTAAACCGACCCCCCCAGTTTGTGTTTTTGAAAATAAACGACACTAATTTTAAATAAAAACCATCGTTATATTGTGCTTCAAAAACTGGAAACCAAGCTATTGTTACTCTTCGAATTAGATTTTCTTAGAAACGACAAACTCGGGAGAGAAAAATTAGATTTCTTGAGAGTTAATGGTCCATATCAATCTTGGATCCATCGTCTATGGCATATGCAATATTTTCTGCTATGCATGTAATAAGCTTTTCCTGAACCTACATGGGGCTCTAGATTCTAGAAAGAGTTCTGACAGTTCAAGTTAACGACTACTAGAAGTAGGATGCGGCAAATAATGTCTCATAAATGTTTGTCAATGGCTGAGCGAGAGGCCTTCAATTGAATAATTGTAACAAAATTATGATTTTTAATTAACGAATCTACAGTTTGGAACGCATGACTGAGGAATCGAATTCTATCATTCTGTTCATTCAGACGCCAAAAAGAAATGAACTTACTAACTTACTTACTTACTTACTTACTTACTTACTTACTTACTTACTTACTTACTTACTTACTTACTTACTTACTTACTTACTTACTTACTTACTTACTTACTTACTTACTTACTTACTTACTTACTTACTTACTTACTTACTTACTTACTTACTTACTTACTTACTTACTTACTTACTTACTTACTAAATATTTAGCTACGATTATAAAGTTAATTATTAAAATTATAAATCTGGACGTAAATTTTCTCAAAAAGAATTGGCAAATTCATCGAAGTCCAAAAATGTTCTTAAGACTATTCGAGACGCGTCGTCTGTTATTGCAGGCTGTCTGATTTGCCGCCGTTGTATCAGCCATAGTGGAGGCCCGGCACCAGAGCAGGGGCATGTAGTGCTCAAATTCCATCTCGTTGACGTACAGAGCGATCCATTGCTCGCCTCGACTGTAATACTCCCTGAGGATTCGTCTGCGCCTCTCGGTGATTTGGAACGGCACCGTGTCCGGTCGGTTTCTATGCGAATAATAAGATATTATTCGACCGTTTTTCAAAGCAAAAGTGGCCACGAGTTCGTAGCGTCTCTCAGCCGATTTGGAATTGTTCGAATTTTTCTCCACTTTCCTCCTGTAGAGTTCCGCCAAGCGAGCCGCCTCCTCGCCTGACATCAGCCGTGGCGGAGGCGACAGCGCCTGCTTTCGCGGCTGATGCGACGTGGCCGACCTCGCCCGGTTGACCTCGGCGCTCGGAGCGACCAAGTTGTTTGCGGCAGCGGTTGCCGCGGTTGCCGCGGAACTGGGGAGCAGATCCCACACGAATTGCTGATGCTGGGCCTGCTGCTGGTAAATTCGAATTTGTTGGTGATGACGGTTTGACATTGCTGCCCGCGATTGATTGAGCCTGTCTATCTAATCTATCTATAAAGATCTATCCATGTAGCCGCTGGTCTGTCTGCCAGCTCGTGATAGGATATTGCATGCGGAGACGGCAACAGCTTTGAGGCAGATGGGA